>RJWH01001233.1:31745-349710 GCA_004363575.1 Solenodon paradoxus | reverse complement strand
GAAGTAAAATTTCACAGGGCGCAGCCATAACTGGAAGGCAGCTAGGTGAATTCCCCCCTCCCACCATATTGCTCTGGAGGCGCAGGAGCGCTGCTCTGGAAATCTACTCTCAGGCTTAAAGAAAGAAGGGAGTCCCAGAAGGAAAGAAACTTCAAGGCTACTCACAGCACCACCCCGTGGATGGAAGAGGAACTGCAGTCAGGGTGCTGATTTGTGGGTCAGCAACAAGGTGGTCACTACTGCTTAGAGCTGGGACACTGGGGGAAGGCTCTGCATGCCCCACACAAACTCCAATCTCACAGGCTGAACTCTCAGGCCCCAACGCAGGGTCCTAAGAACATCAACAAAACCAACCAGTGGTGACACCACCCAACTCAAGAATTCCCAGTGTTCAAACCAAGATCCAGGCTTCTCTGGTGC
This sequence comes from Solenodon paradoxus, assembly GCA_004363575.1. Lineage (NCBI taxonomy): Eukaryota > Metazoa > Chordata > Mammalia > Eulipotyphla > Solenodontidae > Solenodon > Solenodon paradoxus. The sequence goes on along the minus strand of RJWH01001233.1, from coordinate 349,290 downwards.
AAGTCGATACCCTACACAATGCCGTCACTGCAGGGAAACCTACCCCACAGAAACAAACAGAATGCCAAGCAGAATGCTGACTCAAATATACATGAAATGATGGATCCAATAAAAAACCCCAGGAGAAAAGCTGAATATGACAGACATGTGCAAATTACCTGGGGCAAATTTGGGGCAACTATGAAAAACATACCCATGGAAATCAAGAAAACAACAGAGAAAGAACAAGAACACAAAAAGAAGAAATGAAGCAAGAAACGAAGAACATGATAGCTGAACTAAAAAATTCAATAGAGGGACTCAAGAGTAGGATGGATGAAGCCTCCAACAAAATCAGTGAGCCAGAGAATAGGGCAGGGAAATGCACTCAGGCAGACTAGCAAAGAGAAAAAAGAATGAAAAGAAAGGAAAAAAGCATTCACAACCTATGGGATACCACCAAAAGAAAAAACATTTGCATTATAGGTCCCCAAAGGAGAGGATAGACAAAAGGGGGCAGAAACTCGATCTGAATAAATAATAGCTGAAACTTTCCTAACCAAAGGAGTGAAGCAAGCTCCAGACCCAGGAAGCTCAAAAAGTTCCTAATAAGAGAAACCCATACAGACCTACACCTAGACATTGTAATCAAAATGTCAAAAATACGAGATAAAGAATCTTAAAAGCAGCCAGAAAAAAAAATAAGTCACATAAAAAGGAGTCCCCATAAGATTGTCAGCGGATTTCTCAACTGAAACTCTAAAGGCCAGAAGGAAATGGTGTGATATATTCAAAGTGCTGAAAAAAAAGGATTTCAACCTAGGACACTATACCCTGCGAGATTATCATTCAGAACTAAAGGAATGATAAAAGGCTTTTCTGATGAGCAAATGTTAAAAGAATTTATCACCACAAAGCCAGCTCTACAAAAAATACTAAAGGATACTCTATAAAGTATATAGAAATCCCACTTAAAAACAGTAAAACAGCAAATATAAAAAGTGGGGAGGAGAGGAGAATAAAACTGTGGATGGCTAGAATGAGTGGAAGACTAAAATTAGGAAATAAACACAGAATTCTTAATGCTAACCTCAGGGTAACTTCTAAATACATCTCTAGGGTAAAAGCAAAGAAAACAAAAAAGGAAATCAATAAAAATATAAGTATACCCAACTCACCTAAAAAGAGAAAAGAGAATAATGGACATTAGAACTCTTGTGAGGTTTGAAATACAGACTGAGATGCAATTTCAATATCCTAAAATGAATATATCATTATAAGCAAAAAAATCATAAGCTTTTTGGGTTGTTTTTTTTTTTAAGGAGCTTTGGCAGGTCCTGGTGGAACAGCAGTTAAGCAGTTAGATCAATCACCTCTGAAAGATGCAAGGCACATACCCCTGGGTTCGATTTCCCAGGGAAGTTGTGGGGGAGGAAAGGAGGCAGTCAGTGTAAACAACTAAATGGAAATAAAATAAAAAAGCTTCTTCCTCCCCTCTCTCTTCCTCCCTTCCTATTTGCCTTCATTACTGCCTGAACCTTAAAAAAGGAGAGAGGAGCCTCACTTTCTGAAATTCTCTTTGTTAGTACAGAAACTACATTTGAATAACTATTTGCCCACAGCTAACTAGACCAAATAAACCAGATAAATCTCAAAAAAAAAAAAAGAAAAAAAAGTTCTTAACTGGTCAGAAACTTATTTTTAACAATAGGATCTTTGTCCCCTGTGTTTTCTAACACTACCAGACTCTCCACACAAAATTCTTCCTTAGAAACAAACTAATGATCAGAAGACAAGGCTTAGAAATCACAGAAATCAAAGAATGAAGACACTGATGTTAGTGAGAAATACTTTAAGCCATTAAACAAGTAAGTTTTATGGCATGTCCTGTAGCAGAGTGAAAAGTCTGCCTCGCCCATCTGGAGCACCCAGGGGTTGGGACATAGGAGGTTGGGGTTTGGGGATGGACAATCAAGATGAAGAACTTAATAAAAATAAATAAAATGCTTCCTCTTCCTCAGTTCTGTTTGACTACTCATCTTCATTCCTGTATACATCTGTCCTTTAAAAAAAGTCTTTTTTACTATAAAGAAAAACTGACTATATATTATAATCAGAGTAAATACTCCCATAGACAGATCTTTTCAAGTTCTTATACTCCCATTGTCTCTACAATTCGAATGTAAATGTTAATTTATAGTATTAATTATTAAGTCCTTCTTAACTTTTGCTAAATGTCTATAAGACTCCCTTCCCCCAAATAACTGATCTTTTCTATTAACTGTGGTTTCATGAAACTATTTCCTATTTTCCTCTTTGGGCTACCTGCCAGTAAAAATGTATCTTTCTCATGCCTACCCAGGATCCATCTACTAGAGTACTTAACCACTGGCTTTACTAAAGAGGCAAAGTGAGATGACCATTTCAGTACCTGAACTACTTCTATATTCCTTTCTTTAACAAGAAAATTTTCTATGTACATGTAGGATTTTGAATTTTCTGTTCATTCCCTGATCCCAGAACTTTCATTTGTAAAGCCTCAACACCTGCCTTCAGGGAATCCTATCCAAGCTAGAATCATAATGTAGTGTATTAAGTGAATTATAATGTAGTGAATTAAGTTAGTATTTTACCACTCATAATTTAGTATTTAGTTAGTATTAAGTTAGTGTTTTACCACACAGAAATTTTTTTAAAAAATAAAATCGTAACTATACATCACATTTGAAATGTGAAAATTAAAAGCATAATTTTTTACAAAACTTTATTTGAAGAATCATATTCAAGTGCCTACTGTATCCACCACCCCTTGAAAAACCCTTTAGCATAACTAATACCCTACACATTTATCAGAATCATCAGTGAATGCTCTCTACTTCAATACTTCCTAATTCGTAAAGTTGAGATAACATCAACTCCTTTATAAGTTTATTTTAATGATTAAATGAGAGTAAATGTGTGCTACTAGTAGGCACTTACCTAACCATATCTCAGGTTATTCTATTTAGGTTACTGAAATGTACATACATTCATTCTTTCCTTCCTTACCCTGAGTTATTAGAAAGTAAGTTTTGGGCAGTGAGGCAGAATGGAAAGGAAGAGGTTCTCTCCAGTTCAGTATTTCCATAATCAATATATTAGAAGTAGCTAAGTCATGCAAAAATATAACTTACTTTCTAAAACTTAGCATGTCAAAGCACATCCATTTTTCTCTCGTTTCTGTCCCCAGTTAAATCATCAATTCAGAGAAAACATCAATTTTCATACATTCGGAAACTTAAAAGTCGATTGCTGAAGCTCATGGTCTTTCAGTTTTCATAAAAAAGTTTTTAAAAAAAATCAGTAACATCACCTTATAAAATTCCTCATTCCTTGGCTTCCACACCACTAGATGGTGTCTTCTCTATTTAGATTCCTATCTCTCTTTTTTTTGGCCAGCCAACATTGCAGAGAAGAAAACTTGAAACAGACTTAGGCACAAAAGAATATAAGAAACTAAAGCTCTAAATAAGAGCTATAATTTATCAGTTTTTTAGATAGATATTATGGAACATAAAACCTCAAATCACACACACACACACACACACACACACACACACACACACACACACACACCACCCCCCCTCCCAAGTAGATAGCATGGTAAACCACACAGTCCAGAATAAAAAGGTTAAAAAAAGAAGCAGATGTGATAATATTCAGGCTCAAATTTTGGCCTTGCTTTGTTAGCATTCCTGTTCTTGGATTACTGTCCCTCAACTGCTCAGCGTGTCTTTACAATGACTGTCCCTTTACTCAAGCCAGTTTGACCAGTTCTCCGTTCCAAGTACAGAAGAACTACTCTGACTCAAGGGAATCAAGAGTTAGTGTTTATTAAATCACACTGGTAGGTTGTTTGAAAACAGATGAAGTCAATAAAAGCAAATTAGTGGATGCAAAGGGGGGCATACAAAATTGAGTTGAGGGGAATCAATTGTAACTGAAATGGTGGTGAAACTAATTTAATATATACAGACATGGATTTATGATATATACCTTAAACCTATATAATGTTATAACGCAATGTTCCTTCATTAAAATTAACTTAAAACATTAAATCAGAGCTGGTTATAAATTGAATAAAACTAGATAAATAAAATTCAATGAATCAACACCTTTTAAAATATTTTATGTAACAAACATGCTTCAAGACAACTGCCTACAAAGGGCTACTTTATGAACCCTACCACTTCTGGCCACAAGTAACTGTACAAAAATATTCCCATAAATGGCTAAATTCCTAGTATTGTGAAAAATGATAAATGGACCTAACCAGATTTCTCTCATAGCATTTGAGTCAGATAACTATAGAGAGATGAACTGAAACTCCCTAAGAACTTAGCAGTTAGGAGTCAAATATAACTGGTAATTAAGCAGAAAATAATCAACACAGAGAGAGAGAATATACTGAAAAAAGCAGACAAGACTATGGAGCAGAAAGCTTCCCAGTACTCAGAAGCTCATGTATGTATATTTCCTACTCTGGGATTCAGAGGAAATTTCTGTACTTTCATTTAATGCCCTAAATTTTGGCTAATGAGAATAGATTTCTATTACTTGCCTTTAGAGAATGTTTATTTCCTCAGCCTCTGAATCTAAGCTATCAGACACTTTTCACCTCCACACCCCGCTTTGTTCTCCTGGAGGGTTTGTTTCAACCAGCAGGCCTAGATGTTGATGGCTCCATTTCACTAACATAGATCCAGAACAATATAAGCAGAGTTGGTGCCAAAAACTATTATGGGAAGCAGATACCAGTGAGAAAAAGTAAAGCAAAAGCAGGAGAAGCTTGAGCAATGAGAAGAGGAAATGGAATATAAGAACGAACCTAACTTTAAGTCTGTTCTATACCTTCTACTGCTCCAATACGTATCTGCATTCTAAACAATATCTAACATTTACTGAGACTCTGTGCCTAGTCCTGCCTATAAGCTTTTTCGATCATCATAAGAATCTCAAAAAGCAGATATTCTTACCCATATTTTTTTGAAAAACAAAGTTACTATATTCCTGAAGTAAAATGCAGATAAACCATCAATCTTCCTGATTACCAGGGGAAAGAAGACAAAACACTACTCTGAGCTTCAGAGGCTGTAAACACTACTACAAAATCTTATTTATGTTTCCATTCTTTGTTTAATAATTATCAACACAATAGTAAATGTCAGCATCTGTTATTTTTTCAAGAAACTGCACTGCAGAATAGGTATTACTCCATTTTATACATAAGGAAACCAAGGTTCAGAGAAGTAATTTGTCCAAAATGAAAAAGCTGAGTTCAGATTCAGTTCTTGATCATCTGTACTATTTCCTACTGTTCTCGTCAAAGCAAGCACAAAATCTCTAGCACATGGGTTAAATCAAGTTGTGCCACTAATTTCTATACTTCATACTCTCTTCTCTGATACAGGGGGTGGGGTGGGGTGGGGGCATTTGAAGTCACCACAGCAGCCAAGATTAGGTTGAAAGTCCACGTTGTTACTGCTATTTTATTATTAAAAACCACTCCTGGATGCGCCCCCTCCCTCCCCGGCCATGAGTCAGGTGTTAAGTCAGCAGCTAGGTGTGCACCCCAGGGCAATAAATAATGTCTTTACCACTTCCCGCCCTAAAAATGCTTCTGCCTCTTCTCATTTCTTCAAAAAAAAGAATTGTTACTACTTTTAGCAATTAATTACTATTAAAATTACAGATTATCTAATGTGGTGATCTAGGTGATAAACTATAAATTACTGAAACTGTTTTGCTACCAAACTACCAGAATATATATACCATGTAAATGTCAGCAATTACTAGACACAAAGAAAACAATTCAGAAAGTAAAAATAGATGCATTTTCAAAATCAACTCACACAGCTTGTGATACCAATGACCTTTAAATGCAAAAACCTCACAACTACAGTTTCTGCCAACCTTTTATTCTTAATTTCACCAATCATAATCAAGCAGAAATGAATAATGAAGAAAAGGCTATTTTAGCTAGAAAAACTGCTTAACTGTTAAGAATCTAATAAAATACATAACTTAATGATAAATCTTATCTCTACATGTCTGGAAACTATTTTATGTGGCCATCTATCTGAATCTCATATTCCTGATCATATTTACATCAAAAAAAAATGATTATCTGCAAATAGAGAATAATATACAAGGGTCTTCGCTAGCAATAAAAAGTTTTGATCTGAAACAATGAGAACAGGATATGAAATAGGGAAAAATAACAAAAAAGATAAATCAAGAATATTCATCCAGCACACACCCTGGCAGATAAGGCCACCAGACATAGTTCCCATATATCCCAAGGACCGAAGTTCAAGACCAAGGGTTGGGGAAAGCAACCATGATGAACAACTAAATAAAATCAATGTCTCTTCCTCCTCTCTCTACTTGCCTTCATTCCTGAACAACTAAATAAAATCAATGTCTCTTCCTCCTCTCTCTACTTGCCTTCATTCCTGAATGCAGTTCCTTTAAAAAAATAATATTCATCCAAAAGTCTTAAATCGGGTTGTGCAAAATCCATAAGCATCAGGCTCTATCCAAAAATTGAATTTAAATTTAATGTATTTGCAATCACTGGTATCAGAAAGAATCTCATTAGCAGAGTATAAGAATCTAATGCAAATAAAAAAATAATTGTCCACAGAAATGGTGTTTCTAAAGTTTTGCTAATATTAGATGTTTTGAGCTTCACTTTACCATCCTTGTGCTCACTAACAGTAGGTTTAAAAGGTTTATAAGAATCTCCACCATCAGAATGGAAAAAAAAAAAAAAAACCTCGACAAGAACAGTCTGTGGAAGAAAAACTGTGGGCCTCCCTCCATAGCAACTGATAAAAACTTTCTACCAAGTATAAGACGGGTTAACATTTTTAATACACATATGAGTGAGACCATCAGTGACAATTGCCCGTTATGAGAAATAAATTGAGAAACCATCAACCACTCTAGGCGATGAGTCTCTGTGGCTTGGGGGTCAGCGGATTACACTTCCACAAAAACTAGCCGTACACGACGACTACTTCCCTAGCTGTTTGCTGTCCCTTCTCACAGACTAGGAGTTGCAGGAATGTAGACTATGGTTCAAACACCATGGTACACATGTCTTACTGTCCCTCTCAACTCCTGAGACAGCCACCACTAAGTAGCACAGTTTGTACTATCTTCCTAAAAGCAATCCTCACAAAACCTAGCACAGTATTAAAAATATGACAGACATTCCATACAAAGATCTGTACTGCGGTGCAGCCTGGCAGCTCAAGCACTAAGCCCCAGCAGGGGTAGGGACCATGTAAAGCCCAAGGGCCCAGGTCGGGGTTGGAACCAATTAAAACTGATAAATTAATGAAAGTGCTCCCTTCTCCTCGTCCTTCCTTAAAAACAAAAAAACGCCTCTTCATTCTATCCTTTCCTTCCTTTTTAAAAAAACTGTAATGTGAGAAATTACCCTTTGTTTTAGGAGTGAAAAAATAGAAATGAGGCTTCAATAGTCTGTCTCTTTGAAACAGTTCTTAATCTGCTTAAAAGAATATTTTGCATGCTTTTTGGAACTTTTCAGTAAAGAAATTTTATAATATGTACCCATTTTTTAAAACGTTCATGCCTTTCGATCCAGTTCCACTTCTAGGAATTTAGCCTAGTCAAATAATCAGAAACAGTCAAGCTTGTTAACAATGATCTTCAACCTGGCACTATGACAGGAAAAGAGGCATAATGTTTAAATACAGCAGGAATTATTAAATACAGTATATTCAGTATTAGAATTTACAGAGCTATTTAAAACATTTTCAAATTTCTTAAACAAAGGAAAATAGGTACATATGCAAGAATCCTAAAGTAGATCACAAATGTATAGATACATGCATTCTTTAGTTCATTCCTGCCTATACCTTTCCACCAACAGTTTAGGCAAAACCAACAAACCCAATTCAGATTCATTGAAAGTGCAGGAGATGAAAGTCAAAAGTCGAGGAGTTAGCACACCCTTGTGGAGTAGTGGTTAGGTCAATCACCTCTGAAGGAGCGCAGTACATCCCAAGTACCCAGGACACATCAGGCTCTGGGGTTAAGGGCCAATGTAAACACAATCACAATAGGATCAAAAAGCTTCTTCCTCCTCTCTCTTCCTGACTGCCAGCCTGCTTGCCTTCATTCCTGCCTGAACCATTCCTTTAAAGAAAACAAAATCCCTGAGGAGTTGTACATATTGCAATCCACTCAGACATACATGACAATGTAACAAAAATCCACACAGCCCATCCACATCCGAAACACTAGGATTCTTCTATTAATTCAAAGATGATCAAAAGGAAATGAATTATCATTAAGACTATACTGAGAGGGTGCACTCTTGCTAAGACTGAGGGTATGGACCACGTAAAAAGCCCCAGGCCCCAGTTCAGGGCGTGGGTGAACCCAAAAAGAAACAAATGAAAATGGTTCTGGCACGCCCTGATAGAGGAGCAAGTAGGTCAATCACCTCCAAAAGGAGCGAACTGCACACCCCTGGGTTTGAGTGCTGGGTAGAGATGGGGGAAACCCCAGTGTCAACAACTACATTAAAATGAATAAAATGCTTCTGCCTCTCTCATCCCACCTACTCGCCTTTATTCCTGCCTACACCTTTCCTTAAAAAAATAAAGACAGCTGCTTACATGAAGATGTTGAATATCATCAAGGAAATATAGATTAAAACCACAGTGAAGCATCATTACACATCTATCAGAATGGCTAAAATAAAAAATAAAAAAATACCACTAAATACTAATGAGGGTAAAAAAAAATAAATGAATCATTCAAACCGTTGGCCAAGCACAGGCACTCAATCAACTGGCAGTTTTTGTTTGTTTGTTTGTTTGTTTTAAAAGTTAAACAGGCAACTACCATATCACCCAGTATTTATACTCCTGGGCACTCATCCAAGAATAATGAAAGTTTGTATGCACATAAAGTCTTGTACATGAATTCTCATAGTAGCTTTGTGTGTAATAGTTAAAAACTAGAATCAGCACAGGTCATCTACAACAGGTTAAACAAACTGTGGTGCACCCCACACCATGACATATTATGTAAATGAACAGTTATTACATGCAAAAACTTGGATTAAGAACCAGGAAACTATGCAGAGCAAAACAGATCAATTCCTAATTTCTCTCTCTGGTGGTAAAGTCAGTGTAGTATACACAGGCATTGATTTATAACAATGTAATACATGTTATTTTAAAGGTCAACTCCCAGAGATATAAATTGTATGGTTCCATTTATATAACATTTTGAAATGGTAAAATTTAAATGGAAAATAGATATTAAGTGGTTGGGGGAAAGGGACAAGAACTACCCTAATCTGCTCCAAAAAGGGAAGCTAGGTGATTATCAAAAGGAAAAATAAAGAGGTCCCTTTGAGGTTCTGGAACTATGGTGATAGATCTATGAACCTACAGAGGTAACAGTTACATTCAACCGGAGAAATGTAAGATTGGGTGGACTGTATCAATGCCAATAACCTAGCTACACAGTGTTGCATATAAAATGCTAACTATATATGTTAAACTGTTTTTGATGTTATCAACCCTGAGTCAGAGGGAACCACCAAAATGAACAAATAAATATAAAAATACTTCTTCCTCCCCCTCTTCCTTCCTGCCTTTCTCTTTAAGAAAGAAAAAAAAAAAAAAGCTGCTATGAAGAAATAAAAACACAACTTTAAAATGACAGCTTCTCAGCAAAAAAGAAATAACCAGCTACATAACCAAGGGAAGCTTTCTCAAGCTACAAAACTATGTAAATCAACCACATAGTAATTAAAAATCACATCCTGACCAAACTGTCCTAAAGTTAGAGAATTCCTTTAGTATTGGGAGGGGGCGGTTTACCCTTGGTTCTCTAAAACACTACATGCCAAAAACAATACAATTAGATCTACAGTCTATGGGTCCAAATATTTTTACATCCTGACACAACTGTCTAGAAACACAACATATAAAAGTAATAAAGTAAGCCATCTGCATGCCACTTTCAAATAATGACTGGACCAAGCACTCCAGTCAACCAAGAGAACTAAAATTAAGAATACAAGGTATGCCCTTGGTGGAGAAGGGGGTTGGGCAAAGTCCACATACAGCACAAGGTCCCAGGTTCATGTACTGGGAATGGGATGAACAACCAAGATGAACTAAACAAAATAAATTAAGTGCTTCTTCCACCTCTCTCTTCCTGCCTGCCCTCTGCTTGCCTGTGTTCCTGTCCCTTAAAAAAAAAAAAAAAAAAAATCATATAGCACCCATAATGGTAAATATTTAGAGATCTAAATGACCAAGACTAGAAAATATTATAGAAAAGGTGAGGCCATTAACTAGAATGGAATATTATACAAGCATAAAACTATCTATGGAAATATTTTTATATATTAGACAAAAAAGGAGCTATAATCACAGAATTTTTTATATCAACTTGTTCCAGAATGAATTCAGAGTAACTTACAAAATCAAATTACTTCAAACAAATTTGAGAGTAAGAATCTACTTTGTAAAATGTATGCAACTGGTGTGCCCTGATGGCTTAGGCATTAAGTCGGCAACTGGGGTATGGGCAATGTAAAGTCCAAGTACCTGGTCTCTTGTCCCAGGGCCAGGTGGGAATAACCAAAAACGAAACAAATAAAATTTGTAAACATGCTTAAAATATACAAAATCAAGTCCTATATTCTTGTGAATAAGGAGCCATAAATTTAGCTAACTTCTCCAGTGGCAAACCAAAACCAAAAGGGAAAAAAAAAAAAAATCACCAAAATTCACACTACCCATCAAGTGTTTTTTTAAAAAGGCAAAGCTCAAGAAATAATCATCCTCGTTGTTAGGACCAAAGAGAAGATTTTTCTGCCTACAAATACAATTATGATCTTTCATTTACTTTTTTCAATTTTGAAGAGAAACACCAGATGGACATATTACAAAAGGTGACGGAAGGAAGGATTGTTGAAGAATACTGAATTACAGTTAACGGTTGGCTGGGTATTCTGTTTCTTTTGTTTGTTTGCTTCATGGGTATTATTTTTGCAATTCTGTAATTGTCTATACCTTCCAAAACATTTATAATGAGCATTTATTGATTTTAGAATTCAAAAAAAAATCTACAAGTAATTTTTTTAAAGGAAAATTACAGGCAGGAAAGCAAGCAGGCAGGATGAGAAAAGAGGTAGAAATATTAACTTAGCTGTTTATCTTGCTTGTTCCTCCTTGCCTAAGGTCTCACACACCTGGGTCCCTGGGATATATGTGGAATACATCCAGTGACCTTTTCATTAGTTTAATGGAAGGAAAAAAAAACATTTCACTTGATTTTTAATCACTATTAAGATACATATAATGGAATTCATCCATAAGAGTTCTTAATTCACTATAATATTGAGAAATAAAATTACATTCAGTGCTAATAAAAATGACCCTTGTATTAACATATCTGCAAAACTGGTTGATACACTTTCAGATGTAAAGGGATTAAACTCTTGTGCAATGACAAAAATTATAATTAATCTAACCTTTCTCAGAGAAAGTTTCTCAGTTAAACAGCTATCAGTGCTGTTACAATACAAATGGCTGGCACAGGATATAGGAGCTTCCCCTAAAAGGGCTTAAGAGAGAAAGCCTAGAAAACGTCTTCCTCTGTTCAGCAGCCTTGACATTAACCCTCAACGCCTCCTTTGTTTCAACATTGCACTATTTGTAGTAGATGAGGAATAAGAATTCTCAACGAGTAAGTCTATCCAAATTAATGATGACAACATAATTAAGAGGGAAGCTACCAAGCATATCAAATAGCTCATTCTGAACTTTATGATCCTAAGAGAGAACATAAACATAATACATAAATTCAAAGCTCTAACCATAGGAGAAAGTATTTACTAGCGTTCTACTCCTATGTATGTATGTGTGTATGTATACATACATACACTAATATGTGTATACACATATATAATATATATTACATATATAATGTACTAATCAAAATATCAGTGATTCTTAACCAAAAGAGAGCCTATAAGGTAAGAGGCAGAGCTTAACAATCTTTTGGCGCACCCTGGTGGTCTAGTGGGTAAGGGCTACTGGTCATGGCCAAAATACATCCCAAGGACAGGTTCAAGACCTGGAACCAGCAGGAACAACCAAGATGAACTAAATAAAATATATAAAGGCTGCTTCCTCCTCTCTCTCTATACCTGCCTGTCTACTTGCCTTCATACCTGCCTGCATCTTTCCTTTAAAATAAAAAATCTTTTAAGTACTGGTATGTATTCATTTGTATGGTTTGTTTGTTTAATCCTTTAAGGAATTTCACTTGATGTTATGCAAATAAATCTTATTTGCTTATTTTTGAGAATAGCTACATTCTTTAGTCTATTATCCTGTAGAGTTGATATTACTGCTAGGGAAGTATTTTTTTCCTCTTGAGGTTGATACTTTTAAGTATAGGAAATCTGGCACACCCCAGGGGAAGAGCAGTTGGGTTCACCACCTCTGGCCGATGACAGTCCACTTACATCCCAGGGCAGGAGGCAACTAAAATGAACGACCAGATTAAAAAAGAAAATGTTTCTTTCTCCTCTCTTCCTGCTATCCAGTATAGCAAATACATTACATTTTAAATTTGGAGAGTATGGGAAGCATGGAATGAGACTTGAAATTATATTTAGAAATCAAAATACATGAAGTTTCTTGATCTCATTAAAAATAAAGACAGGTAATTTTTAATTCCTAAAATCAATAAATTATAATATTAAACATTTTTGAAAGTACAGAAAATTACAAAATGATAAATAACGAAGGTTATTGAAATTAAAATAGAACTAAAATGGAGAAGGCAAACAGTTGCAATTTAAATAATGCCCACGGAAGCCCTCACTGAAAAGCAGTATTTAAAACAAAAGACTTGAAGGAGATAAGGAAGCAACTTCTTTGAATATTGGAGAGAGCATTTTTCAAACAAATGCAACAGGCAAGTGAAAAATGATAGGCTGGGCATGTCTGTGATTCTAGAAATAGCTAATAATTTTAATGTCATTCCAAATACCATTAAAATAGAATAATTACAAATCTGGACCTACAAAGAGGCAGATCAGTGGCTGCTGCTGAGAATTTAAAAGGGCAAAACTCACCTTGATTGTAATGATGGTTTCGTGGGTGAATACCTTGGTATGTTAAAATCTACCAAGTCATACATTTTAAATGTGTACATTTTGTTGTGACAATTATACTGCGAGATCTTTTTAAAAAGGAGTCTTGCCCTAGAGTAAGAATAAACACATCAATAAAAAATGATTCAAAACGGATATATAAAGGAAGACTTAATTTTTTATAAAGTAGTTCTTTCAAATCAACAAATTGATTCTAAAATCACTAGTTGCCCATCCTGAGAAAAGTAACATTACATCACTACCTCCTATCTACACAATGCACAGAAAAAAAACTACAGATGAATTAGTGATGAAAATATAAAAACAAAGGTAAGGGATAATCTAAGAACATGAAGTTTAAAAAAAGTCAAGTCAGCCATAGTGACATCTTTGTGGATCCGACACCAGTAAACAGAACAAAAGCAAAAATAAACAAATAAGACTACATCAAACTAATGCTGCTGCACAGTGACAGAAACCATCATCAAAACGATAAGGCAACTACTGAACAGAAGGTATTTGCATAATATATTTCAAAGGGTTAATATCCTAAATACATAAATAATGCAGTGTACCATGGAAGTATTGGTTGGTCAAACCATCTCCAGCTGAAGCATAGTCCACATACATCCCAGAGACCAGGGTTCACATTCCAGGCCAGGGAGAACAATCAAAATGTCCAACTAAAAAAAAAAGAATAGAGTGCTTCCTCCTCCTCTCTCTTCCTGCCTGCCTACTACTTGCCTTTATTCCTGCCTGTACCTTTCCTTAAACAAACTGCAAACATCAGGCAACTCAAGAACAAAACAAAACCAAGCAAAAACTTTAAAAAAATAGCAGATGATCTGAAGAGACTTTTCTCCAAAGACACAAATGGCCAATAGGCACCAGAAAAGACATGCATCATCACTTACTATTAGGAAAATGCAAATCAAAACTACAGTGAGATATCACTTCATACCTGTCAGAGTGGCTACTATATCAAGGCACAACACCAACACTCAGGAGGCTAAAGTACAGGCCATGAAAAATTCCCGAGCCCAGGTTCAGCGCTCGGGGTTGTAGGAGAGAAATAAGAATCATTGACCATGGGTTTTGTTAGTGTGCTCTTTGTTTTTGTTTTTTTTGGTTTTTTTAAGCAGCTACTATCAAAAAGAAAAAAGAAAAGAAACAAGTGTTGGCCAGGATGTACAGAAAAGGGAACCTTCACATACTATTGGTGGGAATGTAAATTGGCACAGTCACTTTGGAAAACAGTATGAAGATTCTGCAAAATATTAAGAATGTGCTCTATCTAATTCACTCCAGGACATTTATCCCAATAGAAAAACATTAATTCAAAAAGATATATGCACCTCTACATTCCAACCTTGCAGCATTATTTACAATAGCCAAGATACAGAAACAATCGAAATGCTCACGAACAGAAAGAATACTACTCAGCTATTAAGATATAATCAGTAAGATTTTCAACACAGATGGACCTTGAAGGTGAAACATCAGATAGAGAAAGACAAATACCAAAAGTGGAAGACAGAGAAACAAGGCAAACTCTTAGATACAGAGAACAGATAAGTGGCTACAGGAGGGGAAGGAGTGAGAGGTCATGTGGATAAAGGAGGTCAATCCTATGGTGGTGGAGGGTGGTAATTATAATGCAGTAAATACAGGTATTTGAAGTATACAATAATATACACCTGAAACTTCCCTAACAACAGAAACCAATGCTACTTCAATAAATTATTTTAATTTTAAAGTCAAAAACAAAAAACCAACATTTAATTACATACATTTGAAAACTCTGAATTACAAAAGACACAATAAACAAAGTTAAAAGATCTCTAAAAGCAATCTTATAAATCTAGAAAATTATATCTATATATACCAAAAGAAAAAAGAACAATGAACATCCATACAGCATTGTAGAACTTTAAATTAGTATCTATCTAGAAACAATGTAGAAATATGTATCAGAATTTTAAATGCATTTTGATCTATTTCACTTCTATGAATATATTCAAAAGAAATAACTCTAGAATACAAAAATATAACTACATTATATTATTTATAAAATCAAAAGCTAAAAACAACCTAAAGTCCATCAATTTGGAATAAATTACTATAATTTCACGCACTATTGCCCTTAAAAAAGACACACAGGTGTCTGTCCTGGTGGTTCACATGTTAAGTCTGTGACTCCAGCGTAGTCCACACAAAGCCCAAGGACCCAAGTTTACAACCTAGGGTACGGGAAAATAACCAAAATGAACCACCAAATAAATGTTTCTTCCTCCTCTCTTTTCCTGCCTGCCTGCTTGCCTTCATTCCTGCCTCCTTCCTTCCTCCTAAAAAAAAAGATACACCATACACACACACACACACACACACACACACACACACACACACACACAGTACAATATATTAAGAGAGATCCTATTTGGTTTAAAACAATACACACATTCATGAGTCTGTGTTTGTATATGCACAGGAAATGCCTGGAAGAAAAAGAAAAGCCCGTTTTAGACAGAAAGTAGACTAGTGGTTGACTAGGGCTCAGGAGAAATAAAGAACAAATCATAATGGGTACAAGTTTCTTTCAGGATGATGATAATATTTTAAAATTTGATTGTGGTGATAGCTGCACAACTCCGCAAGCATAATAATAAATGGGACTATTGTACGGTATGTGAATTAATCTCAATAAAATTTTTTAAATTCCACTAATAAAACAAAACTCATAATTACAAGACAGAACAAAAAAGCTTTCATTTTAATATTCACCCTGTCTGTACTTAAACCATATTCTAACAGAAACCTCAAATCTAAAGAGCATCTATTTAAAAGCTTCAAATGGGAAAAATGAGTGACAAGTCTGCAGAGCAGTTAACTACTGACAACATGAGGTAAATTAATCCTTCATTCTACTTTCATAGGAAGACTAGCTTCTTTTTTTTTTTTAAAGAGGAAGGAAGCCAGCAGGAATGAAGACATGTAGGCAGACAGGCAGGAGAACAGAGGTAGAAGAGGCGTTTAAGTAGTTAGGTGTTGGTTTTGGTTGTTCTCCCTGACCCTAGCAAGAACTTGGGTCCTTGGGGCTACCCAAGAGCCACAGACTTAACATCTGAGTCACCAGGGCCCACCCCAGACACTATCATCTTCTTGATCTATATTAGATATAATATTCACTTCTGGGAACAGGAATGAACCTTAAAAATGTATTTAGGTCAAACAGTATGACAATGTTTCCCCTATGATGTGACTGGGAATAGAAACAAAGTTTCAATGGTTTACAAATTAAGTGAACATTTCCTACAGTTCCCTCTGATAGGGTTTCAAAAAATCTTTTTAAAAAACAAAAAAGGCAAAACTGAAAAAAAGGCATAAAACCAGTACTGCTTTTAAAGTTCTTTCATACATCCTTTCAATAAATGTTTACTGGCTCTTTCAGGCCCCAAATCTTGACAGTGCATCCTGATGAAGCAGTTGTTGGGCTGACAGCCTCTGAAGGAGCACAGGCCACATACCCCTCCCTGGGTTCAAGTTCCAGGTGCAGAGGGAAACAATCAGTGTGAACAACCAAATATTAGTAAAATAAAATGCTGCTCTTCCTCTTTCTCCTTGCCTGCCAATTTAGTCAATTTCATTCCTGCCTGTATCTCTCTTTATTAAAAAAAAATAGTGAATATGGTATCTTAGACACACCCGGTAGAGTAGTGGTTAGGTCAATCACCTCCAAAGGAACCCAAGCCACATACATACCCCTGGGTTCAAGTCTTGGGGGGAGAAGGGGGGACACAACCAGTGTGAACAACCAGATAAAAATAAAATGCTTCTTCCTTTTCTCTTCCTGCCTGAACCTTTCCTTAAAAAAAAAAAAGACATCTTAATATTCTTCAAAGTAAAACATTCTACTCAATAAGTCTCTTCGATATGCCCTGATGACATACTGTATTCATCACTTATGAAGTATATCCTAATTGTACTGGGGAGAAAAGGCTGAAAGATTCTTCAAGCGGAACTATCACAATGGTTCTTAACCAGTGCATGTGAGGATCACCAGGATGCGCTTTTTAAAAAACACATATACTGCATCTCATCACTGGAGACACTTTGATTCAATAGGTCTGGACTTAAGCCCATGAATCTATTAAGATAGCTTCCTAAGTAGCATCCAAAGGTGAAGAAAAATGTAAATGTTCAGGAGTGTCCTAGTGGAGTAGCAGTTAAGTCAATGGCCTCTGAAGAACGCAAGTCAGATACCCCTGGGAACAACGGACACAACCAGTGTAAACAACTAAATGAAAAGAAAAAAATAGTCCATGTTTAATTCCAATATAAGGGGCTGAATGCTTCAATAAGATGTGTATGAAATATGACAGCTGAATAAAAGAGGATTTTCAAATTTTAAGGATAGAGGGAGAAAAAGGGGAAAGGTTACCAGAGATGCAGACACTTTAATTGAAACTTGAAAGTTGAGGACGTGGCTAGATGAATGGGGAGGAATTCCAAACCAAGAAAACTACTAAAATTAGCACAACTATGTTGAAGAACTATATAAACTGCAAAAGCAATTGAAAAGCAAACAAAATTTACACAAGTATGACATATAAGCAGATTTTTATCTTCAGAAATATTAATCTGGCAACAGCACAGAAAATATCGGGGGGGGGGGGCGGGCAGGCAGGGAGCAGAAAACCAGTCCAAAAACTATTAATGTACAGGCAAGAAATATGAGGCTATCAAATAAGGCAATATGGATATAACCTTATAACTACTGGAGACAGGAATCTAAGTCACAGGTCACCCGTAATGGAGATGCCATCCACAGAAAAAGTGTTTAGGAAACTTCAGTTTTGAACAGCATACCGTTCACTGAGCACCTATTATTCAAGTACCAGATTCCCAGACTTAGACATGCAAACAAAACTATTACTGGTGTCCTTAAATTATAACTACATGAGCAGCAAGTATAGCTTAAAATGTATGATGAGTAATAGAGGCCTGTGGCGTTTTAGGGAAAAACTCTTAGCTCCATGATGAAGATTCACAGATCCCCAAAATGGTTTGGTGGAAAAGAACATAAGCTAATCATTGTCAACTTGTATCATATATGAGATCTTAAAACATGGTACCTCAATTTTCTAGTCCTATCATTATCAAATATTTTAAACGAAAATGAAAAAATAACAAAAAAAGAGTTAGTGGGGATTCAAATCAAAGATAAAAAGACTAGACTGATGCCAGCACATAGCCTATGGAATATGTCATTATTACTTCTACATACAGAAAATTACCTCTAGATCTCCCTGGATACGCTCAACTTAATGCAGCACCTTTGTTCAACACACTTCCTAGCATTTTTTTTTTTTAATTTAAAGAGGAAAATTAATGTAAAGGAGACCACTATATTGGGGTAAAAATTAAATCATTTCTAAGATATTCACCAACATCAAAATTCTACTGGAAATTTATCAGCCATTCCTTTTCATTCAATATAGTAAACTAAACTCAATATAAAGTATAAGGTTTGCCTATCTTCTTTATTTTTAACATAAAAATGCTAGGGTTTGAAATTTAGAATATACAAACTGTACAAGAAACTATTTTTACTAGCCTCCATATGTGGCTCAGGTGGCTAAGTCACAGGTTATGAAGCCAAGAACCCAGGTTCAAGACCTGTTGGGGGCGGGAACGGTGGGTGGGTGGCAAAAAAAAAAAAAAACCTAAACCTACACAAACAAAAGTAAATTTTTGTCATATTTCCTCCCAGTCCTTCTTACATGTTGAAAACTAACTTTAAATGAAAGCAACTTATAATGAAACCAGGTCTTCAAATAACAATGTTCATCAGCTGGGAGCTTTTCACAACATTATAAAGAAACAGTGTTTATTCAAAGGCCTTCTGGACATCACTTTTAATGGATATATAAAGAATAAAGTCTGTTTTCTAGATAATAAATGAAATGAATATAAAATTGTTTTTATTTGTTTGGATCACCCAAACATACACACTCCCATTTCAGCATTCATTTCAATAAAGACACTCACTAAAATTATATTGAAACTTTCTTTGCAATTTCTTGAAATTGTTTCTTTTTAAGGAAAGGTACAGACAGACATGAAGTTGAGCAGGCAAGTGAGAAGAGAAAAGAGGAACAAACATTTATTTTATGTAGTTTTATCTTGGTTGTTCCCTCCAGCCCCAAGACATGAACCTGGGTCCTTGGGATGTATGTGGACTATGTCTGCTGGCCTTATCCAATAGGTGAGCAAGTGGACCCAAAACTGTCAGTCTCTTCAGCGAAAGAGTAATATATTAATTTTTATTTTTAGATTTTACTAAAGCTTCTGACCCATATAAAGTAGTATTTCGCAAACTTAGCCAACTGGGGGGAAAAACTGAATCAATAATTATTAGCAAATTAAAGAACATTTTTTAATTAACGGCAGGTCTGATACTTTTAAATACACACATTAAATAAAATTAGGTAATAAAGTGCTCCTTTGTTAGTGTCCTTAGGGAACTCTCTTTAATAGTGAAAAATTATTTGTCATTAGCAGATCAACTGACTGTAAACTTGACAGCTAAAGAGAACAGCTCCCAAAAAGCACCTGTTCTCTATAATTTAAGCGTTCCTCTTTCCACGATCATAAACAAGTTTATTTATGCTGTTCATCTAAAATAGCTCCTTCACAGATAAAAACAAAAAGCAAGCTGCCATTAGCCCAGTAAAACTTGTCACTTGGAAAAATTCCAAATCCATGGGTGTAAAGTTGTAGCTAAACTAACCCTCCCAACTCTTCTTCTAAAAAGGCACCAGCATGGAAATCCACATTAATTTTATATCTGTATGTGAGATTTATATATCTTTAAAAATCTCTAGGTACCCTAGAGAAAGGAAAGCATGTGTCCAGAAAAATACTTGTACATAAATATTTATAGAAATAGTATTACTAACAGCCAAAAAGTAGAAACCAAAGATCTATCGAATGATGAATGGATAAAACGTGGTATGTATCTGTAAGTTAACTATTATTCAGCAATAAGAAGAAATGGAGGGGCATACTCTTGTGGTTCAGGGGGTTGAGATGCCTGGAATATGGACCATGTAAAGCCCAAGAACCCACACGTTTATCACCCACAATGGGAATCAGAATAAATAAATAAATGAAAATGCTTCTTCCTTTCCTCCTCTCCTTTCCTTCCTTCCTTCCTCTTTTAAAAAAAAAAAAAAAAGGTGCACCCTGGTGGAGTAGCGGTTGGGGACATGCTACACACTTCCTAAGGTTTGAGTCCCAGGGCTAGGAGAATAACCAGGATGCAACTAAACACAATAAAGTGCTTCTTCTTCCTCTCTCTTCCTGCCTGCCTGTCTCGGCTCACCTTCATTCCAGCCTGCACCTTTTCTTTAAAAAAAAAAGGGGGTAGTGATACATGCTACAGCATGGAGAACAATTTAAAACATTGTGCTGAGTGAAAAAAAAGTCCCATAGGATCACTTACTGTATTAATTCATTTATATGAAATGTCCAGAATCCAGAAACAGATAGTAGACTGGCTGTTGTCTAGGTCTGGTGAATGATTACTATTAGTCACATGCTTTGGGGGATGACAAAAATGTTCTAAAACAGAAGGTGGTGATGGCTGCACAACTCTGAACAGTGAATTGTACACTTTAATTGGATGGATTATGTATCAACAAAGCAGCTATTAAAAAAGAAGCCTTCTGGGGCATCCAATTTCCACAAACCTGAAACAATTTTCACTAAGAAAGGTATTTTACCATAAAAGAGCATTTACTAAAAGCAATAAGTAGACAAATCTATGTCTAGCTGAATCTTCTGAAACCAGTAAGGTACTTTAGAATCAACCGTTCTCAATAATGGAAAAAAAAATTACTCTAGAGAAAGTCCAAAAAGTCTTCTACGGCAGGTTTTATCACCAATGCCATGTACATCCTACAGGTCCAAGTTCTTTCATCAAATTCCCAAATACTAAACTCACCCAACCTATTGCCAACCAATGACCACCACTTTTGGCAAAATACCAGAGGAATTCACTAAGCTGAAGCCACAGTCCACTATGCCTCCTTACTATGGCCAGAAGATAAAGAAACTGAATGTAAAAAACAGGAAAGAGGGAGTCAGAAACCCCTCAAGAACAACAAAACCCTTACCCTGTCCACAGCACTTACTACTTTCTTCGCATTGTGTTAATTTTCAGTCCTATGCTCCTCTGAGTTAAGCCTTTTCCCTAGAGTGAATTAAAAAAAAATAATTCTGAACTTAGGATCAACTTGCATTAAGTACAGTAAATGTTGTTGCCTCAGAAAAACTGGAAACATGCACAAAGGATGTGCATGTTGACACACCCTGGTGGCTTAGCGGCTGAGTCTACCAGTCATGGTCCACATGCATACCAAGGACTTTGGTTCCATACCTGGGGCAGGGGGAAACAACCAAGATGAACTAAATAAAAACAAAAGGTTTCTTCCTCCTCTCTTCCTGCCTGCCTACATACTTGCCTTCATTCCTGCCAGCACCTTTCCTTTAAAAAAAAAAAAAAAGTGTGTGTATGTCTTCTGGCAAGCACAGAAAGGTGTGATGAAAAGCAGTAAAGGCCTGGCTTAAGCTGCCTGCAGCTGAATCCCAAACCCAGGAGGGTTTACATTTTCTCCCCACTACAGCCTTGACACAGTGATCTGGGCGGGCACCCCAGCCAGCAGGAATTTTTTCCCTTCACAGCCACACACTAGTAGTAGCAGATGTCCGCTCCTCAGAACCTCCACTCTTTTGACTCCTGTGCTGATGCAACTAAGGGTGACAACGTATTCCTAGCAGGGACTAAGGATTACATTCACTTAAGAAGCCAGCGGAAAGGAATGGGAGAAAGACACTGACTACTGTTCAGGGCATCACGGATGATTAAAAAAAAAAAAAAAAAAAAAAGCTTTCAAAAACAACTTTGCCTGTAATATAGCACTGTGATTGAAAATCCCAAATACCGAGAAGATTCCAGCTTCAAGGTGACCAAAGAAAAAACATGTGCAAGTTTCTTTTGGTTGTTATGATTAAGGAGGAACAGCTTAAGGTTCATAAATTCTAAAATAAACTTAAATGTGTGGAAATTTTTTTTGAATAATTTTGTTCTCTAAACACAGTTGGACTGTCTTGTAAAATGATTCTGTGCAGTAAATTAACTTTTTATTTAATCATTCAAATTTCCATTCACATCTACATGGGGAATGCAGGTTAGTAACACAAGAAAATTACAGTGAGATGGCAACAAAAGCCCATACTCACCTTAACATGTTTCCAATGGAAAATACTTTGTTTTGAGTGCTTATTTGTTCAATTTATCACTTTTCACTTGATTAAATGTTTTTGTTATTCTAAACAATGTATGCTAACACAAAATCTATGAAAAAAATATTTTTCAGTTTACAAAGCGCGTTAACCATATCCATAACTGAAATCTGAAACAGCTATTCCTAAGTAGCTGCTATGTTTTTCTCTAAGAATCTCATCATTCATTCCATTTCCCTCTTTTCCAACTCTTTTTATAAAGTATTCATAGGGACGTTCAAGAACTATAACCCACTATCTTTGGTACATACTTCTAAATTTATTCCACTTCACTTTCCTGACATAACCTGTATTTTCCCATAGTTTTATCTCATTACTATCTACCCTATCATTTTTTACTAATTCTACACCACAAATCTTCTGAGATAAAACAAAGTAGATACATCATGAGCTTCTTTCTATAAGTTGCCACCTTTGAGACACATCAAGCACCACAGAGCATTAAAGAAGGGCATCTGACTATTTTTTTTCACACTGCAACCTGATTCTTAAAATTGGGAAATAGTTCTTAAGTGTGGGAGAGAAAACACAAATTCACTACTGAAACTTTTCTGATCTTATCAAGCTTACCAAATCGTGCCCAAATGTCATAGGAAAAAATTTTTGTTCAGCCATTTCATATAGGAGGAGGACACAAAAAAAATCCTCCCTCTTCAGATCATGGCAATTTTAATCTATCCCATAAGCATAGCCACTAAAATCTATTAGGAGACAATGTGGTAATCAAATGGGAAAGAAATAGTTTGTGAAATTATAGGCAAAGACTTCTGATGATCTTTTTGACCAAGTACATAACACTAAGTGTTGTGAAATTCAAATTAAATGTAAAAGTCTCTAAGAGTACAGATATAAGAAAAAAAACAAATGACAGCATGAATTACTCAGCTTTAACTAAATGCCACTAGACCAAACGATAAGGCAGAATCTAAGCAAACTACCCAGAAAAGTAAGAGACTCGTGGTCTAGCAGTCACTCAGCAGGCACCAACAAAAAGGAAATCCAAAGAATGACAAGATTCCTGGTATGGGGCTCCCTCTCTGTTTAATGTAATATTAATTACAAGGTCACTGGAGAATAAAAATAAAAGGCAGGATACCACTAGAAGATGGCAACACGAAGTAAAAGAAAAACAAGGTACAAACAGAGTCAAAGAGAAAAGTCATCCACTCGGTTTTGCCTAGTTATCTAGTTATCTTCCACCAGCTGTAAATCTACGATGGACGTTGACAGAGCCTACTGACAAAAAGCTACAAAAAAAAAAATGAGAAAACTGTCAAGTTGTCCTCTAAACTATTTTCTTCCCAAAGCAGAGCTTCCACCTGTGACTGCCTCTTACAACCCAGTAGAGGTGAGGGTTCAACTGATCAACCTTCAGTTTTTCTTGCTATTTCATCACGCATTTTGTCTCGAGTTTACAGAGAAAACATTTCACAATAAGAGAATAATCACAAGTCAAAAACTTGACCTTGGGCTTTAAATGATGAAACCTCTAATACTGGAAAAAAAATAAAGACCCTAAGCTACAAAAATTACTGTCAAAGACAATTTTTGATACAGCAACACTTTTTAATATTATTCACTTAGATAGAAGGGTGTTTTCTAACGTTCAGGCTTGACCTACACCCAGTGTCTTACTCACTATGGGCAAATTCTACAGACCAAAAAAATTTTGGTGGACTTCTTCCCTTCATTCCTATCCAAAAACCTCTATTTATCTCAAAAATGGGAACTTTGAGTGTGATGTTTCTAACTATGTCAAATATAATAAATTTATGTATTAAAACAAGTAATTACTTAACATGCTTAATAATCTTAAAGTAGAAAATAAGATCTATAAAAGTACGCCCTTGTAACTCAGGGTGCATGCCATAGGCCTAGATTCGAGATCATGGGCCAAGAAAAAAAAAGGTAAATTAAATTTTAAATAAAAACATACAGGAAGATCATAAGGACTCTGTATAAGTTACAACTCTTAAAAAAACAAATAAACAAATACCCTTCTTTGCCTCAAAATATTATTTCATGGTTTCTGATTTTACTTAATTTTAAATATCTAAGTTTGCAATTTTCTTTTTAAAGGAAAAGTGCATGCAGGAATGAACGCAAGCAAAGAGAGAAAGAAGCACTTTTTATTTTTATCTAGCTGTTCACATTGGTTATTAGCCCCACACCCAGGACACAAACCTGGGTCCTTGGAATGTACATGGACTACACTCTCCAGAGGCAGCTGACCTAACCACTACTCCACCAGGGCACGCCAACCTGCAGGTTTTAAGTATTGTATATTACTTTAACACATTCTCAAGCTCCTAATGCTTTAAACTTTTACTTAAAGGGTCTCATAGCTATATCAAGCTTCATACTTAGAAAATAAAACCTGAATACTAAACTAACAAAATCAGTCATACATATATTTAAGCACTGCTTAAAGAGCACTATTAAAAGGGAGAAAATCAGACACTAAGAGAATTTGCTAATCAGCAAGTAAATCTTAACTTCAAAAGATTAAAAAAAAAAAAAAACTTACGTGGGATAAGTTGAAGGATCATAAGTGGGAATAATGAGAGAAATGAAGCTAAAGTACATGGCACAATAAACAGCCCCACTCCCTCCAACACTGTTGGCTGACAACACAGCCTGTGATTTCCTCACTTCACCAGCCCACTGGTAAAAGCATTCTGCCAACTTTATCTTAAACTTTGTTCCATTATTCCAAAAGATTCTTAAAAAAAGGAGGTAACTAAGGAAACCGGCACACCCAACGGGAATGAGCCCAGTGGTATGGCAACACATGCTGGCAGCAGGGTCACTTTATACTGAGTCATTCTGTCTTGGTAGAGATGTTTCCCAATTACTACTTAGAATATTCATGTAATAAAAACAAAACAAAAAAAATGGACTTTAGAATTACTGCTCTATGAGAAAAAAGGACTTAACAACTACAGAAGAAATGTCAATATATGTATTTCATCTTATTAGGCTTATTATCTCTAAAATTCAAACAAAATTATGGCAAAATAATTTTTGAACAAGGATGCGCTACTTTGTTTCAATAGTTGTTGTTTGGTTTAGTTTAGCTTTTAAGGTCAGGAGTACTCCTAAGAAAAAGTATACAGAGAGCTTGGAATCACAAAGACTATTTCAAATAAGGTTCTAACCCGTAACTAAGTTACATTGTCTCACAAATAAGGTTCTAACCCGTAACTAAGTTACATTGTCTCACATCAAAAAATATTACCGCTCATGAGATTGTTCTGAGGATTAAATACAGGAAATATAAACTCAGTGCTTATAACAAAGCGTTCAGTAAATTTTTCTGTTATCATTAGTGCTTCACATTCTCTTTTGCACTCCCACCTGACAGATCAGACACGCTCTTACTCCACTTCCCCATATCAGTTAACAGTGGCAGAAGGGGGTCCTGATTATCCACCTAAAGATTAGCCCCACCACTCTTCAATTATATTACACTCACACTGCCGCCTGCCTGTTCGGATGCCTCTACCTGTTGCCATGTGTATCCCAGCAGAACAGCTGAGATCTACAAAATCCATTGCTCTGAGTGCAAAACTGAAGAACTTAAAGGTCTTCTCTCATTCAAACAACACAAAAATTTCAGACACCTGCTGAAAAGGAAGCATGGAAAAACATTCTATGCCCTAGGACAGTTCAGTTCAGGAGATAAGGTCAACACCAAAGCAGTAAATTACAGTAATACTATAATGACTAGACAAGAAATAACTTGTGGGTGGCTCACATCTGCAACACAGCAGCTAACCCAAGTTCCCTAATGTTTACTATATGTGTCTGGTCCAATAGAACTATGTTGCGATGCATGTCAATTAAATGTTGGGTCACAGGTTTAGGCCCCCCCAAGTTTGGAACAGGTTTTGCCATTTAACATTAACAATGGTTTGCTAAGTGACCTGAATAAAACTGCTCAGTAAGTCAGATGGGATTCCTTATGATAGGACTCAGAGTAAAACAGAACCCTGAGAGTAAGGCTTAAATGAACATGTTTTGACATGCACAGTACAACTAGATCTTAGAGCTCTGTCAAGGGCTGACCCACAGTTTGATTTGCCCACCTAGCAAAGAACAGGAAAACATCTTGATTACCCTTTCAGCTTTCACCCATCAGCCTACCAATAAGAAAGTCAACACAAGATTTTCTAGATCTGTAAATTTTAAAAAACAATGTTTATGATTTTTTTTAAAGGAAAGGTACAAGCAGAATGAAGGGGAACAGAGGCACCGAGGGAAGAGAGGAGGAAGCGGCACTTTATTTTATTTAGTTATTTATCATGGTTGTTCCCCTCGGCTCAGGGACGCAAACCAGCTGGCCAAAGGAGGCTGACAAACTACTCCACCAGGGTGTGCCAATGTTTATGATTTTTAAACGTTTAGCAATAAGGAAAGATTACAGGCCTTCCATTTTTGCCCTCTACAGATACCAAGCCAAACACATCCTACCTTGATCTCTATATGTACATCTGCCAGCACCTCAAATTCAACATATATACTACCAAATCTAATTACTGTGTATCCAAAACGCAGATCCCCTTTCTGTATTTCTTTTCCTTTTTTACTTCATTTTCCAGGTACCTAAGATTTCTAATTCAATCACCAAATCCTATGCTTTTTTTCTTAGTTCCCTTCTTTTCCATTGCTGAGCCCCACTGAGATCCCACTGATCTAAGCCTAACCCACTCTTATCGCCAACTCAATCTTTCCAAAACAATGGTAAAAGCCACTCTATACATTCATACTCAAAATCCCTGCTGCCTACTAAATTAAACCCTAGCTTGGTATTTATGACCCTTATCTTTGTTACAATGCCCTTTTCCACAACTTTATTTAAAAGTCAAACTACTGAAGAATCACGCATGCAATTAATTTTTTTCTGAAGTTCTATTTATGCCAAATTCTAGGGACTGGGATATTGAGATGAATAAAATGTGATCCTCAACTCTAAGACTCCAAATAGGAACAAATACAGCATCTTAAGTAATAGGCACATAATAAGATAAAGTGCGCTTAGTGCACCAGAAGCCCCCATATCATATTTCTTAGTATCCCTCACTCACACATAACAGGAGCTTCTGAGTCAGTAATGATATTGTTGATAGTTCCAGCAGATAAAAACTATGACAGATTTGTCCAGATGTCTGTTGCATTAGAGGAAGACTGCACCTACACCTATTCATTTCTACTCTGGTAAAGGACAACGGCACACAGGCTGCCTCTTTTGGAAGCATCAGGGCAGGAACAGCTAAGAATTCAGATTTCCAGGTATGTTTGTAGACACTTTGTTTCTGAAGCAGAACAGAGGCAGTAGAGGTCTAATGAAAGATGTCAATTCTTTTTGCCAGTCATACTAGATACTGGCAATATAAAATAACCCTTGAAAATTCAACCTAGACCCAATTTAAACAATAGCCTGATTAAAACATTCTAACCTTTCATCACTGTCAGGAAGTTAGGAAACACAGATCAAATTAAATTATTTCAGTAAAATAGGCTGTAATTCCAGCTACAGTTTTGGATTAGCAAAAGCAAGCATATTAAAATAAGTCAACAAAACAAGTGCTTAGAACAAGAGAGAAAAAAAGTTAAAACCTAAAACCATAACCACTACTCTGTCACAAAATATTATCAGTTCCATTTCAAATAAACCTCATTTGAGCAACTGATTTGTTATCACCTTCTTACTACTAACATCTTAAAAACAAAAATCACCAACACTCAATAGGAAAGGCTCTAAAATATGTATTCAGGCTATTAAAACAGCTCTTAAAAATGTTGAAAGGAAAAAAAAGCATTATTTGTTAAAAAACAAAAGTATATCCAGAAATGCAACGTACACATTAAAACAAACATCTTTTATAAAATGAATTGGGCATTTACTATTTAGGATTAGAATGATAAATGTCCCAGTGACAGTATTATAACAATCATCCTTTAAAACAAGTGACTGATTAGTTCAGAACAAATAAAATGAACAATTTAGGCTTTTAAGAACATTCACTGAAAGCAGATATCCTAAGTGGACAGACAGCGATTATCAGAGTTTCAAAGCTGAAATAGTGAACTTTTTTTTACCTGATGTTCTGCATGAATGTTATCCCCAGTAGGCCATCGGTGTTTGCTATTATTATAGCCGCCTCCACCACTTCCTCCTCCCCCAAGCTGCTCACCATGCTGTCTCTGAAAGAAGTAGTCCACCATAGCGTCGTCCTGGGAACGGCCTGCAACTCCTATGGATCCTGGGACAGGGCTGGAGTGTGTCCCAGCTGCAAGAGCCTGATTTGCAGCTGGTTGTGGCTGCGCTTGGGACCCTGTTCCAGATGTCAAAACAACAGGCATGTTGGGATTAGCTGGTTCTTGAGGGTGATGTTTCAGGTGGGGGCTGAAAGAGTCCTGCCAAAGCACTGCTTTTCTCTTCAAGACACATGCAACGCTCATTCCACCAACACCTAAGGATAAACAAGGTACAAATATTTAAAATCTGCATTTTTAAAAGATATTCTGATATACACCAAGATAAAAATAAGAGCCCCACGTCTTTTGCAAAAGTTTCTACCAAGCAACTGATATATACACAATTTTCTAAACAGAAACCTCCATTTTTAAGTGTGTGTGTATAAATAAATAAAATTGGTGGCAGACACTCTGACAGGGTATTGAGATCAGGAATTAATAAGGAAACGTGGAGGGAACATGTTTTAACCAAAGGTAACAATAATGAATTAGGCTATAGTGAATGACTTCTCTACCTAATTTACATTTTATGTCAAATGTGGCAGATACTTTTTAAATGAAGGAGAGCTTTAAGAGTTTTATAAAGCATCACTTTACAGTTGCAGAAGACATATGCCAATAAATCAAACAAAAACCCAAACCCTAATATAATTAGTATGACTCATAGATTGTCTAAAACTTGAAAGGACACTTTAAAACGACATATATTTTCAGAGGATGTTACTTGAAACAATAAGGCTCCTGACAAAGTAATAGAATGTTCTTTCCAAGCTGCTGTTAATGAGAACAAAAATTCAAAATTGTTACCAATAATTTACAAAGTTAACTGTAATCACATTATTCCATTAAGACTTATGACTCCTATAAACAGGATGAGACCAAACCACAATCAAATACTTTGATGGTGTAGAAAATCTCAGTGTAAAAAAGATGTGTCAACATAATCTTATGTGGCAAATATATTACACATTATTATAAAAGAATTATCATCCCTATTTTACAGATGAAAATACTAAGGTATAGAAAAGTTTGATACGGCCAACACCTTCCAGTTAGTGAGTAAGCAGAGAAGGGATTCCAACCAAAATCTGCTTTGCATCCAACCCTGGTTCTTTTTCTCAAGCCCTTGCTACTACCCAGTAAGTAAACACAGGTAGTATTTCTCTCACTAGCATCTGCTACTCTTCTTTAGAAGAGGCAACAAAGAAATCTCCAAAATGTTACTACCAAACATTACCACTTAGGGTTGTCCAATTCAAAAACTACCTTTGTACCTAAGATAGAATGCTAGCCAGCCTATCAGTGCTTAAAAAAGGAAAGAAAACTGCTACAAAGTAATTAGTTACCAATTAAAACACACCTGTCTACAGTCACTAGAGTCTAATTTCAAGGCTATCAACCTAACAATCCCCTGCTACCAATGCTTTCTCCTCCCCTATACCTACTGTGACAGCTCAAAAACAAACACCCACCATTTATGAGAAATCTATTCACAACTCTCTCTTTATAGAACTAAACTTCCTGATTTAAAAAAAAAAAAAGGATATGTTTCTCACAACTAATTCATGTTTTGAAGCCAGAAGTAATAAGACACAATGAACTTTGTAATTTGTTCAAAGTCCAACTTAGAAATTGCCTAGTCTCAGTTAAAAATTCCAATCCATCAGAACCCTAACAGGAGTGGTCTGACTTCTAGACCTCAGGTTCTGCTTTTAACAAATAGAAGAGTGTCCATGTTTAAGTACCAAAACCAGAGGTCAGAGGTGTGTTCCCTGTCGGTTTTACAAAGTGATAACCAACCTAATGACTTCCCCATCTGATTTTCAAAAGAATAAATTGCCCTCTTATTACTAATACTTGCCAGCTCCATTTTCTTCTAAAGGGGAATATCAATCTAATAGTCTTTTTCTAGAGCAAGCCAGGAGTCCCAAAATCCAAGTTTTACCAACTAAACTAAAAACCTCTCTGAACCTGTTTCCTCTTCTAGAAAACAGAAGAAATCCTTCCTCTATGCCTCACTTTTTTCAATCAAAATAAAGTATCAGATACAAAAGTTTTCCAAGTTAAGACAATGAAGCTCTAGTGTTAAGATTTCTAAAATAGCAAATGCAACATTTTCTGAAATAAAAGATGTCTCATTACTTATCTAACAAATAATTTCCATATGAAAAAGGTGTTTACTACTGAAACACACTGAACACAACTTCAATCTAACAAGGGATGGGGGAAGAGGCAGGGAGATTCCTATAAAAAAAATGTTCAAACAAAACAATTGGCTTTTGTAAAGCTATCTGAATGCCCAGGGACTTCCTGCTTTACCTAATGAGGCAAGGCAGTTTCTCAAATAAGAGAAAACCTGGCAGAAGGGACAATGAAAGTGAGCAAATACCTAAGCAAGTAAACATGTGTCTTGGGTAGTTTTGTAATATCTTGGCAACTACAATACAAAAATTAAGAAATCAGTCACTTAAATACTGAAAAAAACCTTTAAATTGCTAATGCCTTCTTGAAGAACTCTCAAAGCTCACTCACTAAAAGTTATTTGAAAACACATCTGAAATGTGATTTTTTTTTTAAATGGCACATTGTTAAAAATGTGCAACCAGAAATAAGTGTTGAATCTTGTTACTTTTCCAAACTGTTTAAATGAAGGTTTTTGTTGTTGTTGTTAAAACTATCACTAATAGATTTTATTTCAAACAAAAGAATATAGCTTTATCTATCTCCTTGGCTTTTTTATTATTAAAATGCTTTAGTAGTTTAAAAGGTGTTTATCTTTACTACACTGGTAAATAAATTCTAAATATCAAACCAAACTAAACTTCAAACCCAACTTCAAAAAGCTGTGGCCTTGGACAAAATGAATTTAACTGAGACTAAGGAATAAACACTAACTCAAAGTTCAGAATCCAGTATTTCCCAAAGATCCAGATAAAGAATCAACAGCCCCCAGAGAGTTTTATGAAGTTAAAATTAGCAATGGGTCAAAATGTTTATTTTGCTTACTAAGGCTGCATCGGGAGCCACATATTTAGGAGGCTTGTCTTAGAGAGTTCTTAAGGATTTTCATAAAACAAACCTATTGCTTCAGAAATAACTAATTTAAAAACGAATCCCCCAAAGCAAACAAAAAAACCTCAAGCTCTCATTCTTAATCCCTGAAACAGAAGAAGTGAACATTTTGAATTGATAGCGACAGATAAGAACATTGTTTCCTTAAACAATGAAGAGTAACAATCTTTCAAGCCACGGAGGGTAAAACCTTCCCCGAAAATGTGTGTGGTTTGTTGTTTTTGTTTTGTTTTTTAATAGGGGGTGTACAGGGAGGGGGGGTTACAGGAGCGTATTCCCCCACTTCACGTGGGAGTGGTACCGACGACTATAAATGATTTATGTTTACCGAGAACGTCGCTGAGAACCAAAACTAGTGTTGTATATCTGATCGCCGACTACCGAGTGGTGAATCCCTCTGAGTTAAGACAGGCATCGACACAGAGAGGCTCAAAGAGGAAGAACCCACCAAAAACACCAGCTCTCACGGAAACAAAAGGCCACAAGCACCCAGGAGCCTAAAAGCGATCTGAAACTTCCTGATCGCCACTTCTCCACATTTAAGGCTCGCGAAGTTCCCCCACGGTGGGTCTCGCCCCTATACACGAGCCATAGCTGTTTCTAAGGCGATTTATTGTTCCTTCTCCTTCGGCGCTGCCACGGAAGATAAGAAGTCAAAGAAATCCAGGGTGGCTCAGAATTACACTTCATGGCCACAGGAGACTCCAGGCTTCACAAACCCATCAAAAAAGCAACCCGAACGGCAACATAATCTTCGGGGGCTCCAAGCGGGCCAAGCAGAAATGGAAAGGGCTATGTATGCCCTGGGCCCGGGCCTAAAGCCCCGGCATTTTCCTCGCTTCGCCCCTGCTCCCCACCCCCTCCCTCCTTTGATAACAATAGGGGCCTTGCTGCTGACTCCAAAACATGTACGAGTAACAGCGAGTGAGAAGCCTCAGCTAGGGCCCCGGCGGCTTTTCCAAAGCCCTTCTCACTCCCCCAACCGCTCTCAAACACCAATACAAAGAGACAATCTGCTCGTTGGGGGTCCGGAGCAGCGTTTGGGGGTGGCGGGGTGAAGATACTCACGGGCGGAGCGGTAGGATGAAGATGGATTTCAGCCCCCCGATCTTCTCTCTCCGGCGCTCTCGCTCCCCCTTACCTTTCACTCCGACAACATGGCGGCCCACTGGGGACTGGGCTGGCGCGGTGCATCATGGGATAGGCTCTGGCCCCGGCTCCGGCAGTGGCAGCGGCATGTGCGGAGAAAGCTGGCGGCTCTGGAACAGGTTGCCCGGTTGCCATGCCAACCCAGGGCCTGTGTGAACTTGGGAAACTCGCTGGCAACACCACCGCTGCGCGCGCGAGGGCCCGCCCGCTAAGGAGCGCGCGCCGCTACGGGCAGAAGGAGGGGGTCCGCGGGCCAGCACACGAGCACGCGACACCCGGCCCAGTTCGGCACGGAGCTGGGCAGGCGGGCGCATTGCAATCGCGAACCAGCAAGTCGCTTAGGGATCTTAAGGCCGCTCCCCCAGAATCCCGGCAACAGCGTTCAGCGTTAACAGACGCTTACTTTAATGGTGCTGGCGTTGCAGACGCTGGGTACAAACGCCTTTATTGCTGCTTTCAGGCGCTGTGACAGTAATGTTCCCGCCTCCACTGATCCATTTATAAAATGAAGAGGAAAATGAGAACAACTACTTAAGAGAATTACCGTGAGGATTAGGTGGAACAGTATGTGTAAAGTGTTTAGTACAGTGCCTGGGACGTGTAAGCGGGACCGTTGCTTGATTTGTTGGGTCCAGTGCAAAACAGAAGTGCAGGGCCTCTTGTTTAAAATTGTTTTGAATTTCAAGACAACGATAACAGAACATTAAACAAAAACATAAAGTCAACCCTAGTTGTAGGACTCAATCAGTGCTACGTGTCATTCCGTAGAATTTCGAAAATGAATAGAAATTTCGACATTTGGTGACTGCCTTTTCAAAACAGTAGCATTTGATAAGCTATAGTTACTCTATCTCAAACTAAACCCAAGATGGATTGAAATTTTAGCAAACCACAATACTATGAAAGACCAGACGAAGATAGGGGAGGGAATCGTTTTATAGCTGGAGGAGGGAAAATGTTTATGTTCATAAATCAAAGCTAGTAAGTCATAAAAAAAGATGGAAAGAAATTTAGATCTCTATACATTAAGAGATGCCATCAGCAAAGTTGAGCAAGAGCAAATAGTTAAAAATATTGTAATATGCATAACTTATCTTCATGATAAATACTGAAATTCTTTAATCAACTTTTTAAAGTATAATCCAAAATAGACATAAAATCACTAAAGACCAGTAAATACATAGGAGATAACTAGGCTGGCATGGTGACTGGAGAGTAGAATAATGGAGGACTGGAGGTGGATATGGGTTTTTGCTTGGTTTTGGTGGGGTTTTTTAGAGGTGGGGTATTGAAAAGTGTTAAGATTGTAATGATATTTGCATTGCTTCGAGAATATACTAATAATTGATAACTCAATTATGTAAAATATATCTCAAGAAAGCTGGTAAAAATGAGATGACTAATACATGAAATATAACTTTGAAATGTTCATCTATTTAAATACATAGGCAAAAAAATGATTATTAGCACCCTATTTGTGCAAGTTTTGTGAAAACAAGCATTCATACTGTTTCAGTTCTTTCGGTTGTTGTTCTGGTTTTTACCGCCACCCCCGTCTCAGGTCTCAAACCCCAGTTCATACACTTCACATGACTTGTACCTCAGCCACCTTATCCACAGGGGTACACCTTGTTTAAATTTTTTAAATATATAATTCTTCTATTTTAATAAATAATGTTGCATTTATTTTTTAAGAGGAAATAAAAGCAAACAGGAAGAAGCATTTTAAAGGAAGGAGGAGGAGGAAGCACTTTTATTTATTTTATTTTGGTTGCCCTTTCCCCAGGTCTCAAACAGGTCCTTAGGCTTTACATGTTCCATGCCTCAGTCACCAACCTAACACCTGAGGCACCAGAGTGTGCCTTATTTTTTTTTTAAGTTAGTTTTTCATTTCTGAAAAAAAGATAAGACTTGGAAGCTAAAGATCCTGAACTCCTCTACTTCCTGGCTTTGTAACCTTGAATAAGTCCCCAAGTCTTATAGGTCCCTCGGCTATAAAATAAGATTAGCAATACTCTTTTCACAGGGTAGTTACAAGAGTTAAATGAACTAACATCTATCTACATGCCTAACACAGAATTAACACTAAATAAATGTTGCTGTTTTATTGTAGTTGTGGCCTTGTATTCATCTCTAAGTCCCCAGAGCAACATAGTGTAAATCATACTGAATTGTTCATTCAGTGTTTATTAAATTAATGAATTCAACAATTTAGAATGTCAACTCTCAATTTCAACAACCCTAAAAGTAATCAATTGTATTCAGAGATCCAACTTTAAGTCAGGTCAGAAATGACTTACTCAACCTCTCCAAGGCTCCATTTTCTCCCATGGAATAGGAATAAAACAGCACTAAATGAAATAAGGCAGATAAAGCAGCCTCAAGAGGACAGAACATTGAAAAGTTCTGAGTGGCCATAATAAGAAAACTTGCAAGAAGAGGAAACACAGTAGACGTGAGAAAGTTACAAAGTTTCCAAACTCTTACAGGGCTCTAAACTGCATGATTCTGAGATCCATGATTAACTCCTTCCTTTAAGTTTTGGCTTTTATTATTCAAGTATAAAGTTTCTAATAGCAGTAAAGTCACAGACAAGAGTCCCCTTTCCAGTCAAATGCTTCAATTCCAAGAGAATATGTGTAGCCCATGACTAGTTTCCCTAAGTAATTGCTCTTAAAGGACTGCTCAGAGCATCATCTCCAACAGCTAATGAGATGTCCTGATAGCAAAGGCTTACCTTTGTGCTAATAGTACATGGCCAAAATTATTATTCCCATTTAAAAATGAGAAAACCAAGCCTTAGAGAAGTTAAGAAACCAGATTCACATTTATCTAAACATATTGTCTAAGGCTATTTGCTGAGAGTTAGAGGAACATTGAAAAACAGCCCCTAAGCTTAAGAGTCTTTGCAATTTGTCTAGTTAACCCCAATCACAACAGATAATACAACCAATCTTTGAGAATTTTCGAAACCAAAAATCTAATCAAATGGATGTGGTGGTGAACAGTAGGGTGTGTTTGAGAAGGATGTTTTTCATCTAATCACAAACAACCTGATCCACTCCACTGTAATCTAATCAGAAAAAGACAATGATCTCAAAAAGAGTCATTTAGTGATGGCTCAAGAATGCCAAATATTGCCCCTTCCTTGTGTGGCCGTTGGTTCTAAAACTAAATGATCCAAGGCTCATGGGTAAGTCAGCCAACCTGGCCATGCTGACAACTGAGAATAAATCCTAGAATGGACAAATGCTTTTGGATTCCACAGGCTCTCATTTTCTTCACCATCGACTGCTATTGGCAGATAGTAATGGCGAATATGATGTGGCATTTGTAAACTGAAAAGTGAAACATTCTCAAGTGGGGAAGATATTTTGTTGCCGGTATTGGTTGAGTTGCTTTCTCTACCACATTACACTAGTGTCTTTTGTATATTTGTAGACTCTCCCTTGGGTGGCACTTCCCTTCATGGTTTTGGTGCTGGGGTAACGGTTACTCTGTGAGCATTTCCATCATCAGTTTTGTTTCTTTGCACATCTTAGTGATTAGAGTAGTTTTTCCAATAAGTATGAGTGAGAATGGGGCTGGGCTTCCAGTATCGGTGACTAGGCCGTTCTGACTTTTAGGGAGTAGTTGGGTTTGAGCAGGGAATGGAGAAAGGATGAAAAACAGAAAAAGGAAATGCACGCACACACACACACACACACACACACACACACACACACACACACACACACACAAAGAGAGCCCTATTAATCAGCTTAAAGGTCAGAAGGAGTCTTTCCGATCAAAAGTAGCAAGATTCACCTTTTGGTGAATCCAACTCATCAGATGCTCATTTTGTAAAATATTCACCCTTTGTAGGCAACCAGTTACTGGATAACTATCAAATTGAGTCACTGGAATTCTTGACCTCTTTTCACAAAAACCACCCTGAAAATGCCTCTGGGTATAGCTAAAGTCATGGAGCTGTGCCAAGGCCTAAAGGTCCAAACTTCCAGAGCTCTCCTCCTCTGGGAACCAACCACCCTCTGCCCTTGAGGGTGCGCTTTCACTTTACCCATCTTTTTCCTTTCACCCTTATTTTCACTTTTCCACTTTATCAATAAAGCTTCTATTTGCTTTCTCATGAGTTAAGTCTTGAGGAAATTGTGATGCACTGCATCCTGAGGAAAATCTTCTCCCCAAGAACACAAGAACTCAGGAGGGGAGATGCCCCACGGTATCATGACCAACTCCCCTGCTGATGAAAACTAGAAAAAATTTAAATCCTTTGAAACCATTGGAAAGTAATAGTGAAGAATTACTGAACCTGGATCAGGGAAAGGAGAGAAATTGAGGGGTTAAGTTTCTACTTGTCCAGGGAGGGCATTCCCTGAGCAGCAGCTAAAAGACAATGGTGCTTCTAATATCCTGATGGATGTAGTTATTCCAACAGAGATTAGAATCCAGAAACTACTAAAAGAGAGTGCAACCTAGTAAAAGCGCTCCATTAAAGAGAGGTCCCAAAAGTCTGCACCCAAAATGCAAAGGTAAAGAGAACAGACAAGCCCTTCAGGAATTGAAACATAGCTTCCAACCAAATCAAGCCCTGAAATTACATTCAGGTGATTCCAGAGTACAAGTGCCTTGGGATACCAGGCAGAAAACAAATGAATCCTCTCTGGTTAGAGATATCATCATCTGGTGCCCCTGGTGGCTCAGGGGTAAGCCTGTGACAGGGGCTTAGATAGTGCAAAGCCCAAGGACCTGGTTTGTGATGAGGGAGAGGAGAGAAGGGACTGGCTGGAAAACCTAGGACCCCCTCCCTAGCAAACTGGACTAGGGTCACACCCCCTATTACACCTCCTCCCACCCTTGAACTCTGAGTCTCATGAAAGTTGGACACATGGGTACACCCACGGGAAGATCCTTTCCCCTGAAATATGAGATTCCATTTCAACAACTCTCTCTTGTTCCTGTAACCTCAAGCTGCACGCATCACTTCTGTTGAGCTGGTTTCTAATGAACTTGCCACATGGTGTTAGGACAAGGCATCTCTTCTCAAGTTTTTTCCAGGACAAACACTTCACTCATCAGTGCCAGGCACCCACATCAGTATGCGATGGAGTTTGGGGGGACATACAACCACAAACAAGTAAATAAATAAAAATGCTTCCTTCTTTTTCCTCTCCCATCCTTCCTCTCTTTGAAAAAGAAAAAAATGATCCTAGGTCTCAAATTATATCTATGAAAATTATTCAAATAAAATATTTCAAACAAAAAATAATGTTCACACAAATTAGAAGACAAGATAACATGAAGAAAAAAAACCACCCAGAAGCAAAATACAATTGAAAAGGCCCCCAAAGGACCTCCGATATTACAGCCATCAAGTTATTTATTATGTCCAAGAAGATTGAACATTTTGGCTCAATAATTCCTCAGAGTAGAAAATAAAACAACTAAATGGAAATTCTATAATTGATATAGAATATAGGTCAGAAGGAGTCTTTCCGATCAAAAGTAGCAAGATTCACCTTTTGGTGAATCCAACTCATCAGATGCTCATTTTGTAAAATATTCACCCTTTGTAGGCAACCAGTTACTGGATAACTAATATAAATGAATAACCCAATGGATTGGGTTTCACAGCAAATAAAACACTGCTGAAGAGAGAATTAGTAATTTGGAGGTTGGAAGAAAATATCCAGAATGAAACATTAAGAGGCAAAAACTGAAAAAAGAATAAGGGTAATAGCTACACTGCTGCACATTTGCAGCAGTTACAGAGGAGAGAGACAGCTTAACATACTGGTAATTGGAAAAGCAAAGAAATGGAATAGAAGAAATATTTGCATGAAAGGGCTAATTTTCAAAAAAGAATGAAAGGATAGAGTCATAGATTCACAAAACATTAATTTATAAACAAGAAATCATAGAAAATTAAGGTTGGTGTGAGGATGAACGTTGAGGGGGTGACTGTCTTTCCTCTCATTCTCAAAAGACATGGGGCCAAATAGAGAAGTATAAAAGCCTTAATGAAACAAAACTGCTAGAAATTCAGTACATATGGAGAAAGTAACCACACATTATTAGCAAAAAAAAAAAAAAGGAAGGACAGAAAAAAAAGATAGGGAGGAAGGAAGGAAGGAAGGAAAGCAAGCTCATACCAAAGGGAAAGAAACTTAAAAAGTTGATTTGTAAAATTACAGGCATAAAATGTATGACTGTTCTCACAGAGGAATCCATTGGCACATGCGAAAGATACAAAAGCACTGCTTGTTAGGGGAAAATAGAGATATGTATAAATTTTAGAAACTGATAATAATTAAAATAAATAAGCATGAGTATAGGTTTTAATGTAAAGGCAATTACCAAAAAATGAAAATGGCTCTTGTAACTTGTAAACAAGCAACAGAAAACTTTCTTATGAGAAGTAAAAGAACAAAAAGAAATACAGTAAATTAGGAAATGAAAATGATATAGCAGAAAAAGGTCTTATTTTGTATGAGCTTACTGATTTATCATTGAAGGGTATAACTCAGGAACAGACACATGGAGGAGATACATAGGGCAGGCAGGGTGTGGGTCAGGGCATGGACTCTCATCTCCCTTCCCAGCATACTGCTCTCCCCAAATTTCTATGTGTTCACCAATCAGGTAAAAAAATCTTAAGAGTAAATCTGGTGGGTCCTGGTGGAGCAGCAGTTTTGTCCACCACCCCTGGCTGTCACAGTCCACATACATCCTAAGGACCTGGCTTCGTGTCCTGGGGCAGGGCGAACGACCAAGATGAACAACTAAATAAAATAAATAAGGAAAGTAGTAAAGTGCTTCTTCCTCTGCTCTCTTTCTGCCTGCACCTTTCCTTTAAAAAAAAAAAAAGGGAAACTTAGAGATTGTAGCTACAGCTGCTCTTCTCTAAACTTTGCAATGCCACCCAAAGATGACAAGAAGAAAGATGCCAGAAAGTGGGCCAAAAAAGACACAGACCCAGTGAACCCAGCTGAGAGCAAAGAAGTTGTAGTCCAAAGGCAAAGTTTGGGACAAGCTCAATAACCTCATCTTGTTTGACAAAGCCCCTTATGACAAACTGTAAGGACACTCCCAACTATAAGCTTTGTGAAGATCTGAGGGTCCCTGGCCAGGACAGTCCTTCAGAAGCTCCTTAGTAAAGGACTTGTAAACTGGTTCCAAAGCACAGAGCTCAAGTAATGTATACCAGAAACACCAAGGGTGGAGATGCCCCAGCTTCTGGTAAAGATGCAGGAACAGATCCCACCAACTGTACATTCTGAAAAAAAACCACTTTATTAATTTTTTCTCAAAAGTCAACCACAAATGACTCCTTTGCCCCAGCGTGCCATCCACACTGAAGATGGGGAAACTCCAGGGCCAGGTCAGCTGAGGCTGCATCACCACCAGAGGAATTTCAACAAACAGCACCCAGGTTACTTTGGATAATGACCCAGTATCACCACTTAAAGACTTAAAGAAGAATCAGAGCTTCTGCCCAGCCATCAACCTCCTTGATCAATGACGAACTTTGGTCAGCAAGCATGCATGGATAGAAACACAGAGTGGAGCAGCTCAGACCACTGATGTGGCTGTGCAAAGTTCTGGGCAGTCTATTACTGTGAAGGCCAAAATCTTTAGCAGATTAAAAGGAAATGGATGTGTGTGTGTGTGTGTGTGTGTGTGTGTGTGTGTGTGTGTGTGTGTCTTATGGGAGGAAGGGGTCTGTGTCCTGGTGACTTTTTTTATTTTAAAGGAAAAGTGCAAGCAGGAATGAAAGTGAGCAGAAACAGGCAAGAAGAGAGAGGAGAAAGAAACACTTTATTTTTATTTAGTCGCTCACATTGATGGTTACCCCCAGCCCCAGGTCTTGAACTCAGGACCTTGGGATGTATGCGGGACTGCTCCCAGGTGTGCTAGACCGCTAGGCCACCAGTGCGTACTCAAATGTGTCCTGGTAACTTGAAGCCATGTGGAGAAAGGTTTTTTAAATGCTCACAAGTGCTTTTTAAAAGATGAAAAGGAGCGTGAATTCCAGCCTATGTACCAACAGCGCAACCTCATAGCAGTGTAACTGACAGACCACAGGAAGCAACAGACAGGCTAATCATTGAAACTGGAGATGTTAACATAACTTCTCTCCAAATACATGATCAGGTAAGCAAGAACAAGTACATATATAAAAAAATCTGAATAACAAAATGAATAAGCTCAGCCTCCTGGGTATATGCATTTTTATTTCAAATGAACAGAAAATCACAGATTTTTTTTAAACATATATGGAATACCCTTCAAAAATAGACCATGCATAACACTATCAAGGAAGACTCAGCACATTTAAAAATTCATAAGATGCAAAATTTTGAACTCTTTTTATTGTTGAAAATTTAAAATCCTATATATGTGGAAATTAAATTGCATTACATAACCATTGCATTGTAAAAGTGTAAAAGAGGCATACCCCAGGTTCAGGCAGCTAAGGCGACTAAGGTGTAGGTCATGGAAAATCAAGACCTGGGGATAGGGGTTAAAAAAAAGGTAAAGGAAATTACTTAGAAGTAAATAATAAGGAAAATACTACCTGCCAACATTTGGGGGACAGCAAAAAATGATAGAGAGAAGTATAAATTTTAAATACAGTTTTTAAGAGATAAAAATCATTACAAAATAAACAGGCCAAGTACTTCAGCTCAAGAGGTTAGAAAAAGTTACAGAATGAACACACAAAAAAAGAAAAAAGAAAAAAGAAAGGCACACATGGGAACCCTCTCAGAGAAAGCCAAGGACATACTACAAAAATCAAAACTGCAGTGTGCTCTGGTGGCGTAGCGGTTAAGTCTGCCACCTCTGGCCCAAGCACAGTCCACATACATCCCAAGGACCAGGTGTGTGTCCTGGGGCCAGTGGAGAACAACCAAGATCTACAATTAAAATTAAAATGCTTCTTTCTCCTCTCTCTTCCTGCTTGCTTGCCTTCCTGCCTGCACAATTCCTTAAAAAAAAATTAAATGAAAAATTTGCAAGTTTTCTTTAAACTCTG
This sequence comes from Solenodon paradoxus, assembly GCA_004363575.1. Taxonomy (NCBI): domain Eukaryota; kingdom Metazoa; phylum Chordata; class Mammalia; order Eulipotyphla; family Solenodontidae; genus Solenodon; species Solenodon paradoxus. Next base: position 307,219 of record RJWH01001233.1, on the reverse strand, counting down.
TGGAGAGACGCAGGATCATTTATATGATCTTGAAGAACTATTTTTTTTTTATGGAAAATCACCAGAGAACACTATGCATGGCCACATATGTAGATAAATACTATTATTCACGGACATGAGCAGTGACTCCGTAACACAAGCAGTGATTTTATATGTGACATTAAAGGGTATAGTGTCCAGAATGCATTACAATAGGGGGAGAAAAAATAGTGAAAAGTGAACGATTACCCAAGTATTTGCCTTATAAAATTAATGCAACAACATATGGACTGCCAATATTTAGAAACACTTTAAGGATCTATTTATTAATGTGTTTACGGTCTGTTTGGATGATTTTTTTTTTTTGAAGGATGATTTCTCCATGGAGTAGACATTTCTGAAACATTTAACCTTGTCAATGTCTCACACTTGGAAGGATATAAATGGTACCACCATCAAAATGTTGCCACTATTCTCGGAGTGTCCAATGACAGTTACCATTAGGGTCATTGCAGAAATAGTTGTTATCACGGAAGTGGATGAAACTTTCAACTATTCCTTTAATTTGATCCAGCAGCCAGTATCATTTTACCTGGCACATTTCTAACTTCTTACTATAGATAGCTCCTGGATAAACCTCACTTTATATGCCAAATTATATTTGGAGTGTGTTCTTTCTCTCTCTCTCTCTCTCTCTCTCTCTCTCTCTCTCCTCTCTCTCTCTCTCTCTCTCTCTCTCTCTCTCTCTCTCTCTCTCTCTCTCTCTCTTTCATAACAATCTACTAATATTGTAATAAAATTGAACATGACTGCGAGTTAACCATTCATCATGGACCAAAACTTTTCAGAATTATGGTAAGCATTTAGCAACATTTGAGGTTAAAATGTAACACATAATAAAATCAGTTCCACAGTCCATTTTCTTGATATATTTGTATTAATCTTTTTCTCCTGGATCGTTTAAAAAGGAAGGGTAACTAACCCCATCTTTTGCATTTACACATTTTATTTGTGTTATTAAACTTGCAATATTGAAAAATAAACTGGAGAATATATTTAAGAGAAGCACAATCTTACTTCCACTTTTGTTTTATTCTGTTGGAATGCATGAGTAACTTAACTGAAGAGCAAAAGACTCTTCATGCAGCTAAGTTGTCAAAACATTTAAAGCAAGTTCCCTTTTTAGGATAAAATGATGTCATGTCTGGGATCTGATTCAAAATAATCTGGGATGGGGGAAGTAGAAGAGGGACTAAATCAACCAAGATTGTACAGAAATTGATCGTTGTTGAAGCTGAGTGACATACATGAAAGTTTTATTGTATGATAGTAAAGATAAAAGGCTAAGAATCTTATAGTCAATATTTTCCAATATATATGTTAGAAATGAAATTTAGTCTTGGCTCTTCTTGGCCCTCTATTCTTACAAACACATTTCAGAATCAGCTTGTCATCCAGTATTGTCTGATTTTGATTGAAAAATGTATTGAATCCATAGGTTAACTTGCAGAGAATTTTTTTTCTGATATTAAGTCTTCATACCATAAGCATATGATAGCTCTTTCTATTTAAGGTCGTTTTAGTATCTTGTAATAAAGTTTTATAATTTTCTGTGTATAGATCTTGCACACCTTTTGTTAGACTTATTCCTACATGTCATAATTGCATTGCTATTTAATTTATATAATTGCATCATGTGCTCGTTGTTGGAGTATAGAGTTACAACTGACTTTTGATACTGATTTGTAGTCAGGCATCTTACTGCAGTCTTCTATTACTCTCATAACTTGTCTGTAGGTTCTTTTGTACTTTTTCATGGCAAACAATCATATCATCTAAATACAGTGGCAATTTTATTTGTCTTTTCCATACTGGTGCCTTGAATTTCGTGTTGCACTGGCTGGGACCTTCAGCACCTTGTTGAATAGATACAGTGACAGCTGATGTGCATGTCAGGTTTGTGATTTTTTAAGAAGCATTTATTTATTTTATTTAGTTTTTCATGTGGGTTGTTCCCCACAGTCCTGGGTCATGAACCTGGGTCCTTGGTGAGCATGTGAACTGTGCCAGCTGAAGATCACAGACTTAACCACTAAGTAACCAGGGTGCACCCAGTTTATGATTTTACAAGGAATGCTTTTAGAGTTTCCACATTGAATATAATTTTGTTCTGAGTTTTGTAGCTGTGCTCTTTGAATTATCCTTCGATTTGTAATTTATGTTTCATTTTATCAAATGTTTTTCCTGCATTTATTAAAAAAAAAATCATCTGATTTTTGTTTTCCTTAACCTTCTCATTACAGTGAATAACTATAGATACTGCTATATGAATAGATATATTCTTCCTAGACACTTAATCATGGCATATTATTTCTTTTATTCATTATTAGACATTATTTACTATTTTTTTAGGATCTTTGCATCTATGTTTACCAGTAAAAAAGACTTATGATATTCTTCCCTTGTTTTCCCTTTATCTGGATTTGGTATCAAGGTTCTATGGGCCCCATGGAATTGACAGGGGCAGGGCAGTCTCATTTTTCCTATACTCTGAAAGAGGCTGCATGGGATTGTAATGATCTGTCTGTTTCTTGAAAGTTGACAGGATCTGCCTGTGAAACTATGAGGGCCTGGCATTTTCTTTGTTATAAGTTATTTACAGTGTGGGTGTTTTAAAACTTTTTTTGTCATAAATAAGTGTAGATTCATAGGAAGTTGCAAAAAACCAAAGGTACTAGAAGATCCTGCAGACCTGTCACCTAACTTTCCCCATTGGGAACATCTGGCATAACTGCAGTACGTATCAGAAAAGAAAACTGGCTGGGGACAGCCCACGCAACTTACTCAGTTTTATATGCACACGTTTGTGGGCGTATGTGTATACTTCTATGCATTTTTATCACATGTGTAGATTTTTGTGACCACAATCACAGTCAAGATCTAGAACTAACTGTTCTATCACCACGAAGATTCCGCTTACTAATCCTTTATATGCAGAATCGCCCCTCTCCCCCCATATTTCTAACTTCGGCAACCACGAATCTGTTCTTCCTTTCTCAAATTTTGCTGTTTCAAAAATGTTATGTAAATGGAATTGTACAGTATGTAACCTTTCAAGATTGGCTTATTTCATGCAGCATAACTCCCTTGACTTCCATCCAATTTGTTGCATATATCAATTTTTTCCCCTTTTCATTGCTGAATACGTAATAGGATTCAGTGATATGGATTCAATCACTGAAGGACAATTTGGTCATTTTCAGCTTTTGGCTATTGCAAGTAAAGCTGCTATGAGCAGTCTATACTATTAACAATATCCCGTAAACAGGTATTTTTTCTTGTGAACATACACTTTCACTTCTCTGGAATAAATACCCAGGAGTACAATTCTAATTTTTCTAAGATTACCTGCCTCGGCGCGCCCTAGTGTAGTAGTGGCTAAGTCAGCCGTGTCTGGTAGGGTCTGAAGTCCACAAGCATCCCAGGGACCAGGTTGGTGACCTGGGGCTGGGAAACAACCAAGATGAACAACTAAATAAAAATAGAGTGCCTCTTCTTCCTCTCTTCCAACCCGCCTCTGCTCTCCTGCTTTCCTGTCTGTACTTTTCCTTAAAAAAGATAAAAGATAACTTGCCGTTTTGGTTTTCTTTTAGTTTTAATTGTTGTGTTTTCCAGGAAGTTGGCCATTTCATGCAAATTTGGACTTTTTTTTTTTTTTTTTAAGAGAAATGCAGGCAAAATGGAAGGAAGAGAGAAGAGGAAGAAGCATTTTTATTTTTTTTATTTATTTCATTTTTGGTTGTTTCTCCCAGCCCCGGGTCTTGAACCAGGATCCTTGGACTTTATATGACCTACGCCCGCAGCCACTGACTTAACACCTGAGCTATGAAGGCATGCCCACAAAAATGCCCAAGGACCCACATTCACACTGTATTGGGGAAGGACAGACAACCAAATGAACAGCTAAATAAACACATAAATGTGGATCAGCCTTGTGGAACAACAGTTAGGTTAATCATCTCTGAAGGAGCGCAGGCCACAATCCCCTGGGTTCAAGACCCAGATCCAAGAAGAAAACAACCAGTGTGAACTAAATAAAAAATTTCAAAGTGCTTCTTCTTCCTCTATCTTCCTGCTTGCCTGCCTACCCGCCTTTATTCCTATCAGCTTCCTTTCTCTAAAAAAACCAAAAAAAAAAAAAAAAAAAAAACCCAAAAAAAAAAAAAAAAAAAAAAAAAAAAAAACCCCAAAAAAAAAGAGAGAGAAAGAAGGAAGGAAAAAGAGAAGAATGAAGGACATATCAAGGGGCGTGCTCTTGGTGATGAGATGGTTCTCTTTGGGTTTAGACAATAAGGAATAAGGGTTCCATGTCTGTAGAAAAATTTTAAAAGGTAATAAGATGGATTCAAGTTTGGAGTCCTTTTTATTATCATCGTGCCCCAGCAATTTACACAAGTCTAAAAAGTTCTGACAGAACCCTCATCACATTGTTATAGTCTCCTCCACCCTACCCTAAACCTTGTAATGCCACTTTGAAGACTTGAGTCCTGGAAAGTTTTCCTCAGTTTTGTGTGTGGGTGGGGAAGATAGAGCTTCTGAGTTCTGTTTTGAACGTTCAACATGTAAGATGTCTCTTCAACATTCAGGCAGATTCAAGCAGTAACTGTGGACAAGACAGATAAGTTTGGATATCAGGAAAGAGGTCCAGGCTAGAAAAATAAATGTGGAAGTTGCTGGCATACAATTGGTATCTAAACCAGGAGGCTGGATGAGATTAGCAAGGGAGCCAGTGTAGAGAGAAGAGAATAGAATCAAACCTTGAACTCTGGGACACTCCTACATTACAGGGAGAGAAGGAATTCACAATGAGATAGAGGAATGGAAGTAGATGGCATGACATCCTGGAAACCAAGAGAAGAATGTCTCAAGGAGAACAGGGGGATGTGTCAAATGAGAAGAGTGGGCATTAACTACTGTATTTAACAAAACCCGAGGTCATTGGTGACCTTTATCAGAGCAGTTCTAGTGAAACGCAGGGAGAGGGGAGGTTGTAAAAATAGGATTAGAATATAAATAATAGAAACTGAAAAGAGAAGAATTAGAAATGGTAAATAGATATAACTCTTTAGAGGAGGCTGACTTCAAAGAAGATATTTAAGCAGTGGGAGGGCAGAGAAGTTTGAGATGAGAGAGAGAGAAGAATGCTTCTAAGCTGCTGGAAATGATCCAGTAGAGACCAAAAGCTGGTGATACAGGAGAGAAGAAGATGGCTGTCCTTGAGTCTGGTGGCTCAGTGGAGAGACTGACTTTAGATAGGAACAGAGGAAGTCCATCCGTTATATCTAGTGGGAAAGTAGGACTGTGGCATAGATTTTGAAGTTTCCATTGTTTGCGAGACTGTCTTTAGCCAAATCTTCAAGAAGTCAAAAACACATGGGCCGAAGTTGTATATTCAAATACAGCAAAATATTGGATGCTCAGTCCTAGATCTTCATTTTCAACAGTTCAAGTCTCTGTCCATTGGCCACCACCCTCTCTTCCCCTTAATCAATTGTCAATATGAAGACTCCACTTCTTTGTCTTCCAGTCACTCATCCACTATTGAAATCTTGCTTTATACTCCCCACTCCCACTAAAACCTCAGTGGTAAATTCAATAAACATGGCTCAGTTTTCATTCTCCCTGATCTCTCCTTTGACCCTGATGACTATGCCCTACTTGAAACTTTCTCTTTCCTAACTTCAACTGCTACTACTTTCTTGTGAGGTGTACATTTTTCTATCCTTTGGCCCACTGCTTTTGTTTGTTTGTTTGATTGTTTAATGGCCCTACCTGGGCTTCTATCATTATATATCTAATGGACACGTGTAGATATTCATATCCACATTCCACTTCCTGTTCCACCCTCAGAGCACCTTTATTTACCTGTGGGGGGTCATCTTTGCACCCAGTGTGGGCCAGAGGACATCAATCCCACCCTCAACTCAGGAATATACTGTGGCCCATGACTGACCACATCATCATGCCTCAGGAAATGTCTAATGACTCACTGCAGACCATTAAGAATTATCCACGACTTCTGCTGAAACTGTTCAGAAAGAATTGTTAAGGAAGAACTGTCTTCCTATTGACACTCCTAAACTGGTAGGAGATGAGAAACTGGCTCCGTTGGTTTCCATCTTTGCTGCCTTCTAGGAAGAGCCCCCTGAGAAGAGGCCTAATGCAGAAGAAAACACCAAGCCAAGACTTAGTAACCTAACAACACGGAGACCATAGATCTCACCATAGTCCAAAGCTAATCCTCTTTCCAGAGTCAAAGAATCTTTAATTTTGTTTTAGAGTAAGGCAATTTCATTTGGGTTTCTATTATTTATAATTTAAAACACCTTGGAAGATAAAGATTGCGTCCATTGCTGTTACCTTCTGTGTTCTTAATCCTGGATCCTCTTTTCTCCATTAGCAGTTCCTTGGGTAGTTATGTTCCTGCAGCTTCAAGTGATTATGCTTAAATTTAAGTGTCAGGATGAACTTCTCTCACAGCCACCAACTGTTTCATTAGACTCTTCCATGTGGCTTTCACACGAATTGTGAAAACTCAGTTTGTCTAGACCCTCACTCATCTCCGCCCTCCTCCACGGACCTGCAATTCATCTGCATTCACACGGCTGCCAAGAGGATGTTTACTGGACTTCTCTGCGTTTCATCCAATCAGCCTAGAAACCTCAGGTCTTCACCTCTCTGTTTACCCACATTGTTTCCTTCAATCTGCTACTGAGTCTGTGGCAAGGATTAACCTGTGCAAAGTAGTCAGGAGAGGGTCTGAAGGTAGTAAGGTACCTGCATGTGTCTTCCATCACAAAACCTTCAGAATTTAACGTGGGGCCTGAATGACTGTGCTAATTAAATGAATAAATAAAATGCATAATTGACCAGATGATAGAGAGTAAGACTAGAGAAACAATCTAAGAGTACATCCTTGTGGTCTGCGGAAGGCAGTGCTGCGAGTGGGCACAGGGCACCAATGTGTCCAGGGTGCTGGCATCGAGCCAAGCAAGAATTCAAGGAGACACTCAACGACAGCACACAGCATCCATTAGGAGAAGCACAGAGACAGGACTCTCTGTGGGCAGTAAAGTTGCAAATGCTGTAAGTCGAGGGAGGATCTGACACACCCGGGAAATTTCCCTCTTGAGTTTTCCACTCGCACTGGCATTACTAGGGGCTGCTAAGAAAACGTCTTCTCTGCTAGTCTTATGTTTAGCCTACCTGTGGCTTGAGCGGTTCTAGGTTTGTTTGAGTGGTGCTGGTTTATTTGGTCTGTACTCCTTGATTTGGGTGATGCAAATTTATCTTTATCATGCCTGCAGCTTAGATAGCTAGTCTCCTGCTGGTTTATTCACCTGCAATCCTCCTTCCTCGTTCTCCAGGTCCCTTCGTTTTCCCTAGGCAGTTGCTCATCATTAGGAAGAACAAATATGAAAGATTTGAACAAGTAGAGATAGACCTAGGTGGTGTTACAATTGAGGAAGCCAAGGCAGAAGTAAGTTTGAGTGAGGACAAGTTTGCTAATAATGCTCAGTTCTTTGGGGTGAGAAAGTAAGAGTAGAGAAAAGTCACCCTGCAGGATTATAGGGGGGTAAGCTTTGTAGGAATCTTTTCAGGCTCTATCTGTAGCCTGTATCTCACTTCCATCTTCCTGGAACCAGTTCTCATGACCTCTCATCTGGAATTGGTGTCCCCTCCCAGAGCGTTAATCACCAGCCTCTGTCTGATCACTCACTCTCATAACAGAGTCTCTGGGTATTGCTGTTAAGGTTATACACCAAACACCACCGCCACACTGAAGGGGGTGTCATTCAAATGATACCTTTGTTATATAGAATTTTTTGAAAGAAAGTTGAAGACAGGTATGAAGGAGATTAGGAAGAAGCATTTAATTTATTTTATTTAGTTGTTCATCTTGGTTTTTCCCCCAGTCCTGGGTCACAAACTCATGTCTTGAGACATGTATGAACTGCACCCAGCAGACTTACCCACTAAGCCACGAGGACACACTGCTAGTCAGAATTTAAAAAAACAAAAAACAAAAAACAACTTCATTATAATTTTGATGGCTCCCAGGATGAATAATTTGCATAATTGTTGCAGCAACGTTCAAGCATATTTATAGTCTTTTTCTAACAAGTCACAATATAGTATTCCATTTGGCAATAATCAAAAACCTTCTTGCACTAATATCTAAAATAGCTTAAGCAAGAGCTGCTTTTAGATATTTATTAGTCAGTATAAACTCCAACCAAATACACCAACATGATTCCGTGCATTTGGTGGGCAAATATCTCCTGGTTAAGTGGAAAATTGAGTGGATAACTGCTGGAAGACCTTCTCTTTACGTGTCTTTATAGTGAAACATTTCATTTAGACATCTGAACCTTTTTTCTGCAGTTCGCTGTAATCTACACTCACTGAGTTGGATTTGTATGGTTCATGGAAACTCAGTGTGTTCCAGGGTTCTGGGTTATTTTTTCTGTTCCAACCGGCAACTAGACTGAACAGTGGCAGGGACAAGACCCAGCAGCTCTAGTACCTCCAGTTCCAATAATACAAAGAGGGGAACGAAGAGGGAGATGAACAGGGTGTTTCTTGGCATGACCAAGGATCTGCTGCAGCATGTTGCCACAGAAGAACAATCTGGACGTCACAGCCGGGTGGCTCAGGTGGCTGAGCCTGTCGTTGGGGCACAGATTATGCAAAAAGCCCAAGGATCTGCATAAAGGACTGGGTCTGGTGTAAAACCAATGAAACAAAATAATAAATAAAAGAAAGTTCCTCCTCTTCTTTCTTCATTCCTTTCTGGCTGCCTGCCTGTTTTCATTCCTGCCTGCCATCCTTCCTTTAAAAGAAAAATCCACAAATAAGCACGCTCGTATGGCTCAGGTGGCTGGGATGTGGGCCAGGTAAAACCCAAGGACCAGATTAACAACAGGTGTGTGTGGAATGTGTATCAAAATAGACAAATACATAAATAAAAATGTTTCTTCCCATGCACCCTGGTGGAATAGCAGTTGGGTGCAGTCCACATACATCCCAAGGACCCAGGTTCCCGTCCCAGGTCCGGGGAAAACAACCAAGATGAAAAACTAAATAAAAAATAAAATAAAGTGCTTCTTCTCTTTTCCTGCCACCCTACCTGCTCACCTTCATTCCTGCTTATACCTTTCCTTTAAAAAAAAATTTCTTCTTCCTCTCCTTCCCTTCCTTCTTCTGTAAGATAATAACTAAAAACTTAAAAATCCATGAACAGACACACACAAAAATTTTTTAATCTGCAAAATAAAAATTAAATAAGACATAAATCATTATTATAGACTGGGTAGCTAAAGCAATTGTTTATTTCTTAAGGAAACTTTATTACTCTGATTATTAAATGCTATTAAAGCTCATTAACACAGAACATTAATGTTATTTTGAAATGTTATGAATAATAATATAAAAAACTAAGTCATAAAACTACCTCTCCCTAGATGTTAAGAAAAACATTTAAACACATTTTCAAGAGGCAGAAAGCTTATTTATTTATTTATTTATGCATTTATCTTTTCCCAGCCTGGGCGGGTCTCTAACCCTGGGCGGTTCTAACCCAGGTTTTGGGTACAAACACAGCTTGCACCTTAGCCACTGAGCCACAAGGGTGTATCTGCCAAAATATTTTCAAACCAATTTTGTTGAAGGAACATTGCGTAATACATAACATTACATAGATTTAAAGTGGAGAATGTTTTTTTTAAAAAAAACATCCTAAGATCCAGAAAAAGAAATCAGGATGCTGTCAAAGGAATTTTATTATTTTAGTTGTTTACACTATCTAGGCACTGCCTTCAACAGTTTGGTTTTACTGCCATCATTAGGGACACCTCTAGAAGACTGGATTTCTGTGGAAAAATTAGGTGGGTAGCTAGAAGAAAAGGAAACACTTCAAAGATACTGTTTTTATGTACTCATCACACAGTGCTGATGCCGCAGGAATGTGAGTTTGTCTTGGATTTCTCCCTTCTATGACTGAGGGAATTCAAGAAAAACTAGGAGAATAAAGCAACAACAAAGAATCCATTAAACCAAATATATTTCCTATCAGCTACCTGATAGCATGATTTTGCAATAGCAGCTGCAAGTATTTGAAATTATTCATCTCAGGTAAAACATGGTTAATTTCCCAGATAAAAAAGGCGAAAGTTTTGGAAACTTGTTACAGTTCTTCTAGGGGGAAAAAAAAAAATCACTAAATCTTGGTAACTTTATTCTACCTTGAAGCAGTCTATGTCTTGTTGACATCGTAAAAATCTTTGCAGATGGGAGAAATCAAATCAACACTAGAACAAGAATGAATGCCATGATTGATAGCATTTACTGCATATTCCTAATTAGCATAAAAATGAAATGCACACCAACCAAACTGAAATCTGATTCCAAAAATGTGTTGTATCATGCGAAAATGAGAGGAAAAAATTTGGGTACTATTATTGAACATATGAAACTTATGATTCACTTTAGTTGAGGAAATAGTTGAGCTCATTCAAGAAAGTTAATGAGTGTGATCATGGGAAGTGTTCTTTACTTGGCAGCAATCATAGCAAAGTTTGATGCAATTATGTCAGAACATTTATACAGGATATAAACATTGACACAAAATAATATTGCACATTGTTTAGGGAATATAAGATACAAGTAAATCATTTAATTGTAGATGCAATGAATAAGATTATGTTGAATAAAGTAAGAAATGTCAGCCATTACTCAATTATTTATGATACAATTCCAGGAATAAGCTATGCAGAATACACAATTATCTTAGATTTGTTGATTTCCAAAATGCAAATATTTCTGTATGTGCCCATCTTGGGGGATTTTGTTTAGCAGATGACTGAACTAGGTTTTACATTCTCTATAGACTACTTAGAAAACCAAATCTAGACAAAGATAACTTTAGGGACCAGGAATATGCCACTACCCCAGAAAGGTATGGAAAACTGTAATGTACTATAACAGAAGATTTAGAAAAATAATTCTAAGAAAATCTGTTTTCTTTTTTCTCTGTATTATTTAAGCTTAATTGTGAATGATGTAGTAAAATTATTTTGACAGTGCTTTTCCTTTTATTTTTAAAAATAGAATTGAAGGAAAGGAGAAAGAAACAGTTTTTGAAACATCTTTATTTATTATTTGTTCATTTTGGTTTTTTCTCCCTTGTCTCGGGTCTCGAACCCAGATCCTTGGGCTTTCATGTCGTTGACAAGTCAAGTGTCTCAGCTATCTGAGCCACAAGAGCATGGCTGAACACATACTTTCAAACATAAATTTTCAGATGTGGAAAATTGAATGTTAATGTTGACTTCACAATGAGAAAGTCAACTAGATTCTATCTTGTTACTAAAAACTCAAAAGGCATGATACAGATAATAACATTTTTTGAAAATGTTAATTATATTAATAAAGAAATAGATTCTAGGTGTGCCCTGATGGAGTAGAGGTTCGGTGCAGTCCACTTACATCCCAAGGTCCCTGGTTCATGACCTAGGACTAGTGGGAACAACCAAGATGAGTTAAAGTAAATGGAGTACTTCCTCCTTCTCAAGTAGGCTGCCTGCCTACTGGCCTTCATTCCTGCCTGCACCTTTCCTTTGAAAGAGATAAAAAAATATATATATACATATATATATTCTAGAATGCAAAGTCTACCCTAGCAAATTCCAACTTTTAAGTGTATTTGCTCAGGGCTAATAATAGACATAAAAGTATAAATAAATCATACAGGAACCAACATTCTAATTACAGAATGCTTTTGAAAGTATTGAAAATTTTTAAATGTTCTTTGTTTGAGAAAGAAAGCAAGCTTAATCAAAAATAGATTATTGATGCCAAATTATAGAATTTCAATAATGATGCCATTACTCCTGCAGAATTTGCTTTAAAAAAAAGGAAGCAAGACTCATTTGATTGTGATTTCCAAATCTAAAACTAAGTTTCAAAATTATTTCATTTTATTTTGCTATACTGGACCCATTGGTAAAGTCCTTAAAAGAAAGATTTATGATACAGAAAGTATATTTTGGCCTTTTAAAAGTGTCAGTCTAGGCCACATATGTAATTTGAACAATTATGATAACCATGGACTACTATAACTCTAAAAATTTACAGTTGAAATCAATGTACATATAGAAAGGAGTGATTTTTGATGGAACATTGATGTATCAAGAACCAAAAATCTTAACTTATGTTCTAAAAACCAGTATGACTACCATTGAAGAATTGCAATACATTTGCAATGATAACTATTATTTCGCTTCCTAAATTTGATTCATATAATTTATACAGTGATTTAATGTTTGTCATAATTGTTATTATTGAGAAATAATGAACTAACTGATAAAAATCTTACCAGAGTATGAAGCGACTTTTTCTAATTCTCCAAAGCAGCAAAACATAGCCCAAAGGCCAACTTCTTCCTCTTTTTATACAATCCCTACAAGCTAAGAATGGTTTTAACATTTTTAAATGATTGAAAAGGATCAAAAGAATAATACTCTTTCTTGACACATAAAAGTTATATGAAATTCAAATTTCAGGGTCTGTAAGTACAGTTTTGTTGAAAAAAAGTTTTTGTTGAAAGAAAACTTTTGTTTTCTTTTTTTTTTTTTTTTTTTGGTTTGTTTTTTAAAGGAACGATGCCTGCAGTAATTAAGGTGAGTAGGCATGTAGGCAGGAAGAGAGAAGAGGAAGAAATGAAACACTTTTATTTATTTTATTTAGTTGTTCATCTTGGTTGTTCCTGTTCACCCAGGATGTGAACCCAGGACTTTGGAATGTAGGTGGACTGTGCCCAACTGCTATTCCCCGAGGGTTGCTGCCCATTTGTTCAATGTCTGTGACTGCTTTCATGCTCCAACAGCAGAATGGAATACCATGCAACCTCTAAAACATACAATATGTACTATCTGGCCCTTTACAGGGAAAAAAAAAAAAGACCAACTCCTGCTCTTAAAAGCCACTATGTAAACTTGGAGAAGCACTGGCAAGTCTTGAATCCAAGTTCCTTCCAGAGCGCCCAAATACCTGAGCCTCTTACCTTCATGGCCTGTAGTCATCTTGAATTCAGCATGGCACATAACCTTTTCATACCTTTCCTCTGGCTCGCCCATCAGCTCAGTTGCTCGTACCAGATCTTTGGAGTTACTGTTAATTCCTCTCCACTAGAACTTCCCTGTTCCTTTATCCCATTAATCATTTTTTTGTATCTTCCAAATCCATCCCCTTCTCCACACACCTCCTACTACCATCCTAGATGAAGTCACCAGCATTTTTTATAAAATGACTAGATCAATACCCTCAGTGAGGATCCTGAACCCTACTCTTGGAGGCTTTAATTCATCCTCTACCAGGTTTGTCAGAGTGATGATAAATCTAGGGTCATCTTTCTCCTTCAAGCCACTCCATGGTAAAAGACTAGACCATGGTCTCTTCCTGTCACAGCACCGTCTTTCCTCTGGCCTCTAGTGTGACCATGATGAGACGAATCCTGGCACCTGGCCCCACTAATCACCATTCAGTAGGCGCATACCCCACACTGAGCCAGTTAGGGTCTCTTTCCTAGGAATTTTAATCTAGAGAAGATGCGTAAAAATACCGAATTAATTGACATGAGAGACAACTGTATAAGGCAGGGTTTTCAAGTCTGGATTCTGCAGTAAATTCCCTTGGTTTGAATTTTGATGCAACCATGCACTAAACACGTCACCTAAGTCTCCCATGCCTCCTTGCTCCCAGCTGGACAGTGAGGTGCAGAATGAAGGTCAGAACACGGGTCACACGTACTAAGGCCTTCTACTTGAGGATAAAATAGGCTCATACATGTGAAGGGCAGGTGATGGGAAGCTGCCCTTAACACCTAGAGCATCAGCTCACTCATTCCCGAAGCGGGACCCCTCTTCCCTGGGCCCAGGTGGTTGTTTATCAACTTTAAGAGATTGCTTTGTCTGTCTTAAAATAGAGTAGCCAGGACTTTCTTCGTGGCTTCCACTGTCCTGGGGACACAGGATAGAAACTTTAGCCAGACCTCAGGGTCCTTCCTGACCCTGCCAATTTCTCAGCCTCATCTCTCCTCACTGAGCCTCTCACTACCTCCCCATTCCAGCTCCTGGAATTTTCCAAGTTCTCTTTATGCCCCAGGGCCCAGATTCTCTGCTTCCTAATCTGGAATGCTCTCTTTTCCCTCCTGTACACCTGCCCTCCCCAACCAAGTATCAACTGCTTTAACACATCCCCACTCTGAGGAATAAAAACAGGTCATACCTGCTAATTCCTGAGAGGCCTCTGGAAAGGGGCAAGACCCTGACCACCTCCACCTCCATCTGAAACGGGTTTGGAATTACTGATTAGAAGGGACTTTGTGATAACCCCCAAGGCCAGATTTCTTAACCAGATTTCTTACTTTATTTCCCATCGTCAGTATTAAAAGAAAAAAAAAAAAAAAAAAAAAAGTTTTGGTTTACATTTTCCAAATGAAAATAGTGTTAAAATATTCTCTTTAAAGTGGTTCACACAGATTGGGATCATGGACTTTCTGCTACATACCCTTCCTTCTCCCATTTTCTCTCCTCCTCCCTGCATTCCTGGGGACCCTAATCTCACACATCATCTCTTGCTTTCCCCTGGCCCCCAGCAGCTGAGAGATCCTGGAAGGCCAGGACTGTCGCTTCCTCACCTCTAAGCCCTCAGTGCTTGACCAGGATGGGGGCCAGTTAATATTTAGTGAGTGAGTGAGTGAGTGAATACATTCTCAAGGGAGATGAAGGAAAGACAGACCCTCACTCTGCCCTCTGGTCCCTTTCCATTGAGTCCAGGAGTCAAGATGGAATCTCTGAGCAATTATTGTTCACAGTAGCAACTGAGCCTGGTCCCTGCTCAGTCCTCCACCCCTGGAGGACTCTTCCAGAACCTTGAATTGCCATCTCCCTCTCCACACTAGATGGGGGAGAGGAGCAGGGGGCCAGCCCGGTCATTCACCAGATGCTCTGTGACAGCTGGGGTCTCCTCCCTACCCCCCCCCCCCCACTGTGGGTACATAAACACCGCAGGTGTTCTCTCTCCCAAAGAGAAGAAGCATTAACAGAAAGGTTAGCCAGCCCCTGTGGGGAATAGCTTTCACTTTGTATTTTCCACTTTGGGTTGTCTATAGCAAGTATTACCTTGAAAAGCAAAGCAAAACCAGAACAGATACTGCTTTCAAAGTTGTCTCTTGGTGTTTGTGTTTCAACTTTGTGGTGTATTATTCTTTATTTTTCAGTGGGGTAGAAGCCAGGCTGCTTTCCCCCAAGGCACCCACAGAGTCCACACATATGCAAACTCTCTTGCAATTAAATCATTATACAAAATTAACATTAATGAGAAGGGAAAGAGGAGAAGCTCCAGTCCTGGAGGGGTCAAGGAGTGAAAAGGCTTCGGGGAAGAGTAGTTGATGGATTCACCAGGTACCCTACTGACCCCCAGCTGGGTCACACCCAGTGAGGGGGTAGGCCTCAGTGGTGGGGCCCAGGGAAAGCCTTGGATTTTGCCACATCCCCTCTGTGACATCAATTTTGTTTTTTAAAAAAAGATTTTTTTTTTTAAATGGAAAGGTATAGTCAGGAATGAAGGCAAGCAGAGGCAGGCCGTTAGGGGGAGGATGAGGAAGTAGTTTTCTTTGTTTTATTTAGTTGTTCAACTAGGTTGTTTCCCCCAGCCCTACCCTGGCCCCAACATGTGAAGCTGGGTCCTTGGAATGTATGTGGACTCTGTGTCCCTGAAGGCAGCTGACCAAACCACTACTCCACCAGGGCATGCCAAGGAATGATTTCACGTCTGCTCTTTTCCTATAAGCAGTTTCTAAAAAAAAAATTTTTTAAAAGTAAAGGTGCCACAGGAATAAAGACAAACCCAGGCCCTTGGGCTTTGCGTGGTCTATGTCTCCAAAGTCGCAGACTTAACTGCCTGAGTCACCAGGGTATTTCCTAAAAGCGTTTTTTAAAAAAAATTAAGTAATAAAGTTAAAATATTTCTAAAATGTGATTCTCAAAGCAACCTTTTAAATGGCATTCTCCCTTCCTGTTTTTAGGGACCAGCCACTGCTACAGCATCACTGTGGGGGGGGCGGGGGGGGGGGGGCTGTAACATTCCTACCAGGCCAGACCTGCTGCAATTTTAGCAAAGGAGCCAGAATTCCCTCAGGCCAAGAAGGAAATGAGTCCCCCACAAAATGCATGACTCCAAATGCAAAGCCTGCCCAGGGACTTGCACAAATTCATTTTACAGCCCACATAAAAATTCTGAGTTTGAAGGGACTTGCTCCTGGTTATCCTCAGGCTACAAGATGAGCAACTACATAAAACAAAGTTCTTCTTCTTCCTGCCTATTCACCTTCATTCAGCCTGCCCCTTTCCTTAAAAACAAACAAGCAAACAAACTCTGTGTAGGCGCCCCATATGTGCAAGTTCCCCATTCCTCAAATATATGTTTACACACCTTGCCCTCCACCAAATCACAGAATCCTTCACCATTGTCCGTTGGGCTCCACCACCGCTTACCCTCAACCGCCATCCCCCATCCCATTTGCTACTAGTAACCTCAGTTCTACTGTGCATGTCTGAGGACTGAAGTTTAAACTGGAGAAGGGGAAAAAGGAGAAAAAAAAAACCAAAAACCAGAAACCTAGTGACTTAAGTGGACTGTCGATGTTTTCTCTTTAGTGCTTTTATTTTGAAATAACTTTTCTTTAAAGGTAACGATTCTAATATCCTCATTATAAATATTTCAAGCAAAGCCAAAGAAGTCATAACCTTATGGAAAACTGTAGGGTGATATTTCAAAAAATCAGAAATAGTTTTACCATGTAATTCAAGTAATCCCACTTTCTGAGTATATAAAATATACCAAAGGAAATAAAATCATGATTTTAAAGAGACAGCTGTACTCCCATGTTCACTGCAGTATTATTTGCAATGGCCAAGATATGGAAACAAATGAAGTTGATCCAATGTTGTAGATAAATATGTGATAGATATATATTTACGGAATATTATATTATTTACCCTGAGACAAAAGAAAATCTTCCACTTGCAACAACATGGACAAAGCCAAAGGATATTATGCTAAATGAAATAAGCCATATGAACACATATGCTGTGATTTCACTTAGAGCTACAATCTAAAAAAAAAAAGCCAGTACACCCTGGTGGCTCAGTGGTTAAGTCTGCAGCTCCAAATGGTGTTGTCTATATGAAGCCCTGGTTCCATGTAAAGGGACCTGGGTTTGTGGCCTGGGATGAAGATGGTGGAGGGGTTGAGAACTAACATGAACAACTAAATTAAGGGCTGAGCATTTCTTCCTCCTCTCTCTACCTGCCTACTTTTCTTCGCTCCTGCCTGCTTCCTTCCTATAAATTAGTAAATAAAAAGTTCTTTAAAAGAAGACGTCAGTAACAGAAACACAGAGCTGAGCAGTGGTTATGGGGGTGGGGGAGGAAATGAGTAGATGTCAATCAAAGGGTAAAAAATTGCAGTTATGTAGGGCGAAGGAGTCCAGAAACACAATGACAGGCATGGTAACTATGCTTAATAATCTCAACAATACTGCATGGAACACTGGAAACACTGAACACACACAGAAATGGTAGCTAAGTGAGATGTTATGTTAATTAGCTCTTGACTGTGGAAATCATTTCACTATGGATATGTATATCAAATCATCCATTCGACACCTTAAATATATATACTTTTTATTTAAAAAGATATAAAATAAATGGAAAAGAAAACTTGAAATACCAAACATGGAAATTTCTTCCCCTCTCATTTATTGTGTCTCAACTGCTCTTTTTTTCACTCAGTGAAATACCACAAACTGTTCAGTGTTCAGCTCTGCTGTGTTCTTTTTAACAGCTTCATAGTACTCCACAATATGATTTTTTTTTTTTTTTTCACAAATCCCCCTTTATTGGGGAACATTTATTTTGTTTGTAATGTTCTTTTCACTATTCGATAAATAATTGTATAGGAGTGTTTTTGTCCTGTTGTGAAAGTATTTTACATTTCTTTTATTTTTTTTTTAAGGAATGGTACAGGTAGGAATGAAGGCAAGTAGGCAAGTAGTCAGGAAGGGAGAGGAGAAAGAAACATTTTATTTATTTTATTTCACTATTCATTTTGGTTGCTCCTCCCCCACCCCAGGTTGCAGGGAGTCCTTGGGATGGATGTGGATGGAATTTGGCCAGAGGCAGATATCTGGGCTAACACTATTTCACCAGGACCAGATTTTTGCACCGAAAGAAGTGTGAATGTAAAATTCCTGCTTTTATTGAGTGAGTTAAATATTTATCCAAGTTTTGTTTTGCTTTATATACTCTTTCAGGTACTGGGAATACAATAGTGAGTATGACAGATGAGGTTCTTACTTTTGGGGCGCTGAGAGGAAGGAAGAAGGTAAATAATTAAAGGGTTAATACAGTCAGACAACTCTCCAAACCACTAGCCCGATATCAAATCCATTAAAATATAAAGGTACGGTGAAACACACCAACACCCCCCCTGCCAATCAATACAGGCGATCACCCATCATTAACTATTCTTAATTTTGTCAGTATTATAATGTATGAAAGTTGTATTCTTCTGTTAGTTTTGCTAACTTTGCATAGCAGAGATTTGAAACATCTTTTTATGTTCCACAAGCATTGCTTCTGTGTATTGCCAATAGTTTTGTCCATTTTTCTATTAAGTCATTTATAAATATCCTGAGCTTACACTTTGGATATCAGCTATATATGTTATAAAATTACTCCCATTCTATCATTGGTCTTTTAACTTATTTTGGGCTCTTTGGCAATGCATACATTTAAGTGTTTTTCTTTTCAAATGCATCAGTTTTTTAGATATTGCTTCTGGTTTTTTGTCTGTCAGGATTACCTTCTACAGACCCGTATTATGAACTTAGTCACACATTTCCTTCCTGAACTTTGATGGTTTTAGGCTTAACATGCAAATCTGTAAGTAAACTGGGGCTCCATCCGGATGAGAATCCAGCCTCTCTCTGGGAATTGTCCCTCCCCACCCACCAGCAGCCTTAAATCACGTGGCCCTGACTTCCCTGCTGCAGAGGTTGACGTGCTGTACTGATCGGTCTCAAACAAAGAACTCTTCTCCTTATATCTTGCAAAAAAATCACTGCTACCTGTGGGAAAGTGCCTTACCAGTCTGCCCTCTGGCAAACTCTGCTAATCCATAAAACCTACCCTTTGTTCTGGGTGCCTGCTTCTCCCAGAGTCACTATCATCCTTAACTGGCAATTAAATGTTCATACTCCCTGCCTGGCCCTGTCACCTGAACATTGTTCTCATTCCCACCGCAGCTGATGTCCCCCCACCCCACCCCCACGGTGAATGATACTGGGAACTTCCTCAGGGCTGGGCTCCCATGGACTAGTTCTTATAACCAGGGCCTGGTGAATAGCAGTTCCCCCCTAAAGGTTTGTTGGACAAATACATGCACAAATAAGTGAACTGAGTGCTTACTATATACACTTAGCATATAAAATATACCATATTAATCTATGCATATATATCTTATGAAATAATATAATAAAACGTGTACATTATAGAAATCTGTGAAATATGATTATCCCTCATAACCCTACCCTTTAGTGATAAATGCACACAATTTTTTCTTCAAAGGACAGGTGCAGGCAGGAATGAAGGCAGGCAGGCAGGCAGGCAGGAAGAGAGAGGAGGAAGAAGCGCTTTATTTATTTTATTTAGTTGTTCATGTTGGTTGTTCCCCTCCTGGCTCTGGGTCATGAAACCATGTTTCTGGGATGTGCGTGGATAACGCTTGGGTGGAGGTGGTGGACCAAACCACTACTCAACCAGAACAATTCAGTTTTTTTAAGAGAGGAAAGAAGGAAGGGACAGGAGGAAGAAGTAGTTGAGAAAGGAAGGAAGAAAGGAGGAAGGGGAAGAAGCATCTTTTTATTTACGTGTTCATTTTGGTTTTTTCACCCCAGCCCTGGACTTCAAGCCCAGGTCCTGGGTTTTTGTGTGTTTGTATGGCAGTGTCTCTGTTACCTGAGCCACCAGGAAATGCACCACAGAGAGCAACTTGACATACAACTACTATTTTGAATTCTCACAACAACTGTACAAGATAGGTTTATATAATCCCCATTTTCCAGATGAGGAAACTGAGGCTCAGAGAGGTGAGGCAGCTTGACCCAGGTCACAGAGCTGTAAGTGGTTGAGCCAGATTTGGCAGGGGCCCCAGTGCCTTTGTTCTGTCACTAAAACCTAGTTGGACCCACAGATTAGCAAATGAAAGATCCTGGAGTCTTGTGGGATGAAGTGCAATAACAGGTGGCAAGCAGCCAGCAGTGTCTGGAGCAAAGAGGATTGCTAGCAGCAGAATCCAGGATTCCAACATTTTGGGATGTGGTGTATAACCTAGGATTGCACGTGGTCTTTTCTGGAAAGCCAGGCAGCCTGCTCACCAGGAGAGGAGGCGATAGACCTGGACAGGATCTGATGGAGAATGGTTCAGGGATTGACGTTTCGGGAGACTGGAAACCTATGCCTGCTGTGTTACGCCAGGCAAGTCACTTTACCTCTCTGAGTTTCTGTTTGTACAATGACAACAATAAATCTGCCCTCCCTGAATTATAGGGTTATGGGGAAGTGGTCAGGCACTGGAATTTGGGAGGTGTTCTGTTCCTCAAGTCTTAAATGCCTTCTTTTCTCTTCTGAATTATCAGTAAATATCAGCAACATCTTTTTCATCCGCAACTCCTGAGAAGACAGGAGTCTTCTTTTGTAAATGCCAAGTCCTATGTGTGTATGAGGTTTGTTGAGCAATAAGCTAGTTCAAATTCCAACTCCGCCACTTAACAACTGTGTGAATTTGAGCTGGTTACTTCACTGCTCCAGGACTTTGTTTCCTCATCTGCACTAGAGTAACGTCAGCACAAACCTCATCCTGTTGATGTGAAAATGAAGTGAGCCATTCAATACACTGTCTTTAGAACGGGGTCAGCAAACTAAAGCCCATAGGCCATCTGGCTTGTTGCCTCTTTTTATATAGCTTGTGAGCTGAAAATGTTTTCAATTTTTTTAATTGCATCAGAAAATTAGTGGAGGTATGTGCCCTGGTGGCTTAGGCCCCAAGCCACTCTCCGGGATATAGACCATGCAGAAGCTCAAGGACCCAGGTTCACACCCCAAGCCGGGTGTGGGGCAGGTGGGGGGGACTAGAAGACACATGGCCCTGGGTTCAAGTCCCAGGTGAGGGGGAAACAGCCAATCTAACAACTAAATAAAAACAGAAAAAAATGCTTCTTCCTCCTCTCTCTTCCTGCCTGTCTGCCTACTCACCTTCATTCCCATGTACACCTCTCCTCTAAAAAAGAAAGCAGCTTCTGGCACACCCTGGGAACCTAGTGGCTCAGTCTACCAGAGTCCATACCTATCGCAAGGTCCTGGTTCAAGACCCGGGGCCTGGGAAAACAACCAAGATGAACAGTTAAATAAAACAGATATGTTTCTTCCTCCTCTCTCTTCCTGCCTGCCTGCCTCTACTTGCCTTTATGCCCGCCTGCACCTTTCCTTAAACAGATAAATGAATAAATAAATGGGCATGCCTTGGTGGAGCAGCAGTTAGGTTAATCTCCTCAGAAGGAACGCAGACCCCATACCCCTGGATTTAAGTCCAGAATCTGGCAGGGAAACAAGCAGTGTGAACAACTGAATAGGAAAAAAAAAAAAAAAAGAGTGCTCATTCTTCCTCTCTTCCTACCTGCCTACTTGTGTTCACACTTGCCTGCACTTTTCCTTTAAAAATAAATCTAAATTAAATTAATTTTTTTTTTGTTAAAGGCTTCTTTCTCCTTTCTAAAATAATAATTAGTGGAAATTTGTTCTCCCTTTTGTTCTTCACACATTTACATGAGTGCCTCACTGTCTGTAAATCTTGAAATATTTACTATCTGACCCTTTACAGAAAAAGGCAAGCCCTACTTTGGTATAATTCCTGACCTTTGGGAAGAGCTGAATGAATGTTACAATGGTAAACATAAGTATTTCTATGTCTATTTTTATAGATAGTGAAATTGAAGTTTAGAGATGAGAAGTGTCCCTGATCACTCCCATAAATCTTGCAGCATGACTCTGGGACACTGTGGTGGGTGACAGTGTCCTCAGTTACCCAACACAAGTGACTCCTCAGTTATCATCCATCTGCTCCTCTAGCCTGAGTTAGAACAAAATCCCTGCACTGGTGGATTTCATCTCAACCAGTCAAAGGATTCTAGCAATTCAACACCATCCACTACTATATTTTCATAAAATAAATATTTATGGAGAGTCTTCTTTGTCCCATATTGTTCTAGACACAGACCATTGTAATGGACAAGACTGGGTCCCTGCTCTCAGAATCATCTATTCCAACAAGTTCCACAAGATCCTGTGGGCTTGGGAAGCAGTATCTCAACCCTAGTTGTGTCCTGCTGATCCTCTTCTTTCAGAGTATGACTGATGGAGGTTAGAGGTGGAAAGTAGATTTGTGCACATCCTATGCTTCTCTGCCCTGGTCCCCGAGACTTTGGCCCTGATTTATAAATCCTGAACCCCTTCTCTTTCAAATGCCAAACTCTTGCTGTTAAAAACTGTGCTTTTCTGGGTATGATCGCTGCTAGGATTTCCCAGAGGTTTTTTTCTTTAACCCCAAGGCCAAGAATTTGAACCTTTGTCCTAGGCTGTAACCTCCCCATCTTGAGAAACTTCTTGCCTTTGTCTGAATGATAACAGGAGAAGGACTAGGTCTAAAGATGGTTAGGACACTGTCCGTTGTGGAAACTTTTTAATAGCTCAAAATATTTTCTTACTTTAGGAGAATACTAGTACAACCCTCATTGCACACAAAGGGAAATATTTTCTGAGGCTTAGGGAGGCTAAAATAAGTAGATCAAATTCACCTAGGCATTTTATTTTTAGGCTCAGTTCTCTGGAAGCTGCTACTGTGTTTTGTTTATTCTTGATTCCTTGCAGAAGTAGACATCAACAAATATTTGTTAATGAAATAGATGCAAAATACCTATTAGGACTCTGAGTCTTGTCTTTTAATAGTAAAAGTTAATATTTTGTGAATACTAATGATAATAGCAGGCATGACTGGTAAAGTAGTGTTTGGGTGCAATGCGTCTAGCTGAGCGCAGCTCACATACATCCCAAGGACCTGGGGAATTGGGACCTGGGTTCCTGTCCTAGGACTGGCAGGAGCAACCAAGATGAACAACTAAATAAAATAAGCAAAAGCTTTTTTCTCCTCTCTCCTCCTGTCTGCCTGTCTGTCTGCTTGCCTTCATTCCTGCCTGTACCTTTCTTTAAAAAAAAAGTGTGCCCTGGTAGAACAGTTTGGTCAACTGCATCCAGACAAAGTACAGGCCACATACATCCCAAGGACCCAGGCTCATGTCCCAGGCCAGGGAGAAAGACCAAGATGTACAACTAAATTAAAAAAAAAAAAAAAGGATAACGACAAATATTTTTGTGGCAAATCCTGGTGGAGTAGAGGTCATGTCAATCTGTCTAGGACACATGCTCCTGGGTTCGAGTCCAGGGGAGGCAGCCAGTGTGAATGACTAAATGAAAATTAATATAAGGTGCTTCTTTCTCTTCTCTCTTCCTGCCTCTCATCTCCTTACAACTCTTCATTCATGCTTCATTCACGCTTACCTTAAAATAAAATTTTTTGTGTACTCGTTGTTAAGTATAGAGCACAGTGTTCAATATATATGTATATATGTGTGCATACAGGTATGTATTATATATGTATGTATACATGTCCATGTATTATTCAATTTTCACACAACCTTTTGCATTAAGTAGTATCCCATTTTATTGACAAGAAAACTGAGGTTTGGGGACAAAGTTAAGTGAACTTGGCAAATGGCAAGTGGAAAACCTTAGATTGGAACCCATGTCTGTCTGATCCCAGGGCTCAAGTTCCTAACTCCTCTCTCTTCTTATGCCTCCATATTATCAGGGGGACAGTGCAGTTGGTGTTGGTGAAGACAGAGGCTCTGAGCTTCGCTGTTGCCCTGCTGGAACTGAGGGTGGAATAGGAGGCAGCTGGGTGTCCTCCTGTCCACAACAGGACAGAACAGGACAGAAAGCTCCACTAGAGAGTGACCAACGTAGAGGCAAAATAAGGACCATGCCAACATGCTGACCCCAGACAGACGTCTGTGTGACCGTGAAGTCCCTTCAAGTGAACTGGGCATTGGAAATGTAGTTTAAAAGCTCAGGGTTGGTACGCCCTGGTCCTAGTGGTTTAGTACTCTGGGCTCAGTCCACATACATCCCAGGGTTCCCTGGTGAAGACCTGGGGCGAGGGGAATGACCAAGATGAACATCTAAATACAATACGTCAAGTGATTCTTCCTTCTTCTGCCTGCCTGCCTCTGCTCACCTTCTTCATTCCTGCCTGCGAGTTTCCTTTTTTCTTTTTCTTTTTTAGAATTAAAAGGATTGTAATAAAATCACCAAGTTTGCATTTGTACATCTTGTAGATTTGTGACACAACCAGAGGCAAAGGTTAGATAGCAAGGACAAAGATTTCCATAGGAAAGTGTATACGTTTCCTTTAAAAACAATGCTCAGGATTTGGGAGCACCTCTTTGGTTCGGGAAGCTAAAATGCACGCCATGTAAAGCTCAAAACCTGGAACTGAGGGGGGAAACTCAGGGTTTAGAGTTAGGTCGACTTGAGTCTCAGCTCCAGACACTATTAATGTGGCCTTGTTAGGTCAGTCACTTCTTATCTCTGGGTGTGGAAAAGGAAGTGACATTAACAACCATCCATGCTGAGGCTTTCATTTTGCATTTGAGTTGAGAACTTAGGGGCTAAACTGTGTCCCCCTTAAAACTGACATATTGAAGTCCTAACCCCAGGACCTTAAAATGTGATCGTATTTGAGCAGATGGTCTTTATAAAGGTAATGAAAATAAGATCACTAGGGTGGACCCTAGTCTAATATGAAGGTTTAGGGAAATTTGGAGACAGATGCACACGCAGGGAAAATACCATAAGAAGCTAAAGAAAGAGACTGGGGTAAAGAGTCTATAAGTCACGTATCACCAAACATTGCAGCAAACCTACCAGAAGCCAGAGGTAAAAACACAGAGCAGGCTTCCCCTCACACTGCTAAGAAGGAACCAATGCTGTCAACACCCCCATCAGATTTCTGGTCTCCAAAAGCGTGAGACAATTAATTTCTGTTGTTTAAACCAAACAGCCTGTGGCCCAGCAGTCTTAGCAAACTAGCACAGAAAATGAGGCCATGATACCTGTCCTCCAAGCCCAATTAACACTGCTGTGTAACAGCAACTTAATCCAGTCTTAAGAAGCTCAATTTCCTCCTCTGTAAATTGGCATCAGGATTCTATCAAGTCAACGAATGAATATTTCCGTCATTTGTTAAGCTCCAGGCCCTTGGAAGTCAGAGATGGAGAAAGCCTAGCTCCTGCCCTTGGGGAGAGCACAGGGGCAGGGCAGCGTGTACTCGTGATTTATAGAGCAGTGAAAGATTATCAGTGGGTCGGGAGAAAGCTATACAGAGTGCAGTGGGAGCAAAGAGGAAGGAACGGTCGATCCTTCTGGGGAGACGCTAGTGACACAGCTTTAGAAAGATGCGTTGGAGTTCACCAGGCTGACAGAGCAAGAGGGGAGGAGTGGGAGAGGCAATCTAGTCAGAAGGAACAACTTGGGCAAACAACCAAAGACATGAAACAGCAAACTGTGTTTGGGAAACTGCAAGTCATTCACTAGCATCACTTTTGCAAGAAAGTAGAAAGATGGAAAAGAAAGTAAGGGTGTCCCTGAGAATCAGCCTGGTCAGTGGAGTGGAGGGTTCAGAGTATGGACTTTGTTTTGGTCCACTGCAACTGTGATAACAGATTACCCTGGACTGGCTGACTGAAAAACAATAGAAATTCACCTTTTGCAGTTTTGGAGGCTGGGAGGTTCAAGATCAAGGTGCTGGCCAAGTTGGTATCTAGTGAATTGTCTCTCTGCATCAGTGTCTGGGGCAGGCAGAAACAGGCTCTTGGGCTGTGTTGGCTGTAGTAATGATGCCAGCAATCAGCTTGTTGGCACAGAGGACATTGTCAAGGACAGGTGCTTAGAAGAAGTGGGTCTATGCTCTTTGTACTGTTGACTGCGAATGAACCATCATTTTCCGTAAGTGTTGGGACTCCCCTGTTCCTGCTGAGTGAGTGATCTGAACACGTCCAATGGTCCCCAGAGAGACTGACATACCCTCAACTTTCCTCATGGTCTCTGGCATGAACACAAGAAGGAGGGCAGGACGGGAGACCCTGGGCTGCTCTTCTAGGTTGGTTCTCACAGGGCCTGCTCTCCTGGGTCAGTCATTCATCCAGCTCTTAAGTATCTACTTGCTGTTGGATACTCAGAGTACAGTGGTGAATAGGGCAGCCAGTGGGGTGATGGGTTCTTGCCCTGTGGAGCTTGCATTGTATCAGGAAGGACAAACTGTGAAACAAGGTATGTTTATTTGAATTAGGTTTAGCCGAAAATGCAACTATGTCCAAACCAGCTGTCTCTGGATGTGATCCAGGGTTCTATGCCATCTACTGTCAGAACACCCACTTGTTCTATTTTTTATGGCTCCACCAGGCTGGAGCCCGGTCTAGACTCCAGAAAAGAATGAAGACTGATAGGGGAATAAGTGATCACACATAGATCCTCTTAAGAATCCACACTTAACAACACTTCTCTTTTCTTCTTTTTACTGTCCTAAATTATTTATTTGGTAAGGATTTTACAGACATTACTGGTTAGCAGTAACGGTGAAGCTAGAGTGCTGTGTCTTCTCCGAGCTGCGGGGTGAGAACAGCCCATGGTGGGTGGAGAGGTGCTTTCCAAGGCCAGGGCTCCAGATCCTGCGGAGGTCAGCCGTCCGGTCTCCGGTGCTGGTGGACTGCTTTGGGGCGCCCTGGCCGCCCGGGTTTCTTCTGCTAGCTCTGTGGAATGGACCCATGCGGACAGCTTCCAAGAACGTGTCTGTGGAATCTTCACCCCTCGGTGAGGATTCAGGATTCCCCGAGCCCCACAGTGGCGTCCTGCTTGCCCTTCGGTGACAGCCCGAAGGCTCCCACAGACCTCAGCTGGTTGACACAGCGAGGCGGGTGGGGGTGGCCACAGGGCGAACGCGAGTGACTGAGTCATGCTTGACCCCGGATTCCCGCCTGCGCTTTAGCCCTGCGAGCGGGCAGAGAGCTGGGGTTCTGCCAGCAGTGCCCCCCAGAAGACAGTGCATCCCCTCGGCCTGCCGCTTCCTCCAGGGCTCCTGGGGGCGCTTGTAAGCCCGTCTTGCTTTCCTGATGGCTGCCCCGATGGAAAGGCTAGAGGAGAGCACTTCCCCTGTGTCCCACTGGCCGGAGAATTGTCTTATGGCCACACCCGAAGAAAGGACATCTGGGGAATGTAATCGGTGTTCCCTGTGGCTTTGTGCCCTGTTGAATGTTGGGAGCTCTGTCATCAGAGGAGGGTAGATATTGGCAGGAAGCTTGCAGACATGCCAAGCAAGTATAAGAGGAATGGGCATAGAAACATGGTGGTTACACCAGATTTTAGGATTTGGCCCCAAAGTGGGACAAAGACGTTTTAAGTGCCTTGGATTCTAAAAAGAGCCACAATAATTGGGGAATCTCCAGAAAGGGCCAACTTCACTATCCTGTGAACCCTGCCATCGCATGGGGCTTCATCCTCAGAGGGGCCCCACATTTGGTTTCGTGTGCTGTCACCATCTTGAAATTCTTAATCATTTCATCGTCAAACTTATGTTTGCAGAAGTCTGGGATCACAAGGGAGCATGGGCAAGAGCAGAGTGGAAAAGCACAACCTGGGGCCTCTCCCCTGTGCTCTTAGCATTCGGGTGAGCCCAGAATTCCAGGGACGCCAGCATGTGTGAAAGTTCAGTGAAACTTATCAGCTGTCACATTTATGACTGAGTCCGCAGGAGCTCATACAGTCTGAGAGGTCATGATTCTTGTGGGAATCAGAACTTGCTTCCAAAGAGAGAAGGCAATGGCATCGAAGAAACACACACCAGAGAGGACCTTATCATATCTTTCCTTATTCTGTTTACTTTGCTGTATTAGCCAACCACTTTCCTAGAAAATGGTGACCTCGACAGAAAATGAGAGACAGGTTAGCTTGTAGTTTATTTCACATCTTATTCCTCAGTGAAAATTTCATCTGATTAATTGTGAGTAGTAATATTATTAACTTAGATTATCATTAGTAGTAGTCATTTCATTTCTTTATTCATCATTAAACCAAAGGTGAACAGTGTTGATAGAATGTGTGTAAATCAAGAAGTGAAATAAAAGCAGTTAAGTTACTTTGGTACAACATTTCCATTGTTCTGATAAAATCAAAATGCCTATGTATAAGTTGTGTAAATTTGATGCTCTGCATATAAGTTACATGCTCTTATATTTGCATTTGTAACAAGAATCTTATATAAGATATAAATATATAAACATAGAAAGAAAAAGATAAATGGCAGATTTGTGCTAATAATTTATTATCTGAATTCTTTTTACTTAAATTGCATGAAATAGCAAATGAAAAACACATTGAATACCTTTAATGGCACTTTTTCTTTTCTTTTTTTTAAAGCATTTCATGTATTTTACTTAGTTGTTTATCCTGGTCTCCCCTCCACCCTCACCCTGGTGAGAACTTAGGTCCTTGGGATGCACGTGGACTACACCAGCAGGAGGCAGCAGACCAAACTCTACTCCACCAGGGCCCACCTTCCTTGCTTTTTTTGAACAAAAGGTTATGCATTTTGATTTTGCACTGGGACCCACAAGTTGTGTAGCCCACTGTGACTCCAGGGCATGTAATGCTCTTACAATTTTCCATCTCCTCCAAAGAAACTAGGAGTGAGGGGAGGAGGTCCAGGAAGGAATTATTAGACTCTCAATACTTACAAGAGAAGGAAGCTGGTGGCAGGGGATATGTTGGCCTGCTCTGCATCTATTTGAACAGATGGGAGGGTAGGAAGGTGACAACCTGGATGGGTCTGCACCCCACTTTTTTTTTTTTTTCAAGGAAAAGTACAGGCAGGATTGAAGGTGAGCAGGTAGGCAGGCAGGGAGAGAAAGGAGGAAGAGCATTCTACTTTTATTTAGTTGTTCACTTGGTTGCTCACCTCAGACCCAGGAAGTGAACCCAGGTCCTTGGGATGTATGTGGACTATGCTCCTTCAGAGGCGGCTGACCTAACTGCTACTCCACCAGGGCACATCAGCACCTCACCATTTGTCCTGGCAAGGATTAGTAAATTTCTTGTGGCTTAATGGGCCTTGCAGAAGAAAGCTGAGCTTATAATTCTTTCACAATTATAATCCTCTACCCTGCCAGTGGCCCCTCCAAGTAGTCAGATGCTGGGCAAATGAGTCCCAGCAGCAAGAGGTTGGTAGGTGCCACCTGAAGGAGAGAGGAAAATTCAGAGGTTAGGGGCATGTGGATTGAAGGAGGAGGACTCTGGGCAGTGGGAATGCTTGGCATTGATCTACCAAGTAACTCACAGGTGCCCCTCAAGAGAAAGCCATCATTTCGATAGTGCCCGTGAAGGGCTTAGCAGCCAAGAAGGTACAATGACCAAGCAAGAGAGGACCCCAACTATAGGTGGTCATGAGAGAAGACATTTGTCCCTCTTCTTCACTTCCCCTCCAGTCCCCAACTCTAGAGGAATTAAGTCTTGAAAAGGAAGGAGGCTCATCAGCTAAGGTGCAGGCCATGTAAAGCCCAAGGACCTGGGTTCAAGACCCACAGCCGGGGAAAGAGAAAAGGAAAAAAGAAAAGGGAGATGGAAGCGGAGAAAAAGTGAGGACTGTGCCTCCTGCCCACTTCTGTTCGTTCAAGTTTGGCTGGCAAGGGAATGAAGAAAGGGAAACTTTCAAAATTCTGTTTAAACTTCAGAAAATTTAAATGAATATATTGTCATACAGTGAGAAAAAAAAAAGGTTAGCAAGAGGTCTGGTTAATTCTGCAGCTGATTGCCATCCTCAAGTTCAGATTCTTCCACATTTTGCTCTGCCTTCCTCAGCAAGCAGGCTTTCAAGCTGGACTTCTTTCGTTCCTTTTTTCCATTCTTCCTTCCTCTCTCTCTCTCCCTCCTCCTCTCTTTCTCCCCTTCCTCCTTTTTCCTTTCTTAACAGATTTATTGAGATGCAATTCACCTATCATAGTTACTCTATCTGAAGTGTTCAGTTCCTTGCATATATTCAAAATTGTGTAGCCATCATCACAATCAGTTTTAGAAAACTTTGTAACATCCCCCCAAAACCTGGTTCCCATGAACAGCCACTCTACATTTTCCAACACACTCCCCCAGCCCTAAGCAATCACTAATCCACAAAAGTCACTATGTGTTTTGTCTGTTGTGGACATTTCATTTAAGTGAAATTGTGCAATATGTGGGCTTTTCTGACTTTTTTTTAAAGGAAAAGTACAGGCAGAAATGAAGGTGAGCAGGCAAGCAGGCAGAAAGAGAGAGGAGGAAGCAGCACTTTATTTTGCTTTTTATTTAATTCTTCACACTGGTTGCTTACCCCTGACCTGAGACCTGAACCCAGGTCCTTGGGATATATGTGGACTGCTCTCCTCTGGAGGTGGCTGACCTAACCAATGCTACACCAGTGCACACTTGGCTTCTATTTTTAGCATAATATTTTAAAGTTTCATGCAGGTTTGTAGTCTTTATCAGTACTTCATTCCTTTCTATTGCAAAATAATATTCTGCTATATGAGTATGCCGTGTGTGTGTGTGTGTGTGTGTGTGTGTGTGTGTACGCATGCATGCTTGTGCTTCTGTCTTGGATCTTGAATCTAGGTCCAAAGCATTCATATCCTATGCCCTAGCTGCCTGAGCTATATGCAGGGACAAATATACCAGACTTTTAGAGTCCCAGTCATCCACAAATTGATGGACATTTGGGCCATTTCCAGTTCCTAAATGTTATGAGTAATGCTTTCTATAAACATTTGTGTGCAAGTCTTTCTGTGGATGTTTTCAGTTCTCTCGAGTGTCTACCCATGTGGAATTGTTTTATCCTGTAGTAAGAGGAGGGGCAGTACAGGGAAAGCAGGTGCCCTTGTGGGCAGTGGTGTAGGATTACACAGGTCAGCAGGAGAGTAAGTCACTGCAGACATGCAGACAATAAGCCAGCACAATAAACTAGTACCACCCAAAGAAGCCAACACCGCCCAGGTGGGCTGGTCTCACCTGCAGCTCAGGCCTACTAGGAGTGCTGTTCTTAGCAACCCCTAACCCCTCCCTAGCAACTCCCACCAGGAGAAAAATTTCATTCTCTAAGAATATAAGGCCACCCCTCTGTTTATCCCTTTTTTTCTTTTCTTTTCTTTTTTTTTCTAGCATTTTGTAGCTTTGTGATGTGATGCTATGAAGCATCTCTTTGAATTCGTTCCTGGACTGACTCCAAACTTCAGGACACATGGGTGCTCTGTGCCCATTCAAAACAGTAACTCTATATTTGATATTTTGAGGAACTGTCAAACTTTTGCAAAACAGTCGCTCCATTCTATATTTTCTACTAGCAGGCTATGACAGTCCCAAGTTCTCCACAAGATAACATTTGCTATTATTTGTCTTTCTGATTATAGTTTCCCTAGGGGGATGGATTAATTATTTTCTATAAAGGGCCAGGCAGTACTCACATCTGATGATGTACAGTGAAAACTGAAAGCAGTCACAGACAACATCACGTGAATGAATGAGACTCTTTCCAAAAAAACCGTATCTATAAACACAGAGCTAAAGGATTTGGGCCACAGGCCATAGTTTGCTGATCCCTGCTATAGGCTATTGGAACCTATCAAACTTGATCCACATTTAATTTCTGAAAGTTGGGTTACTGGTTTGACCAAAATCGTCTTGGTTTAGCTGCTTGTCCCAGGATCCCACCAGTTTGAAAATCTGTCCAAGTTTTGAACACAGATTGCTGAAAGTTCCTGTGTCTTATGTAAAAATAAGATTTGCTTGTACACATTAATATCAGAACTTTGATCAGATAGCAAATTGAGTGTAAATAAGATAAAACTCTACTTTTAAAGACTGGGAAGTTCTGAGTTCCCCATTATCACATGTGTGATTGTTTTTGTTTATAGCAGCACACCGTAATGGTGCCTGTTTCACTCTACAAATTATGGTAAGTCTACCTGGAAGTGAGAAGTTATCGAATCTGACTTAGTGTCCTATCATGAAGGACTCTACCACTCAGCTGGAGGTCAAGATAGAAGAAATATTTAGGGGTATGTACCTGTGTTTCCAGCAGCTGAGACGCTGGTGTGCAGATCACATGAAGTCCAAGCACCTGGTTTTGAGACTCTAGAACCAGGGTTAAAAAAAGAAAATAAATAATAGAGATGTTTCTCCCTTCCTTCCTTAAAATGTTTCTTTCTCCTCTCCTTTTCTTCCTTGCTTAAAATAAAAGAAATATGTCATTACTATATTGACACGCCAGCAATAACCATGAAGCAGTACCTATGCAATGAAAACTCATTGTGTGAGTGCCTGGGGGCGGAGGAAAGGGAGGCAGGGAGTGCTGAGGTGGAAACTGGTAAATTGAATGGGAAGCGATTGTAGGAAGAGGAGTAGAAGAGGATCCAGGTGGAGAAACCCAGTGTTTTGTCAAATGTAGGCCTGCTGTGTTTGAAGGAACTAAGAAAATGTGTGTATTGCTGGAGCCTACCATGCAAGAGAGAGGTGGGGGGGGGGGGGCTGGTGTGTTAAAATGCCTTATAAACCCAACTAAGGAACCTTGAGTTTGATTTTTATTCTGCAGGTAACAGGAAGCCATGAAAAGATTTAAGGGTTTAAGAGTCATGTTTCAAAAGAATCACTGTCGGTGCTACCCTGGCCTGTAAAATGGAAACGTAATATCTGAAAGATTTTTTCTCTGGGCTCCGCTGAGGAAAGAACACCAATCAAACAAAAGGTCGAATAGCCAGGGCTTTATTGGGGTTCGCGCACCCGGGTGAGGTTCTCCAGTCCGCAGAACGGGGCCCCGGGAAGTCGCACTCTTAAGCAGAAATTTCGCAGCTTCATATGTTGCAGTTGCGGATTGGGCCTGTGATTCCAGGTGTGGGCTTCAATCCCTCAGTCTGACGTCAGCCACCTTTTTGCCGGATGTGACCACCGTTTTGTCACTCTGGGGCAGCCTAACATTCCAACCTCTTTGATAGGATAAAGGGGTGCCGTGATCGATCTGGCTGCTTCCTGCTGACAATGGGGCATAGAGGGGAGGGGGTCAGAGGTTGGTGTTGTCTGGCCCAGTCTGGACAGGAGAGTAGACTCTGGTCTGGAGCAGCATCTGGTTGAAGGTAACCCGGGAGGCTTCACGGATTCTGTCTGGAGGAATCTCAGAAAGGGAGGTGACAGAGGCATCAAGGGCTTGCTCTAGCTCAGCCCACAGTTGGCGGGTGGTTTGTAGGCTGTGTGCTAGGCCTGTGCTGCCTATTCCAGCAGCTATCAAAGT
This sequence comes from Solenodon paradoxus, assembly GCA_004363575.1. NCBI lineage: Eukaryota > Metazoa > Chordata > Mammalia > Eulipotyphla > Solenodontidae > Solenodon > Solenodon paradoxus. The sequence goes on along the minus strand of RJWH01001233.1, from coordinate 273,586 downwards.
GGTGGTGGGGTATGTGCAGTGAGTCCTCTAGCCACCGTATCCGCCTGGGCATTGGCACGGGAGACAGGATCTGATGATGTCTGGTGCCCCTTGTAATGGACTACTGCAGCAGCAATGGGTAGGTCTATGGCCTGAAGAAGCTTAGCAATTAGGGAGGCATTAACAATAGGTGACCCTTTGGTGGTTAGGAAGCCCCTTTCCTTCCATAACGCTGAGTGGCTGTGGACAATTAAGAAGGCATATTTGGAGTCCCTATAGATTGTGACCCTTTTTCCTCTAGCCAAGATTGGGGACCTGGTGAGGGCAACGAGCTCGGCCTTCTGGGGGTAGTGCCCTCGGGAAGCTTGTTGGCCTCTAGGGTTTCAGAGAGAGTGACTACCGCACATGTCGCTCGTCTTTGACCATCGGCTCCAAGCACTGAGCTTCCATCTACAAATAGAATGAGATCAGAATCGGGCAAGGGTTTGTCAGATATGCGGTCTAGAGGCTGGCTGAGAAAGTCTAACATCTCAGGGCAAGAGTGGGTAGATTCTACCTCCGTAGTGGGGGCTGGGAGGAGGGTAGCTGGGTTGGGCGTGGCAAGAGCCGGAGGGACAGGATAGTTCCTTCAATGAATAGGAGGTGATATTCCTGTAGACAGGAGGGGCTGAGAAGGGAAAGAGAGCGGTGGAATAATAGGTCTGTAAGCGATGTGAGGAGAATACAGTTACAGGGTGGCATAGGGTGAGCTTTAGGGCCTCCTTTCCCAGTTCCGCTGCAGCGCCCAATGCCCTAAAACATGGCTGCCATTCATGTAGGGTCGGATCAAACTGTTTTGATAGGTAGGCCACTGGGTGGTATGTCATCCCACTGGCTGACCCAGGACCCCAATTGCAACTCCTTGCTTCTCATCCGTAAAGAGATGAAAAGGGCAAGAGGGGTTTGGGAGGCTGAGGGAGGGGGCCTGGAGCAAGGTGTCTCGCAAAATGGTGAAGGCCTTTTGCACCATCTTAGGAGATGTGAGGGGACCTGTGGGTGTATCCTTAGCTGCGTCATAAAGCGGCTTGGCCAATAGAGCAAAGTTGGGGACCCAGTGTCTAAAGAACCCCACCAGCCCTAAGAAGGAAAGGATCTCATCTCCCGATGTAGGTGGCTGGAAGTTGCAGAGAAGTTGGGTGTGGTCTGCTGTAAGGCTGTGGGATGTAAGAGAGAGAGAGAGAGACCAAGATAGATGACCTGTTGCTTTGATAGTTGGGCTTTATCAGGAGAGATTCGATATCCTCTTTGGGCGAGGAAGTTGAGAAGGGTGGCAGTCTGTTGTTGAGAGTCCTGCAGAGAGGGGCTGCAAAGTAGGAGGTCATCCACATATTGGAGGACTTTACTGGGGCCCAGGTCACAGGAGGCCAAATCTCGGGCTAAAGCCTGACCAAATAGGTGGAGGCTGTCCCTGAATCCCTGCGGCAGGTGAGCTGTTGTGACAAGGCCATGTCAGTGTCTGTCCATGTGAAGGCAAAGAGAAACTGAGACTCTGGGTGAAGAGGAATGGTAAAAAAAGCATCCTTCAGGTCTAGTACCGAGAACTGGGTTGTATTAGGAGGGATGTGCAACAGGATAGTATAGGGGTTGGGGACCAACGGGGTGGATAGGGATGATTGCCTCACTGATAAGTCTGAGATCTTGGACCAGACGATAGGCTCCAGACAGTTTCTTGACTGGGAGAATGGAATTATTGCATGGTGAGTTGGTAGGGACAAGAAGTTTCTTGTCTAGGAGATGAGAAACAATAGGCTTTAATCCTCTCAAGTTCGTTTGAGAGATGGGGAACTAGGGTCTGGAGGGGAAGACATCAGGCTGCTTAAGGCGAACAATGACGGGGATGTGGTGGGAAGCTACCTTTGGGATACAGGTGTCCCACACTTGGGGGTTAACAAGGGGAGGGATATAGGGGGGTCTAGAAGGGGAGATGAGTCTTCTAATAGGGGGAGGATGAAAGGGGAAGAAAGAGGGTGACCCTGAGTGAGCTGGAGAGTGGCACCTAATATTTGTAGGACATCCCTTCCTAAGAGCGGAACAGGGCAGTAAGGTATGACGAGGAAGGAATGGGAGAAGGGGAACCCATCCAGGCTACAGTTAAATGGAGGGGTCCGCTGGAAGCAAGATGGGGTCCCGTCTACCCCCATTACCGAGATCTGGGAAGGAACCGCTACCTGCAAGGCTACCCTGGGCTTTTCGAGGGTGACAGGGGTAGACGAGTCCGGGTGGGCAGCGTCATTCAGAAGCCCAAGGAGCTCCGACGTGGCCAGAGGCGAGTTTGCGCCTTGAGCTAATTCTCCGCGTGGAGGCGCCGAGGACGAGCTCTTAAGGGGACAAGCATCCTTCCAGTGGCCGAGCTGCCAGCAGTCTGGGCAGGGCCTCCTTGGAGGTCGGGGCTGGGGACACGCTCGAGCCCAGTGTCCCCCCTTGCCGCATTTGAAACAGGCCCCCGGCGGGGTGTTCTTTGGCCCGGATTTAGGCTTTGCCCCCGTTGCCACCGGCCGCAGGGCCGCCAGCATAGCCTGGGTCTGCAGGGCTACCTTTTGCTGTAAGCGCGCCTGGAGGGCGGCTTCAGCCTCTGCTTCCCGATTATTAAAAACCTTAAGTGCCATGTTCACCAGATCTCGGATGGGAGTTTGGGGACCATCCTCGGCCTTTTTCAGTATTTTTCGGATGTCTGGGGCTGACTGGGAGATAAAATGAGTAGCCAGAACAGTCGCCCCAGCATTAAATGTTGGATCTAAGCGGGTATGAAGCAACATGGCCTCCGTTAGCCTGTTAAGGAACAAAGCTGGGTTTTCTCCAGGTCCCTGGGTTACTTCCCTGAGTTTATCATAATTGACTGCCTTTTGCGCTGACTGATTCAGCCCCGCTAGGAGGCATTCGGCCATCCGGTCACGGCGCCTTCGGCCCACCTGTCCTACCTGGTAGCTCCAGTCTGGCTCCGCCTCCGGGACAGCTCAGCCCCCACGGGCATGAGGGGGTTGCTGGCGTGTGTTTGGTGGGCGTAAGTCCTGGTGGCAGTTCGAACGCGGTCACGTTCGTCAGGAGTCATAGTGGAGGTTAAGATAATATGCAGGTCATGCCAGGTTAAATCACAGGCTTGCGCTAGGTACTGAAATTCCTTGATAAAGTTAGTTGGGTTGGCAGAGAAGGAGCCCAAGCGTTTCTCTATGGAAGAGAGGCCGGTCAGGGAGAAGGGGACGTGGACTCGGACCAGACCCTCCGTCCCGGCCACCTCCCGGAGGGGGCAGATGCGGGAGTCAGGGGGTTTTTAACTTCGGGGGAGCAAGTGTGAGAGCTGATTGGGGAGGAAAGACTTTCCTCAGGTGTAGGAGGGTTTGTCTGGGGCTGATAGGGGGAGGGAGGAGGAGGAGGAGGAGAGGCGAGATCTTCGGGGGAATCAGAGGAGGAAGGAAGTTCCGGAGCAAAGGGTTAGGAAGATCGGCCAGGCTCCGAACTGCCTCGGGCAAGGAGAACCTGGGCAGTGGAGCACTGAGTGCAGGGGTCTGGGCGGGAGCACAAAGCCCAGAAGCCCTGGACATAGGGAACCTCAGACCATTTCCCAGTCCGTCTGCAGAAATTGTCCAAGTCCATCGGGGTAGCGAATTTGAAAGTGCCCTCTGGGGCTGATATAATGGCCTGGCCGTAATAGATTCTTGCCCTCCCATTTTTGGTCCCCAAGGAGCAACAGACAGGGAATTGGCGTCCCTCAACCCAATCCATTGAGCTGGTCAGAAAAATGGGAGTCTGAGTGCAGGGACGTCTCCTCTGACGCTCAGATCCCGGTAACGGAGGACAGCAGCCTCTCCACGAGGGTCACCCTGACGCAGCTGCGATTTGTCGTGAGAGCAGTCTCTCGGTATCAGTACCCAGGGGCCCGGATTCAGCGGTTGGGGACCAAAAATTTGAGGCGATGGCACTTACCCTGGTTCGCAGTCTGGACTGGAGGGGTGGCCACGAGGCCTCCTCGGGGAGCGGGAAGAGGAGCGGTCCTCAGCAGACAACAGCTCCTCCCGGGATTCGGCACCAATTGAAAGGTTTTTTTCTCTGGGCTCTGTGAGCAAAGAAAGCCAATCAAACAAAAAGTCGAATAGCCAGGGCTTTATTGGGGTTTGTGCACCCAGGCGAGGTTCTCTGGTCCGCAGAACGGGGGCGGGGAAGTCACGCCCGAACAAAAGGAAGCGCACTCTTTAAGCAAAAGAATTTCGCGGGCTTCATACGTCGCGGTTGGGGATTGGTCCTGTGATTCCAGGTGTGGGCTTCATCCCAGTCTGATGTCAGCCACCTTTTTTCCCGGGTATGGTCACCATTTTGTCCCTCTGGGCCAACCTAACAATATCCACTGCCCAGAGTTACTGTGGTAATGAAACACAATTCTGTTCATAAATCAAGTAGTACAAGGCCTCATAGGAAGTGCACAGTGAAAGTGTTGTCACTGTTACTGGTAGTCGTCAAAGTGACCCACAAATCAGATGTGATTGGATACTGAAAGGAGAAAATCAGAAGTTAACCAATGTCATTTTAAAACATGTTTTCTTTGCCAGCACAATGGTTTAAATGAAAAACAAATTAGTTGTCAACTTCTAACAGTCTGGAAATTTTACATTCTTTAGAGTCCCTATTTCTCTTAAAAATCAGAAGAGCTGCCATGGAGCCAAGATAGAGCTCTTGAGTAAAATGGAGACAGGGTAGGAGGTGGGCAGAGGCTGGAGCTCCCAGTTTGCCCCAGTCGCTACAACACTAATGCCTAGTTCTTGATGGTATCAGCCGGATACCTCTAGGCACTTGAATTTCGAATTCAAAGTATCCTTGATAACAGGAAGTAAATGAACTGAGACACCCAGGATTTAGGGAGCAACCAACACAGGTGAACGAAGAGTGAGTTGATGTAGCAAGCAGAAACCTAATCAATTGTCGTGAAGGAATGGGTGGGCATTGCAGGCCTAGAGCAGAGAGAGAAAAATTGACCTTGCCCTTAGAAGTGTTTTGGTGACAGGTGACATGAACTTTTCAGCTACTAAAAGGGGATTTTATGAAAAGATAACTGGAGAGGCTGTGGTTTGTGGTGGCAACCTGACATCTGCCTTATATTCTGTCTGGAGACCTAACTAAAATCAGAGCAAAATGTTAAATGTGTATCTCTGCACCTGGAAAAAAAGATAATTCATCAGTGAATGAATTTCAGGATGATGGAAAGTGAATGACAAAGAGCTGTCTGAAACAGTATATTGGAGAAAATTGTAGATGAGAAGCTGTGGACAGAGGGCCAGAATTCTTGAAAGATTCCTGACTGGGAGATGAGAGAGTTGGGATAGTGGTAAAGTCAGAGAAAGGCTTTTAGGTACCAATTGAATGCTCCATCTAGACTGATGTGAGGGACAGCATAGCTTGGAATCTACAGGGCAGTATGCAAATGTATGAGTAGTAAACTAACTGGCAAAACCTTGAAGAGACCCTAGAGGGGTCAGCTTAGCAACCTGCATTTAGGACACACTCCTAGACACTTGTACCGTTTTTTCTCCAGGTAACCTAGTCACGCCCAAAGCCCCTAACTCATATATAGATATGTATGTATATACAGAATCCATCTTGTCTGTGTAAGAAAGGCAGGCACCTTAGGTCATGCACGCACACACACACACACACACACACACACACACACGTGTATTCTCTTGATGTAACCTTTCCAGCCCCACAGGGCACCTCAACTATTTCTGCTTTCAATAAACTTTCTGTGTGTGCCTGGCTGAGCAACTATCTCCATGAATTCTTTCTGGACAAAGCCAGCTTCTCGTCAGTGTGCCTCAGCTCCCTGCACCTTGCATCATGGATGCCCTTCCACCATGGGGAAAGGTAGGCTCTTCTCTACAGCAACTCAACAAACATGATGGAATAATGGATGCAGCTACTGTGTGAGCATGTGAGTTACCATCCCCTATAAATGCCCCCTTTAGCATTCCTCCAGCACGTTCCTCCACAAATGAAGCCTTCAGTTAGAGAGCCTCTAGCAAGTTCGCAGACATTCCAGAGAGCCATCACCTTGCCCACTTCTTAAATATGCACACCACACAAGACTTGCCAGGTACTGGAAGTAAGTCTGCTAAGTAAATGAGTGAAAGAGGAAGATCAACATAAACAAGTAGGAAAAAAGGACCTCACAGGTAACAGAAATCATTTAGGGACCTTAGAGTAGGTTGGCAATACATCCCATTTTAAATAGGAAAGTATTGTTTGTTTTCATATTTTCTGACCGTCAATTTTGTCTCATTTTTAATAAATCAGCGCCCTGTGTAACACAAGGCAAAAGGGTCAGTTGAATTGACCCGGGACCAGTCTGTTAAGGGAGCCCAAAAGCCCCATCCCGTTTTGGTCTCAAGGAAATAAGGTCAACCTACCTTAGAGACACTGAGGTTACTGCAATCTATTAAACAGCAACAGCGTGCTTTTGAAAACTAAAGAAAACCATAAAAGACTACTTAGAATTAATTATTGTTTAATTTTTTTTTAAAGTAGAACTGAAGGATTGCAAATAAAAGTTGCTAAATTTCCCAGAATGTATACCTAAAAAGACAGAAAATTTGAGAACTGACCCAAGAAAAAATAGGAAAGTTGAATCACCAAGATTAGATAGAATAGTGATTTGGTCAACTGCCTCAAAGCACAGTCCAGATATGTCCCAAAGACCTGGGTTCATGTCCTGGGCCAGGGAGAACAACCAAGATGTACCACTAAATAAAATTAAAGTGCTTCTTCCCGCTCTCTCCTTCTACCTACCTGTCTACTCACCTTCATTCCTGCTCCACCTTTCCTTTGAGAATAAAATAAAATAGGCTCACCCTGATGGAGCAATGGTTGGATCAATTACCTCTGAAAGAGCAAGCCACATATCCCTGGGTTCGAGTCCTGGGTTCAGGGGGAAACAAGCAGTGTGAACAACTAAATAAAAATAGAAGAGTTTCTTCCTTCTCTTTCTTCCTGCCTATCTGCCTACTCATCCTCATTCTTTCCTGCACCTGTTCTTTAAAATTAAATAAATAAAAGAGATTGGAAGATAAAAGAGATTACATCTCTAAACTCTTCTTTTAAAGGTATGAGTCAGATGTCTGATGATGAACCAGATAATTAAACCGTCTCAAAGTACTATCCCACAAATATTTATTAATTGTAAAGAGAAAAATGGTAACTTTTCAGTGAAAAAATTTGAAGGACATCAGCTTAATCAAATGATCAAAGTCAACATTACCATAATTGGGACAAACCCACAGCTTATCAAGTTGTTCTACGTTGAGAAGGACTCAGCTTCCCTGATATCCCTGCTAAAAATGCACAATCTGAATCTAATCACAAAGGCACATCTGAAACTCTTCTACAGGACATTCTGCAAGATAACTGACCTGAATTCCTCCAAAATGCCAAGGTCAGAAAAATAAAGGCTGAGGGACTGTTCCAGATTAAACACAGGGCTATTAAATGCAATTCATAATGTTGGAATTGATCCTGTACCTGGGAAAATAGCTCTAAGGGACATTATTGTAACAATTGATGACATTTGAAAATAGACTGAATATTATGTAATAACAAAACACTAAAATTAAGTTTCCAGATTTTTATAGTTGTGCTGTAGAAATAAAATGTCCTTGTTTTATATGAATAGAGAAAGAGAAAGGATAAAAGAATAATGTAGGGCAAAATGGATTGATTATTGAATCTGAAATCTCTTGTACTGTTCTTGCACCATTTTTCATAAGTCTAGGATTATATTTTTTTTAAAATTCCCCCACTGTCATGGATCTCAAACCTGGGTCCATGCTTTCAGACTGGGACCAAAATCCTTTTTTTTAAAAAAAAAAGAAAAGTTCCAGGCAGGAATGAAGGCAAGCAGAAGCAGGCAGGAAGAGAGAGAAAGAAGCATTTTATTTTATTTAGTTGTTCATGCTGGTTGCTCCCACTGCCCCAGGATGCAAACCTGGGTCCTTCAGATGTATGTGGGCTGCGCCAACTGCAAGTGGATGACCAAACCACTACTCCACCAGAGCATGCCTATTCTTTTTTAAAAGGAAGGGAGAAAGAAGATTTTTTATTTGTTTGTTTTTTGGTCAACTGCCCTCCCCACCCCTCCTCTCCCACATGGTCCACACCCCAGTCATCTCAACCTCCTGAACCACAAGGCCATGCTACTGTGGCCTGCACAGCTGATCAAAAGCGTGCCCGAGAGGAGGCTACAGGAGCCTAAAGAAAGTTAGACACCCAACAGACATCTAGAAAAGTGGGGGCCAGGTGGGATATGCTCTCTGAGAAGCAGAGACCCTGACTCTTTGATTTATTTTATAGGGCTGGGTCACCAAGAGATAATAAGAATGTTGCAAATCAAGGGAGGCCTGCAAGCATTAACTGTTATGCTAAACATTTGAATATTTAAAGTTTGGAAATTTAGAATCTCAGCAGTCTTTTGTTATAGGCTTCTAGTTCTGTTATCATGAGAGAACTTCTGCCTCAGGATATCTTGCAGAGGCAGGCATAGAACAGTTCACTCCCTACATCTCCCCCTTTTCTTTCTTTTAATAAGCAGTGGCATTATGCACATGCATAACCGGATGTGTGCAAGGGGACTCAAGCTCTGCCTGAGGCCTCACTTCTGACAATTTCTTCTTCACTTCATGACAGAGCAAAGTGCTCAATATAGAGCAATAGTGCTCTGCTTTGACCCTGCGACTGTGCCTGTCTTAGTTTGGTCCCCTCTAGGGCTTTACCCGTCACTGACTAACCAGCCTTCTGGGGGTCACAAAAGGGTCTTATTTCTGCATTATGACCAAACATCCAGGAGGACTGGGTTACATTCACGCCAAGGCGGAAGGAGCTCTATGAGGTCCTGGTTCTATTTAGCTTACACAACCGGTAGCAAATGCTTGATTCTGTAGAAAAAGAAGGGGAGGAGCCTCATGCCCTGTGCTCTGCCTCTGATTCATTTTCTAGTCGCAGGCCATGAACATGCATCCTAATCTGATTCAGCTCTCGTCAAACTTGACAGCGGACTAAGGCGAAAACACACAAGCATAACAAGAACATGCCAATAATTCCTGCTAAATACCAAAGCATATGTTTTAACACGTTAAAAGAATTAAAAGCCTTTGAATCGTTAAGCATTTGCTGAACCAAACAAGTGGGATGAACTATGGGGACTTTGGCTTCCTGGATATCATGAATTTCAGCTTGTAGCTGATGCAAGTCGAGACTAATATTCACATGATACCATACCCCTATAAGGTGAACTTAAATTTGTGTACAATTCCATCAGCTACTGTTAATAATGAGCTTGAGTGGTGCAGATAGAAGTAAATTTTGCATGGTATTAGAGTTGCTGGCAAAATTTTATCTCTTCTAATTGGTCCCCAAGGTTCATCACCACAGATCCTAAAGCATTTAATTTAGTTTCCAATTCAGCAGCTATACATTCTTAGGTGCTAAGGGCAATTGAAATATTGTGAGCTAGGGCACTGATGAAATGAGCATTCTGAATGCTCTGTGTCAAGGTCATAGTGGCAGTGATTACAGAAGTAATGAAGTAATGATAACAATAGTAATGAATGCAGCAATTCCAGCTATGAGGAGCCCTATGGCTCTCTTGATCTGGGCAAGAGCTCTATGAAGTTCTTCTATTGCTAGAAGACCAGCATCCTCATACCAAGGACCTGAAAGATTAGCAGGAAGCATAACAAAAGGAGGTTGCTAGACAACCAGCAAGTCATCTTGTTCATTAAATTGAGAGACACAATTGGTCAAATTACAGTTTATGCAAGAAATTTGTGTAAGCTGGAGGCAGAGGAAGTTATGTTGATGTCATCCACCACAATAGCTAGGGGGACAAAACACAAGCCTGGAGGCCATAGAAAAACTTGGTGGCATATCAAGCGCTCAGAGTGTTGAAGTTTACCAAACGCAGAGCTGCTCCAAGGCGCCAAATTTCCCTGTGCATATGATCACCATGAATTAAATTATTACTCACAAATCCTCCAGCAGGTATAAGTAAATGGTGAATGATCTGAATCCACTCTATGGGACCAGTCATACACCGAGTAGTCAGTTCCCATATTAAGTTTAATAGGTAAAGGATATGCACATTCAAGCCATGGGGGAAAATCCCCCCAATTCTACGTTGGTGTTGTCAGGACAGTAAGGAATAGGAGTACGACTTTGTGAAACTACTCGTGAGATATTAGAGAAACCCCATTTAGAGATAGTGTGCAAATTTTTAAAGAAGTCCCAAGGACCAGTTAAATTAGCAAACTTGCCTCCTCCATAAGATGTCTGATTATCTTGAGTCAATTGGAAACCACCAGTTTTACACTGAGAAGAAAGGAAAATAGGAACAGAATGGTCTAAACCAGAGAAAGTAAATCCTCCTTGAGACTCTCGGGTAGCAGAACGGCCTCTCATCATTTGTTTGTCATTGTTATACACCAGAATAGAGGGACAATCTCAGGATGCTGGAAAAACTATAGGAGGGTCTGTGAAATAGGCCCATTAAAGATCCCCCTGGTTCTTTATAACCAATATACTTAGTATACTGTAAAAGTAGCATTATGTCTCTTCCTCAAGATGAAGAGTCAACAATTTCTTTTTCCTTCTTCTTACTTTCTTTTACATAGAGGTTTCTCTCTGAAGAACCTGGATTCCCCATTTTTACACCAGGTGAAATTTCAATACGCTCCTACTTGACCTTGGGCCTTGTCCAGAGTGTGCGAGTCTTTAAGAGCAGGCTCTCTGTCGTCTTCTTTTAGTTCCTCCATTCTCAGGTCCCTATTCAGGCGCCACCTGCCGCGGCACGCGCAGTTGATCAAAAGGGTTCCTGAGAGGTTACAGGAGCCTAAAGAAAGACAAACAGACAACATACATATAGAAAAGCCAGGGCCAGGTGGGATGCCACTCTCTATTTGAGAAACAATGACCCCAACCCTGACTCCTTGATTTATTCTATAGACTGGATTACAATGAGATAATAAGAATGTTGCAAAGCAAAGGAGGGCTGCAAATATTAGCTGTGATCGGGAATATTTGAATATTTAAAGGCTGGACAATTAGAAGCTCAGCTGCACTCTTTTGTTATCTTCTTCTAGTTCTGTTACCATGAGAGAACTTCTGCCTTGGGACATCTTGCAGAGGCATGCATAACAGTTTGCTCCCTTCACCATGCCTTTGAACTTCTTATGTACATTCTCTTCCTAGGTGAGCCCTCCAAGTCCAAAGCTTTAAATTCCGTTTCTATTCTGACAGTTACAGCTCTCCTAACCAACAAAAGCCAAGCATGTGCTCTTTTGGAAGTATTATAGGTAGATTTATTATGTGCACAGGCCCAGCTGGAGCTGTCTTCAAAAGGCTGAGCCCTGAACAAAAATGGAGGCACACTTATATAGATTTAGAGAGACAAAAAGGTTCACATTAAATTGGGAGTGACAAGCAGGAACCCAAGTTAATTATAAAATTTCCAGAATATACATAAGATTTCAATTACAAATAATTAGGCAAGCTTGCATCTTATCAGCTGTCTGTGCATTTCAAGAGACAAAGAAGAGCAAATTAATTGTAAATTCTCCGCATAGACAGAATATACATAAGATCCACTTGCAAATAATTAGGGAAGTTTTTGTCTGTTAGCTTGGTAGTTTTCGTGGCTACTAGGATGGCAGGCAGGTCCCTCTTCCCTTTTCCACATTCCGATGATTTTCTTGGTGGCAGAAAATGGCGGCATGGCAGCAGGAAAATGGTGGCATGGTGGCAGTAAAATGGTGATCAACTTTTCTCCTACATTCCCCCATCTTGTTCCTCACACTGATGGATAGTCAGTTTTGAGGGATCTACAGATGGGGAATAGGGGTGCTGACTTGATCTTGCTACTTTCTGCTGAACGGGGCTATAGTAGGGGGTGGCATCTTGGACCATTTGAATATAGAAAGGGATATAGTTAGCATTCTTACTCCTTGTTGGGAGGTATGGGGTTATACTGCTGGGCTAGTAGGACATGTTTCCTTGTGACTTGCTGAACAATTATGTTTATGGTAGATCAAATCAGGCCTATTGTGACAGATAGAAGGCAAGGAAGTAATAGATAGACCCCCAAAATGAGTCCCATGACTCCCAACAGTTTTAAATCCTCCAGTCCAAGTGAACCAAGAGACCATTTTGAGTCAAAGAGGGACTCCCAACTCTGGACTAGGACATGGACTATTTTCCACATATTTCTGGCAATATCTTTGACTATTTTTCCATTGTCACCTATTTGCAAGCAGCAGTTTGTTGAGTTGAACTTAGCGCAAACTCCTCCTTCTTCTTCTACTAATAAGTAATCTAGGGCTAATTGGCTTTGGACGATTGCAGTTCTCATCTAGGTAGCCTGATCTGCCAATAATTCCAGTGCAGCAGCTGTTTGATAATTATTTGTACTACTGCTTGTAATCTTATTAATCAGTTTAGGAGGTAGTTGGGGGGTTGGTCCCTCCAACCGCCATCTTGTGTCCAAGTGGCAGGACCGTAGATCTTTCCCCTCAGGTAACCACCACTTTTGTCAGTCTAAGAATTTGGCTTGCTTTTGTCTGCTTGCTTTGTTTCTTTATATTCCACAATGAGTTGGTATTTGCTTTTTTCCACCTGACTTATTTCACTTAACATAATCCATATTGTCACAAATGGCAAGTTTTCATTTTTTTTTTAATAACTGAGCAGTACTATTTTGTATATATACCACATCTTTATCCATTTCTCTGTCAGTGGGCACTTACGTTATTTCCATAGCTCACTTATGTGAATAATGATACAATGAACACAAGGATGCAAATCATATGCCTTTTGAATTTGTGTTTTCATTTTCTTTGGATAAACATCCAGAAGTGAAATTACTGGATCAAATGGTAGTTCTATTTTTTTTTCCCCCAAAGGAAAGGTGCAGGCACGAATGAAGGTGAGCAGAGGTAGGCAGGCAGGAAGAGAGAGGAGGAAGAAGCATTTATGTTCATCCTGTTTGTTCACCCCAGGCCCAGACTTCAATCCCAGGTTCTTGGGATGGATGTGAACTGTACTTTCAGCTGAAAGCTGCTGACCAAACCACCATTCTACCAGGGTTCACCTAACTTTTTGTTAAGAGGTAGGAAGGCAGGCAGGAATAAAGGAAAAAGAGAGGAAGAAGAAGTGTGTTTATTTATTGACTTATTTAGGCTGTTCCATCTAGCCCTCAGTCACAAACCCATGTCCTTGGATTTTCCATGGTCAATGCCCCAGCTGTAGGCTTACCTCCTGAGCCACCAAGAGGCACATCAATTTTTACTTTTGGGGGGTATTTCCCTATTGATTCCCATGGCAGTTTTTCCAATTTACATTCTCACCAATAGTGCATGAGAGTTCCTTTTCCCTATGTTCTCACCAACACTTATTATTTCTTGACTTTTTGAATCTCTATTCTAATAGGTATGAGGTTGAGGAGGAAATAAGCCTCAGGATGAGGGAATAAGTCTCAGGAAATAAGTGGCTTAAGCTTCCACTAAACAATGAGGAGGAGATAAGCCTTCACTGAACTATATCACCAGTCCAATCCCCAAGCTGTAAATAAGTTCCAACTTATACCAACTACCAACAGACCTGCCCTGATCCTGCTCAGCAGAAAATAGTAATGGGAAAATTCCAGAGACCCACATCCATCTTACTCTAGTTACCCCAGAAACACCTGCCTATACAAACTGTGGCTCACTCCTGCACAGAGTGCCAATCTTTGGAGATCACTCTACTGGTAACTGCTAGTGCCAATAAAATCCTTTCAACTCTCCTGAGTGTGTGAAGCCTGTGGATTTCCACTGGCTGGACCCATCTGTTGTAATAAGGCAAAAAAGTCATTGTGATTTTTATTTGTAGTTCCCTAATAAGTGATGAACATATTTTCATATGTCTGTTGGTTATTTTTATATCTCCAGTGAAATGTCTTTTAGAGCCTCTGCCCACTGTTTAATCAGGTTTATGTTTTTCAGTTTTATGTTGAGTTGTGTGAATTGCTTATATATTTTGTATACTATCCCCATCTGACATATGCTTTGCAAATATCTTCTCTCATTCAGTAGGCTGCCTTTCCAATATTTTTTTAAAGGAGAGAGAGGACGAAGAAGCATTTTGAAGGAAGAGGATGAAGTACTTTTATATATTTATTTATATTTGCTTGTACCCCCACCTCCCCTGCCACTCTTGGGCTTTACATGGTCTACACCCAGCTGCCATCTGGCTTAGTGCCTGAACCACCAGGACATGCCTGCCTTTTCATTTTAATGAGAGTTTAAATGTGCAGAAGGTTTTTAGTTTGATGTCCTTTTTATTTATATTCACCTTTGTCTCCCTTGCTGTTGGAGTCAAAATGGAATCTTGATTTGCCCTGAAAAACTTGTTTCTTTCCCAAATATTCCCAATATCTTTAGTGACTGTTCCATTCATCTAGTTATTCAGATCAAAAATATTGTCTTTCTTGAGTCTTTCCTCCTTGTCTCATGTCTTCCCTTTCCAATCCATCAGCAATACTGTCAGGCCTCTCTTTAAAATGCACCCCTAACTGGAACACTTCTTACACCCCCAGTCATCACCACTTCTCTCCTGGATTATTTAATTTGACTGCTAATTGCCTTTACTTTTGTCCCCCCATAGTCTATTCTCCACATAGCAACCATTAAAACTTGTCACTTCTCTGCTTAACCTTTGTGATCATATATATAAAATCTCCCCTGGTTCCTGGTTCCTGATCAAGACCTCTTAAATCCTTATCAATTTTTAAATGATAAGAACACTAGAAGCATGTTTTGCTCTAATATTTCATCTTTGACCCCAGATCCTTATAAAGGGCCTTCGAAACACTTTCAATTGGCAGGGGGTAGGGGGATAATGCAAGTATCTTTTGTTCTAACAAGGCAACTCTGGGTGGCCTTCTTGATGAATCTTGGATGAGGGCTGATCACTGGAATGAGAAAGCCATGATTAGAAGTTTAGGATTTCCAAGCTTGCTCTCCATTCTCTTGAGAAGCAAGAGGGCTAAAAATGGAGTTGGGTGCACCGTCACGAAGTAGTTGTATGGTCAGCTGTCTTCACCCAGTGATGTCTGTGTACATCCCAAGGACACAGTTTTGCATCTAGGACCAAGGGAGCATTAACATGAACAACTAAATAAAACAAATTCTTCCTCCTCTCTATTCCTGCCTGCCTGCCTCTGCTTGCCTTCACTCCTGCCTGTACCTTTCCTTTAAAGAAATAAGTGGAATTCATGGTCAGTTCTACTACTTGATGAAGTCTCTATAAAATCCCCAAAATGCAGAGATCAGAGAGCTTGAAAGCTAATGAGGTGCTGGGAGAGTAGTACACCTAAAAAGGACCTAGTAGATCATCACCCCTTTCACATCTTTGCCTTATTCTTCTCTTTCATCTGATGTTCGTCTGTATTCTTTATCCTCTCTTTTAACAAACTGATAGATGTGTCTCCCTGAATTTTTTGAGCTGCTCTAGCAACTTCATTGAACCCAAGGAGAAGGTTGTTGTAACCTCCTATCTACAGCCAGACAGTCAGAAGCCCTGAAGATGACTTGGCTTTGTGATTGGTGTCTGAAGTGCGTGTGTGGGGCGCGGTGATAGTCTTGTGGGACTGAACCCTTAACTTGTGAAATTGGATGCTATCTTCAAGCAGAGAGTGTCAGAATTGAGTTAAAATGTGGGACACCCAGCTGATGTCACAGAGAATTATTTGGCATGAAGGAAAAATCACACATTCAGTGACCTGAAGAGGCAAACTTGAAGTATAACTGTCTGAGGAGGCAAAGGAGAAACAAACAGGATAGAAACCTACAGTGGGGAAGAGCAATGAGTTTTCCCTATACGAAAAAGAAAAACAGAGTTTTTCTTTCACACTTTTTATCACCCTAACACATCAAGTTCATGCCTACCTCAGCGCCTTTACCCCTGCCAAGGGATTCTTCTTCCAGTGATTCTCATAACTCAAGTCACTGCTCAGATGTCACCTGCTCAGAGTGGCTTTCCTCAATCTACTGAAAATAACCCTTCTAGTCTGCAAGTGTCTAAGTGAACTCTTTTCCTTTTTTCCCTCATTTATTTATTTTATTTCTTAAAGGTAAGGTACAGTCAGGAATAAAGACAAGGAGGCAGGCAGGCAGGAAGAGCGAGGAAGGAGAGGTATCTTTATTTTATTTTTATTTAGTTGTTCACACGGGTTGTTCTCCCCAGACCCAGGACTCAAAGCCAGGGGTGTGTGACTTGCTCACTGGGGACACCTTTATTTTTTTCATTGTAGTTATGATTCCCTGATATAATTTATGTTTATTTATTTCTGATTATCTTTCCCCATTGAAATACAAAGTCTAAAAATATAAAAAATTGTATGTGTTTTGTTCCTTAATGATGTTAAAAAATAAAATTCAACTGAGTGAGTTTTAAAGATCTTACTGGCTCCATTCAATGATTCATGAACTGGGCAGCCTCCAGTCTAGCAGATGAAAGACAACTCCAGAGAGCTGCACAAAGGGCACTGGAACAAGGAAGTTATACCAGAAAAAGTGGATCTGATTGCAGCAAGGTCACTCTCCTTTAGGGGATTGCAGGTATCTAACAGGAGGATTACCTCACTCCTGCTGACGAGGTGATTCCTAACTGACTGGTTCAGATTCCATTTCTGGGAGAGGCTGAAAGCATAAGGTAAGATTTGGGTTGGTGATATGAGGCTTAGCATAAGTAATTCCGTGTTAGGTCTGCTTTTGTTTTTTAACAATGTTCGCCTTTTGTTCAGACTCTCACCTAATTGAGAAATATGATAATAATTTAAGTAATTAATACTGCTTTGAACAATGCAGTCTCGGAGTCTTGAAGTTTTTGCTAATTCTGTGTGGAATTCACAGATCATGACATTTTTTTCTTTTTGGCTAAATGTCTCTGTGATGTTCACAAATCCTGACATCATGTACAAATTCCCTTTTCTTAAGAGAGGAAGGAAGGAAGGAGGGAGGGAAAGGAGGGAGAATCATTTTAATATGATTGTTTTTGCTTCCCACTCCCATTCACACACTCTCTTCCTTGGGCTTTACATGATCCACACCCCAGGCATGTCAGCCCCTGAGCCACAAGGGCGTGCCTGGGTTCATATTTCTTTTTCTTTAAGTAAAGGTGCACATATGCAGAGGTGGAGCAGTAGTTAGGTCATTTGCCTCCAAAGGAGCTCATGTCACATACTCCTAGGTTCAAGTCCCAAGTGTGGGGGGAAAACAACCAGCTTGTTGTGAACAGCTAAATAAAAATGAAATAAAGTGCCTGCACCTTTCCTTTAAAAAAGAATAAATAATAAAATAAAGGTGCAGGGGCATCCTGGTAGCCTAGCAGATAAGGCCACCAAGCATAGTGCACGTACTTCTCGAGGATCCAGGTTTGAGACCTGGGGCTGAGCAGCCAAGCTTAACAACCAAATACAATAAATAAATACTTGTAATGATGATGATGATGAAGATGATAATGATGTAAAGATGTGGGCAGGCAGGAAGAGAGAGGAGGAAGAAATATTTATTGTATTTAGTTGTTCATCTGGCTTGTTCCCCCAGGACACAGGATGCAAACCCGGGCATGTGGTATGTCTGTGTACTGCATGCTATCCAAAGGCAGTGGATCAAACTGCTACTCCCCAGGGCATGCCTCTCCTAGGAGTTTTGAGTATATTTATGTACAGTTTGAAGTGTAGGATCATCACTATTTAAATTTTTTCCTGTCTTTTAGAACAGTTATGTTCCGATGTCTTGATACTTCACAGCATCTACATAATACTTTCAGGTGAGTAGAGTTTGGAGACGGTAAAGATAGATACTTTGAATAGTTTCTAGAACATACAATGGAGAAAGGAAAATCTCCTCAACAAATGTGTTGGGGAAACTAAACAGCCACACGCAAAAGAATGCAATTAGATGACTATTAAACTTCATCCACAAAAATTAATTCAAACTGTTTGAAGTCTTAAATGTTAAGACCTGAAAACAAAATACATCAAAGAAAACACAGGTGATGTGTTCCAGGCCACTGGTTTTAGGGATGTTTTGTGGACTCAACTCCAACAGTAAGGGAAACCAAAGCTGAGATAAACACTGGGACTACATCAAAACGTGGCACAGCAAAATAAACAACCATCAAAACAAAAAGATGGACACACCCGGGTGGCTCAGGGGTTAAGTCCACCAGACATAGTGCATGCACATCCCAAGCACCCCGGTGTGTGAACTGAGGCTGAGGGGAACAACTAAGATGAACAACTGAATAAATAAAAAGCTTCTTTCTCTTCTCCTCTCTTCCTGCTTACATTTTTCTTTTAAAAAAAGAAAAGACATCCTATTGACTGGGGAAAGATATTTGCACATCATACATTCAAAAAGGGATCAATCCATAATCTATATAAAAAAAATTGTGCATAGGCCTAGCTGCCTAGTGGACAAGGCCACTGGACATACATCCACATACAGTCAAAGGTCCCAGTTTCCAGACGTATGACCAGGAAGACAACCAAGATGAACAACTAAAAATAAAAACATGTTTCAGTGCACCCTGGTAGAGCAGCAGTTGGGTCAATCTCCTCTGAAGGAGAAAGCCTGGGTTCAAGTCCCAGGTCTGGGAGAAGCAACCAATGTGAATAGCTAAATAAAAATTAAATAAAAGATGCCTCCGCTACCATTAGGGTTTGGGGGTCTCACTTTTGGGTTCTTGTGAGTCCAAGAAAATATGTTGTCAGGCCCACCAGGAACAAGGAAATGAAAACAGGAACAGTTGATAAAAAGCAAATGAGGTTTATTGGCAGTGGCAAGGTGAAAGTAAAAGTGGAAAGGTGGGCAAAGTGAGAGCACACTCCCAAAGAGCAGGGAGTGGGCATTCCCAGAGGAAAAGTGGCCAGAGGAGCTGTTGGGACATGAGTTTTAAAGAGTTTACCAGCTTCTTCACTATCCTTATTCCCACCCAGGGTCATTCGGGAGTGGGATAAGATTTTGATTGGTTCCTTAGTGATACCTTTAAATTGCTTTGAGAATTCATATCAGTGCCATTTTATGATTTACTGATTGGAGGACTTCAGACTGGCGTTGTTTTGTGACCCACTTCCCTTGATTCCTTCCCCCACTGCCCTACACCCTATAATTCCTACCTGTTATTCCCACCTCGAGGTGTTGGAACCTAGAATCATCCAGGTAGTAGAGATGAATTCTTTCTTCAAACTACTTCCTACTGAAAAGGGCATGGTGCCTGGTTCCAGGTGCCTCCTCCTTGCTCTCTGTCAGGGTACAGGGGCTGGGCATCTAGAAGTCCCTATTAGAAAGTTGCCTTTTCCTCAGGCAAAAACTGGTGGTGTCGTATGACCGTCTGGAGACATACTACCTTCATAAGGCATCCCAGCCTCTCCTAGACCAACATGATGAAATACCTGTAGGAAAGGGCTAGAAATATACTGATCACTCTTACAAAGTTGATACCTCAGAGGTCAGCGTGTGTGACAGAAATATTGGACTAAAATTTGATGTTCCCAAGAAGTCTGTCTCCTTTATCCCAATTTTACACAGAATTGCAAAGTTTTAATAACTTTGGCTGGTTATTTGCATAAGCAAAGTAAAATAATTATATAGACTTTTTGTTTGTTTTGCTGGCATTGTGCAGGAGGACATCACATGGAGATTTGACACTTTCAGCACTCAAGACCCATGCCAAGGCCTTCAGACCCTACTGTAGTACTTGCAAGTTTGGGTAATTCCTCACTTCTTTAAGTTCCCCACATATTGAGGGCTCAAGGGTTACTGAGCTTGACAAGGAATAACCTTCTTTACTCTCTTATTAAACCACATGGAACTCTATAAGCAAGGTGTTATGCAGATTTTCCTGTTTGCTCCATAAGGTCAATCTCATTTTCTAAAAGTTGTCCTTTATCTCTCAAATATGACATTCTAGTCAAAGCCTTGGCAAACAGTCATATTTCCAAAAGTGCCCTATTTTTCAGAAAACTCCATACTGTAGTTATGCAGACAAACATTTGGCCATGAGAAATAAGTGTTTTTTAACAGTTTACAGGAGAGAAAAACACGTTTCAGTCATGCTCACCAAAATGTACAAGTCACCATAGTACTGCAGATATCAGTCAATTCATAACAAAGTGTTCTTAATCCAGTGAAATAAAACAATAATCCTGAGGCCCTGCAGATGTGTTGCTTAATTGTGGTATCAGAAAATGTCATTTCTGAAGAGAATTAGTTCACAGACGTCTTAAATGTATTCTTTAAAAGAGAAACTGATATTTACCAAACAAAATATAAAGATTTGGTATTCTATTACTTAAACATATTTTAAACAAAATTAAGCAAATATTCATACTGTAGACCTTTATAATCCAATAGCCCAGTATAAATATTCATATGCTAAGTAATTTTAGGCCTAAATTTATATCACTTTAACCCTTTTTCATTTCTTCATGTTCTAATTTGATTACTTTTCCTTACCAATAAATCGAAATGCCCTTTCTTATGTTTAACCTTTCAAGAGAACGCACGCATATGCTTCCACATACACTCTTAGAAGGGGATCCAGATGTTCTTCAAACCTAAGGTTTATTTTCTGTTTTAGTTTATATTTGATACCACTAATCTCTGTTCTGTCTAAATTCTGCTTTAATTTAACTTTGCAAGTTTTTACCCAGTTCACAGCTTTATGATAGCATTGCCGAAACTGTTAGGAAGGACAATAGTTCCTGAGGATGACAAAAACTTTTAAAACAACCATGGTTAAAGATCCAACTATAATATGATTAAAAATTTAACCTGAAACTTTTTAATCCCATGACATACAATATTCTGGAATATTAGACTTTTAGGAATTTTATATAATTTTCAGAACATGCATATTAATTATTACATTTTCACATAGACATATGCTGAGAAGGCCAAGTATTACCCTCTATTTTGACAATGCTTCCCATAAGATTACATTGTACCAAATGAGTCCAATTTGTTTATATTATTCCTTTTACCAAGGGAGAACTATTTCATCATATGGGATATCTTAGATGATCTCTAAGATATCCCATATTTCTGTTAAAAATTCTTTTCATTCAGAATTTCACTTTTTAGGTAGATTTGTGAAGTTAAGGTTACACAGTAATGAAACACTACTTCATTATTCATTTAGTCAAATTCATATAGTTCTGATAGGACTCAGTTTTTACCCTTACTTTTATCAGAGGTCCAATAGAGATAAAGTAGCCTTCAGACAAATATTTTTCAAGCTATCTTTTACACAATTTACAATTTATTATCAGCAACAATTCAAGAATACATTTTTCCTTTGTACTAATAAAAGAAATTAAAGCTTGAGTTTACATAAACATATCATGCAGCTTAATTTTGAATTTATTTGATTTTATCCAAACTGACTACTTTAGAATAACCTGTTTTATCTTAAAATTTATTTTTCCATACAGTTTCCATACATACAGATATACTTCCCCTAAAGTTTATTTTCATAAACTTTATCTCCCACACAGAATACAATTTTCAATTCTCAAAACTCTAATTTTAAACAGTTACAAACAAAATAAACTATAGTTTATTTTATCAACATTTTCATATTAGAGAATTCACAAATGATATGCTTCCCTATAAACACTTAGTTCTTTCCCAGAATTTGACCTAAGTTTAGGAATTAATATCTCAGCAGTACAATTTAAAAGTTTTAGTTAAATCTCATTATTTAATAAAACTTACTAAAGGTCTTCACAGTTACCAGTTACTAACCATATGTTAGAGACTTACAAAATTTATTGCTAATTATTTTTCAAGCAATTCTTTTCTGACCAGGATGGTCCAGGGTGACATTTTGAAATAACCTGTTTTATTTTAAGATTTATTTCCTTGTTGTAAAATATATTCCATCTATATTTAATTAAATGTCCTAAAGGACTGCTTGGGTAACATAAGCCAAACAGTTTAACAAAAAGCAGTTTTATTGACCAAAAATTTCTCTAACCTTTTGAAGTCAAAGAAACATCCAGATTCATTTGTTATTCCCTGAATTTAGTAACCAATAAAAAACTTCATGATTTAACAATTTATGAAGAAATTTTAATAACTCATATTCACAACATATATAGAGAATAACATAAAAACCACATTTTTCATTTAAAACCAAACCATGAACATGTATAGGTATCTTAAAACCAATCATCACTACTTAAACTATTATATCTTTTAAAGTGAGGATATGCATT
Organism: Solenodon paradoxus; assembly: GCA_004363575.1. NCBI lineage: Eukaryota > Metazoa > Chordata > Mammalia > Eulipotyphla > Solenodontidae > Solenodon > Solenodon paradoxus. The sequence continues at coordinate 251,280 of RJWH01001233.1, read as the reverse complement.
TTTATTTTCTAGAAGCAATTGATACATTTTCTTTATATATATTTTCCAGCTTATTTTTATATATGCCAGTAAGCTGAATTTAAATTGGTAGCTCTCAACTTTTTTCAATTTATAATTTTTCCAATTTATAGACTCATTCAAAACCAGCAAGCATTTTAACCCAAAGAGAGATCCAAATGAATCCTACTACCATAACAAACAATATACCCAACAGAAAGATAAACATATGACCAAATCCTATCTCCTCTAGGAGTTTAGAGGGGAAAGTCCGGCACTGAGGATTGAAAACAAGTCGCAAGAGGTTATGACATCAAAACAACTTCCTCAGGAGAAAAGCCCACCAAACAAGAACAAGACACAGGCAGAAACAGAGTTCTACCACAGAAACTCCACTTCTCAATCACAGAATTTCCTAAGATCAAGAAACATGTCACCAAAACAAAAAATGAGTCATACACATCCAAAGAAGCCAGACTCCTCAAGTTTTTCTGCAGAGGAAACAAGACTAGGAGTCTCGATTGTGGTAAATGTAAGGTTTTTCTGGGCTCCGCGAGGAGAAAATTTCAATCAGACAGAAAGCAGAATAGTCAGGGCTTTATTGGACTTTGCGCTCCCGGGCGAAACTCCCAAGTCCGCAGAGGGCCGGGAAGTCGCGGGCTGGGACGTCGCGCCCAGAACAAAGGGGGACCGGCTCTTTAAGCAGAGGAATTTCGCGGGCTTCCCATATCGTGATTGGGGATTGGCCCTGTGAATCCAGGTGTGGGGGTCGCATCCCTTATTCTGATGTCATCCACCTTTTTCCCCCGGGCTTGGCCGCTGTCCCATGCCCGCTGTCCCTGCCCGCTGTCCCGTCTTTCTGAGCCAGCCTAACAGTAAACATTTACTAATTTTGCTGGCTTTATCAGGAATCCCAAGTCTTGTTGCAAAGTAGCCAACAAGATCATAGAGACATACTAGAGTTAAAGAGAATTTAAGAGGAGCCTTTATTAGCCGACGACTGTAAGGAGTAAAAGAGACTCAGATCATATAGTCCTGAACCCAAATAATGCAGGGTATTTATAACTTAGGTTTTGTTTTGTTTTTTTCTTTCTCAGCTGTCCCCTGGTGTGTGCATAAGCAGTTTACAAAAGTAGAGATCACACCCTAAAGTAGAGGTCACACCCTAAATGTCTTAAGTTACCTTGTTTGACATTTAACATCTTCCTAGATCTCAGGAGATTCACAGAAACCCTTCCAGCCAAGGTCTTACTGGGCAGGTCTAAGGTTTCTGTTTCACTGCCAGAGGATTATCTAGAAAGCTGGGACCCCAGGGCTTTGTGGTTTACAGAGTGACCCAGCAAAGATGAGGTTTCTCTAGTTCCTTGTTTCAATCTCAGACCCCTGCAGGAATTTTACTTGAAGATAATTTTCCTTTAATACTTTCCTTAAAGGACAAACTATTCTTTCATATTTTTTAGAGTATGAAATTTTCAAAGAAAACAAAAAGCCAAAGTAGATTTTTAGCTGCTTATCATTTTTAAAGTGTTTACTCTACTTCTTCTTTACAATTGTTTACAATATTCTGATTTGGTTCTCTGATTCCTCTGCAAAGAGTTTGTTTACTCTTCCATACTCTTTGTTCCATACTCTTTGCTTAAGAGATACATATGCGAGATTCTGCAAGAGGGAAGGAAAATAATGAAATCGAAAGATGAAAGTTAGAACACAGAGTAAAACATGGATTTAATCCCACTACTGAATACTAAGGATGAGGTTCTTATGCTTACATGAGTTGTTTAACTCAACCAGGAGGTTCATTCTTAAGTCAAGAGATTTTTACAGCTTAGCATTTACATTACGAAGGCTATGTTCTGTTTCAATGTACACAGAATCTGCAGTTTCTCAACAGATGATCCTTAAAATCTGCTTGAGGATTTAAAACAAATTTTATCATTTAATACTTAAAATTTAGAGTTCTGTTTTCTGACCAATAGACATCTCTCTCTAATCTGTATCTTGATTAGGCATTGTTACAACTTAAAGAGTTTCTGGGTCAAACTTCCCCCAATGTTTCAGGATGCATCACAAAGGCTCAGATTGTTGATTTTCCGTATCTACAGAAAAATAAACCAGATTTGAACTGAACTTTTTACAGGAATCCCCACACATAAAGAGTAGTGTCCCATCAAACATCTGTGAGTCCTTAGGCTGGAGTAAGGTTTTAACTCTGACTCCCCTTTCCAGGGATTGGACTGGTCTCTCCACCAGTCCCTGCTCCAGTGCCTGGAAGCATGGAGATATGCTCTGTGCCTCACCAGTGTCCTGCTAGGGAGCGGGGAAGCCCCATGTGTTTATAGGTTAACTCCCTATTGTTTAATTTTGGCCTCTCCCTGTAATGAGGGTATCTAGTCTTCATCTTGCATCAGTACTAAGCAGGTAGTGATATAGGGGCTCTAGGATCTGGTGATGAATGGTTCAAGAAAGAACTCTTGAGCATTAAGAGTGCAGTTTTATAAGATTATTAGAGACAATGGAGGAGAAAAAAAGCAAATGCAGGAGACAGCATCTCCTGGGCAGGGAGGGCTGCCCTAATTGCTATGAGATTCCTACATTTATACTCTTGGGAGGGAACTTTTGGGTAGACACCCTTTCCAGTATTTGTAATAAGCAAGGGAATAGAACTCAGGGAAGTTTCAAATCAGAAAACATGAGGGAATTTTCCAGGAAGTTCTCCAGGTCTGTGAAGTTTTCCTGGCATTCTGGTGGTCCTGGCTCCTTGTCTTGGGGAAAACATTAAGTTGATGATTACAGGAATCTTTCCAGAAAGTTAACAAGATAAAACTTTGGCCTCCAGTGACAAAAGGAAAGGGTCCATAGGGTGTGACTCAGATAGGTGGCATCCCATTCTGATCCATCCCATATCAGTAGCATAAGTTATGCATCTAGACTGCCTGACTCTGAAAGTGGAGAAAGTTGACAGGGTTAACGATTGTCTTAGCACTTGGTCCTTGTAACCACTTGTACTGGATGGGATTGGGAGGTACTTGCATCCCAATGTGCATTGCTCAATTACAAAAGTTCACATACAAAGATTTTGCTTAAGTTCTTTCTCATATACCATCTACAATATCCATTTTTCTTTCTAAATTTCTTTTCCACAAATATTTTTTAGACTTTCTACTGCTGGCCAAAGTACACTCAATTTTTGTCTTTAATTAAGATAAGATTACTTTCTTCAATGCTCTCTTAATCAATTTGACCACACCAAAACTCTGGTATGTCTTTCCTATTAAGACAACACATTTATTTTTCCTTTTACTTCTAAGTCTTAAGGCAAGGGAACCTCCTCTAGTGGCTGGAAAAGAAAAAAGGTGGTCCGTTTGTTCCTTTACAGTTGACATTGCATTTCAAAGGGCCTTCCTTTACTTCCCAGAGAATCCACCCCATAGCTTACATTTGCATTTCAAAGGGTCCACTTTTCCTTCCCTGAATATGAGTCCCAAGGCTTCCGCCCAGCACACCTTCCAGCCAGCTTCCTCCTCCAAGTTAGCTTGCAACACCAAGACAAGATGTCTGGGAGACTTTCTGGGAGACCACAGTCTCCAGGAATTGGCTTATCCCTTTGTTCTCTACAACTACTGTTGTGCAGAGCACATCCCTTTAGTTCTGGAATTATGCATGTGCGTATTGCTAGCACCCTGACTCTGCACAAATGAATGACTCCAGTTCACATCATTTCTCCCCAACTCTTCCCCAGCAAAACAGATCCAGTTCTCAAATCCTCATTCTCCTGCAAAGGGTGTGACCCATCCACCCTGAATTATTGACAAAACTACCTCCTCTCTCTGAGACAAAGAAAATCTGCACCCAAAAGATCTGAATAGGCACTTGTCCAAAAAAAGACACAAATGACTGTTAGGCTGGCCCAGAGGGACAAAGCAGCGGCCATATCCGGGGAAAAAGGTGACAGACGTCAGACTAAGGGATTGAAGCCCACACCTGGAATCACAGGACCAATCCCCAACCGCGACGTATGAAGCCCGCGAAATTCTTTTGCTTAAAGAGCGCGCTTCCCTTTGTTCAGGCGTGACTTCCCCGCCCCCGTTCTGCGGACCTGAGAACCTCGCCTGGGTGCGCAAACCCCAATAAAGCCCTGGCTATTCGCCTTTTTGTTTGATTGGCTTTCTTTCCTCGCGGAGCCCAGAAAAAACCTTTCAATGACCAATAAGCATATGAAAAAATGCTCATCACTTATTATTAGGGGAATCAAAAAATCAAAACCACAATAAGATATTATCTCATACTAGTGAGAATGACCTTTATAAAAAGAACTAGAAACGACAAGTTTTGGTAAGGGTGTGGAACAAACGAAACACTTAAACACTTTTGGTGGGAATGTAAATTGGTACAGATGAGAAAGGCTTGCCCTTGGAGCTTACCTTCGGTTTCCGTCCACAACTTCATTCTTTGAATTTATGAGGCCATAATCCTGGCTTCACGTTGGGGCACCTCTGTGATCGCAGGTATCATTGTAAAGCAGTTCTGAATCAAGAGGTCCGGTCAGGCATCTTACCCACCCATCGCTGAGGAAGGCTGATCTGGGAAAGCCTGTCGTTCCTAGAGAGGTCCCCAGACACACCAAGGAGAACCCAACATGCCATCACCCAAAGCTGGTACATCACAGACACTTTGGAAACTGTTAGGCTGGCCCAGAAGGACAAAATGGCGGCCTAAAAAAACCTTTCAGAAACAATATGGAAGTTTCTCAAAAATTAAAACTAGAAGTACCCTTTGATCCAACAATTCAATTTCTGGGTTTCTATCTGAAAAATATGAGAGAGAAATGTTCTGTTGTTAAGTCAACTAGTTAGTCATAAATTGTAATGGCAGTCCTAGGAAATGATTAACAGTCTAATACGGGAATTGGTAAGAAGTATGACAACATGATTAATATGACAAAATCAATAGTTTTTCTTTGTATCTCAAGAAGCAATTAGAACAACTCATTTCAGTATGCCTTGGTGGAGTAGCAGTTGGCACCGTCCACTTGCATTTGAAGGACCCAGGTTCGAATCCCTGGGTGGGCAGGAACAACTAAATGGAATAAATAATAAAATGCTTCTTCCTCCTCTCTCTTCTTGCTTTCCCGTCTCTGCTCTCCTTCATTCCTGCCTGCATCTTCCCTTTAAAAACAAAAGTAGTAATAGTAATTTCAGAGTCACACAATTTTTACAGTTACTACCACTAAATGTAGAAAAAAATTCTACTTTTATGATATAAAACAAGAGTCAAACAAATGAAAAACATATATAATTATTTCAGACTTCAGACAGAAGAATATTTTAGATTAGCCAAGAAAATTATAAAAAAAGAAATGTATCTTGCCATACCAACTAAAAAAAAATTATTTAAAAAAGTTATGTTATAGTTTCAAAGATACATTAAATATTATAAAATTAAAAGAATCTAATGGAATCCAGAAATACTCATTTATATTTGAGTACACAGATATATACATATATATAAACCAAATATGTATGTATTTACCAACATGTATATGTATATTTTTGTAAACAAATACACAAAAGCTTGGGGCATATGGCAAAAGTGACATATAATTTCAGATCTAAAAGATGGTATTCCTAAGCGATGCTATCACAAGGTATTGGTCTGCTCCTGAAGGTAACAGTTGGTTTTCTCACCTCTAATCATATTAAAGGTGAGTTCCAAACAGAGTAAAGAGTTAAACATGAGAAGTAAAACAAATATTTTAGAAGAAAAATTAGAAGAACTCTATAGCCTGGAGTTCAGGGAGATGATTTATGCAATATAGGAATAAAGAAGCTTTAAATAATAGATATAGTTGCCCTATAAAAATTTAAAAAGAAGGCAAAGGACAAATGTCTGACCAATAAAATTGCCTGTAAGACAGATGGTAGATGAAAGAGCTCCTAGAACTTGTTACATAAAGTTGATAACGAAAAGGTAAGCCCTCTTTAAAAATTGGCAAAGAATGAGACTAGGCAGTTTACAAAAGAGGAACTCCGAATAGCCAATAAACATGAAAAGATATTCATCCTTTGTAGTAATCAAATAGCAATTTAAATTATAATAAGATTCTAGTTTTGTCTTTCACTTAGGTAAAAATTAAGAAGTTATAACTTTGATTCTTAGCAAGGCTGTGAGAATATGAATTGCAAGTTTACGTTTCAAAATATCCAAAGCCTTTTGTCCATCTGGAAATGTATCCAATAGAAATAAAGGCACAGTTAAAGGACAGATTCAAAGAATATTAATTTTAATATTGTTTGCAAAGTCAAAAGCAAAACAACCAAAAGAAAGTATGAAAACTACCTGAATTTGTTGATAGAAAAAATGGTTAATAGGCACATCCTAGTGGAGAAACAGTTGGGTCAATCACCTCTGAAGCAGCACATACCCTTGAGAAGGAAGAAAGAAGAAAAGAAAGAGAAAGCAAGATGACTGAATAAGCCATGGCAGAAGGGCACAATACCAATAGAAAATATTTTGTAGCTACTGAAAAAAAAATGAGATAATTCTATCCATTGGCTAGTTTGATCCTTATGTTGAATGATTAGGTAAGAAAAAGAAATTGTATGAAATACCCATAGTTTGATCTTATTGGTGATTAAAAAATATGTGACAAAGTATATATTTAATGTGTAGTGTATTATACATAAGCACAATATTTATTTTTATATGTACATATAAAACTGTATGAGGAAAGGTATGGAAGGATATGTAACTACATTAAAATCTTCAGGAGGTGAAAATTAATTACCCCTGATTAGGAACAACTGGAAAGAGAAGGGAATAGAAGAAGAGGTTAAAAAACTTTCCAATTCATGAAACAAGAACAATAACATAATTCGTTCTTGAAGAATTATGAGAAATACATTCATAACAAAAATGAGGGCACACTCTGTTTGCTTTAGCGTTTGGTTAAATTAATAATGGAACAGGAATACATCCAGAAAAATAAATAATAGCCATTAGAAAACATAGTTATACACCTACATTTATATGCTGAATGTGTCATTGAAAATATCAGGCCATATACAGCACATATACAGTAAGATCTCTTCTATCTGTGCATAAATGAAAGTTAGCCTGAATGGAGTCAGACAAAAATGTTCAAGGTAAAATCTGTGCTTGTGGGACTGGGGTGGCCATCCCTCTCCCAGTAATTTTGTTTACCTGTTTTTTCTAATTGTTCTAAATGACGTCAAATCTGAGAGTTTCCAAAGGGAAGAAGAAAAAGACTCAGCATTCCAGCCAGGAAAAGAAAGCAAGGTGGTCAGTGAGGAATCTGGAGGAGCCAGCTGTGAGGAGGAAGATACAGCTACAGACCAGGAAAAGGACACTGAGTCAGAGGATACAAGTGAAAAGGAAGCTGCATCGTGGGCTACCTTCCTCAGTGATGTAGGACCAAAATCAAAGTTGCCCCCAGTACACCAGCTAAAACAGGCGAGGAAATTGAGGAAACAAGCTCAAGTAAATTGCTGGTCAATGCAGAAGAACTAAAGAAACCTAAAAAAACAGAAGAAATTTATGTCACTAAGGTATTTAATTTTGCTGGTGAAGAAGTCAGGATGACTAAGCCAGAAAGCAGCAGTTATTATTTGTATTGTATTGGGGTGACTTTGTTTTACAAATTAATATAGATGCACATGTGTAGGGTCCCATTTCTCACATAGATGTCAACATACCTGTCCTTCATCAGATTGCCAAGAGTTTTTCACTCTGGGGGTGCATAAATAACCGAGAATTAATGTTTTGTATCTTTAGGGTAAACACCCACAAGTGGGATCGGGGGATCACATGGAATTTCCACCTTCAACTTTTTTAGGAATCGCCATACTATTTTCCATAGGAATTACACCATTTGCACTCCTATCAATAGTATAAAAATGTTCCCTTTTCTACACATCCTCACCAACATTTGTTGGTCCCAGACAATTGGATAATACCCAGTCTCTCAGGTGTGAGATGATAGCTCCTTGCAGCTTTGATTTGCATTTCCCTGATAGCCAACAGGTAGGAACGTCTTTTCATGTATCTGTTGATCATCTGTAGGTCTTTGGAAAAATATCTCTCCAATTCGTCTGCCCATTTTTTTATTGGATTGCCTATTTTTCTGTTATTAAGTTTTATGAGTTATCTTAATATTTTGAATATTGTCAGAAATATGAAATGCAAATATCTTTTCTGAACTCAGGTTGTCTTTTTGTTTTGGTGATGTTTAATTTCTCTGTGAAGAAGTTTTTACTTTGATGTAGTCCCACTTGTTTATTTTTGTTTTTGTTTCCTTTAATATTGGAGTTGACTTCCCAAAGGCCTCTCTAAGGCTGATGCCATAGAATGTCACTTCCATGCTGTATTCCAAGAATTTTATCATTTCCAGTCTAATGTCAAAGTCTTGTGTCCATTTTCAGTTAATTTTTGTGAATGACATTTGAGAGTGGTCTAGTTTCTTTCTTTTGCATGTGACTGTCCATTTATCCCAACACCATTTATTGAAGATACTTTTCTTTCTCCATCATATGCTTTTGGCTATTTTATTGTAGATTAACTGACTATATGTGAGTGGGTCAATGACTGGTAATTCAGTTCTATTCTACTGGTCCTAATTCTGTTCAGATTTTCCAGTTTTTTCAAGCTTAGTCTTGGTAGACTGTATTTTTCTAAAAAAATATGTCCTTGTCCTCAAGTTGTCCACTTTAGTGGTACAGAGTTGTTCATAATAGTCTCTTAGAGTGCTTTATATTTCTGTGGTATCTGATGTAAATTGTCTCCTTTAATTTCTCATTCTAGTTATGAAAGTTTTCTTTTTTTTCTTTGTAGGTCTAGCCACAGTTTGTCAATTTTGTTTGTTTTTTCAAAGAACCAACTTTAGGTTTCATTAATCTGGATTATCCTTTTATTTTGTTTTGTTTTGTTTTGTTTTGTTCATTTATTTCTACTCATATTTTGGTTATTTCCTTTCTTCTACTGATTTTTTACTTTAATTGTTCTCTTCTCTTACTTTTGATGGAAGGTTAAATTGTTTATTTGTGATTTTTCTTCTTTCTTGAGGCAGACCTTTTTAGCAAGGAATTTCCCTCTTACTATTCCTTTTGTTGTGTATCATACCTTCTGGTAGCTCATGTCTTTATTCTCATTTGTCTCTAAGTATTTTTAAAATTCTTCTTTGATTTCCTCTTTACCCAAGAGTCATTTAGAGACATGTTGCTTCGTCTCCAATTAATTTGAGATCCTCCAGCTTTCTGTTTGCGGTTGATTTCTCATTTTAAGCCATTGTGGTTAGAGAAGATGCTTGGTATGACTTAAACCTTCGTAAATTTTTTGAGACATGTTTTGGGTCTCAACATGTGATCTGTCCTTGAGAATGTTCCATATGTACTTGAGAAGAATGTGAATGGTATAGTCCTTGAATGAATTGTTCAGTAAATATCTATTAGACCAATCTTTTCCAATTGGTCATTTAACATTGCTGTTTCCCTTTTAAATTTCTGCCTGGTTGATCTGTCCATTGTTGTAAATGGGGTGTTGAAGTTTCTCCCTAGTGTCGTGTTGCTGTTGGTATGTCTCATTAGTTCTGATAATACTTGCTTAATATACTTTGCTGCTCCTTCATTTAGTGCATGTATGTTAATAAGCATTATATTTTCTTGCTGTATTGACCCCTTAATCATTATGTAATACCTATAGCTGTCTTTTATTATCCTTTTTTAGTTGGAAATCTTTTTTATGTGATGTAATCATAGGTATTTCTTTTTTTTTTTTTTTTTTTTAGATTGCTAGTCAACAGTAGGATTATCTTCCAACCATTGACTTTAAGCTTACATTTATCTTTTGAAAGAGATGAGTTCCCTGAATGCAGCAGAAGGTTGGGTTATGTTCTTTAACCTACTAGGTCACTCTTGTGGTTTGATTGGTAAGTTTAGTCCATTAACATTTAGGGTAATTATTGATATGTAACTGTTTATTGCCATTTTATTAATTTTTTTCTGGGTATTGTTATAGACACTGCCTTTGTTCTTCTCTTTATCTTCTTAGGTGAGTTGAAAGCAGTTATGTCTTGACTGGTTCCTCTTGTTTTCTGTTTTTGTTTTTGACCTGGAAATGTGCTTTGGGGTTACCCTGAGGTTTGTACTAGGAATTCTATGTTTATTTCCAACTTTTATATAAAAGCAAATTAGTCTTAACTCATTCTAACCATCCATATTTTTATTCCTCTCTTCCTTGCCACTTTTTATATTTTTCTGTCTTTCTGTTTTTAAGTAGGATTTCTTTACAGTTTATAGAGCTTTCTTTTGTATTTCTTGTAGAACTGGTTTTGTGGTGATTCATTTCTTTAACTTTTGCATCCCTGAAAATCTTTTTATCATTCCTTTAGATCTAAATGATAATCTCACAGAGTATAGTATCCCAGATTGAGAATCCTTTTCTTTCAGCACTCTGAATCTATCATTCCATTCCCTCTGACCTGTAGAGCTTCAACTGAGAAATCTGCCTACAATCTAATGGGGGCACCTTTGTTTGTGACTTGTTTTCTGCTAGTTGCTTTTTAAATTCTCTCTTTATCTTGTTTTTTTTTTTTCGTCACCGCTGCCCTAAATCTGTCCTCAGGTAGTTTGCAAATGTCTGTTGCGTTCAGATTCCCCTGGGGTTTCATTGGAGCCATAATTTTATGTATATTTCTCTTTATCTTCACTCTATCTGTCATTCTGTTTTCATTTCTGTGTGTTATGTTTCTCTGCAGTGATGGCCTTGTGTTAGGTTGTCAACTTGCAACAAAATGGCCTAGAACTTGGCTTGAACACTGGGACTTCTTTAGTAGTGTTTCCTTACCACTGATTGGATTTGTTGAAACTCTGAGGTGGACCCTGCATGAGGCCTGAGTGTCCAGCATATGGGGTTGGAGTTTGTGTTGGGGATGCAGAGGCTTCCCTCAGTGTTCCAGGGACACAGCAAGTTTACCTGTGATGGTTTGTAGGCCTACTCTCAGAAAGCAGGCCCTAGCTGAGAACTGTTGAAATTTTCTCTGTTCTGGGAAACTCTCTTCCTCCAAGGATGCTGCAATTTCAGACTATTTGGGTGCCCTTAGGCCTGAGCGTAGTATTTCTGGGTGGCGGGTCCTCCAATCAGTGCAGTGATGGTGGTGACCTATACAGATTCCCCTCGAGAGCTGTGACTCAGCTTATCTCTTTCCGTCCTATGCCAAGACCCCAGCCCTACCCCCAACTGCCATCTCAGTGATCATGATTCGCTGGTGTGCTCACTGCTGATGCCAGACCAAGTCTTATCTCTGGGAGGAGGTCTGGCTATGTCTGAGCCTCTGCCCACTCTGCCAGGTTTTTTTCTCTTGTAATTTGAAATCCCAAAACTTAGATATGGTGCTGAAACTGGACGTTTTGCCTACTCTTTGTGGTGTTAAATGCTGCTGCTGTCTGTAGTTGCCAGTCCTGCTTTTCCTCAACATTATTTCTGCAAAATAGGTGCCTTCTAGTTATTCTGTGGGGAGGAGGGAAGTTCGGGGTTCTAACAGATTGCTGTCTTTGACCAGAGGGATACAAATTATTTGACAGTGTGTTCTCATTTCATTTTCACTAACTTTAATCTGGATATCAAAATATGTGCAAAAGTATTCAATATCAGGTTTTGTTGTGCCCTGGTGGAGCAGTGGTTAGGTCTGTCACCTCTGAAGGAATACAGGACACATATCCCTGGATTCGAGTCTCAGGCCCCAGGGGAAGCAACCAGTGTGAGCACTAAATACAAATAAAATAAAGATACCTCCTCCTCCTCTCTCTTCCTACCTATCGGCCTATTAGCTTTCGTTCAGGCTTGTGCCTTTTCTTTAATAAAAAAAAAAATTTTGTTTAAAGATCCAGCTTTTTTAAATGTCTAAGGTTATTTACTTATTTCTCTCCCATAATTTAGTAATTAATATAGAATGTTAAAGAACTTAAAACACTTTTCACTTTTAAGAATAAAAGAGGCACACTCTGGTGACTTAGTAGGTAAGTCCACAGCCTCCAGTCAGCACAGTGACACACATCCCAAGGAACCAGGTTTGAGACCTGGGGCTGGAGGGGAGCAACCAAGATGAAAAATAAATGTTTCTTCCTCCTCTTTCTTCCTGCCTCCCTGCTTACTTGCCTTCATTTTTGGCTGCACTTGCTTTAAAAATAAAAAGAAAATGTGCACATGGCAACCCACTTACCAGTTATTCATTCTTCCTAAATATGCCTTGATAGGTAACAAACCAAGGTTTAATAAAAAGATGCAGCAACAGAAAACCCTGGCATTGTGTTCATCAAGCGTTCTTTATCATTAGGAAATAGAAATGCATCATGAATATCTAAAAAGAATTACTTGATACAAATTGTAGTCATCATTAGTAAATAGGACTAGCAATAAAAATACTTTAATAATTTAATGGTCATGGGTTAAGGAGGTCTTGGAAAGTAATTTAATTTGCTGTAGAAGGACCTGTGTTCCTGGTGAAAGCAGTTGGCACTGGCTAGCCTACTGGGTCCTCAGATCTCAGGGCTCTTGGGTGTCCTCTGAGCAGACATTTTGTAATCATTTGGCACCAGATCCTTAAATGAGCCCAAGGGACTGTACACTTGTGTGTGGTGGCCAACCTTGGCGCGGGATGGGTGGGAGGCAGTGTGCTAGAGACAGAGGGCGTCACCTGCTCTGTACAAATGGTACATGGCACTCCTCCTTCACTTTGGGCTGATTCAAATTAGCATTCACAAACCTTTGAAAACCCGTTCCACCTAATATTTTACCCAAAGCATTTAAAACATGAACACTAGAAAGTGGTTCTTGCATTTTTTTTTTTTTAAAGAAAAGGTATAGGCAGGAACGAAGACAAACAGAGGCAGACAGGGAGGAAGAGAGAGGAGGAAGAAGCATTTTTTATTTATTTTATTTAGTTGTTCATCCTGACTGTTCCCACCGGCCTCAAGACACAAACTCAGGTCCTTGAGATGTATGTGGACTGCACTAAACCACTACTCTACCAGAGCATACCAGAAAGAAGTATTTTTAAGGGAGGAAGAAAGAAGAGGAGGAAGCACTTTCACGTGTTTATTTATTTGCAGTTGTTTTCTCTGTTTCTGTGACATGAACTCTACATGATCTATGTTCCAGCTGCCAGCTTAGCACATGAGCCACCAGGGTGCCAGTATATTGTCATATTTTATTACGAATATCATGTGCTTTTCAAAATTGTTGCAAAATATTAAACTATATGAACCATCACTGGGTTCTAAAGCATTCTTTATTGCTTTACCATAATACAATCACATTTCAGAAAATAAAAATAATGCTAAGAAATTGACCCAGGATGAAATGAGAGAGAAATTAAGAGATATGGAGAACCAACTGAGAGTACCTAACAAGCATTCCAGGAGTTGAGAATGGAGCAGATAGCAATGAAGCAATACTTGAAGAAGGAGGGTTGAGAATTTTCCAGAATAGAATAGTATTCAGATTGATGCTACCTAAATACTGAGCAGTTTCAGTAGAAATAAGTCATCAAACTGATCAAACTGATAGCAGTGCTAACAACTGAAAGGACTGGAATTGGCGTAACGCTCAAAGGCGACGTTAGTCTTAGCTATAATGCATGCATATTTAATAAGGAGACTGCCTCTGTGCATTTCCTATGCAGTCAGGAACTATTTTTTAAAGAACCTAACCAGACTTTAATGTTGCGTTCCTATTGGGAAACCAATCAGTTAGAAGCCAGGGAAAGAAGTCTTGAGTGGGCAGCCCCTTGAGGCCCACATAGGGAATCTGCCCAGGAAATGCCAATATCTAGGGGAGGAGACAGAGTCCTGAAAAAGCGTGTGTGAAACTCTCAAAATAGATGGAGCCAGCAACTGCTTGTGGCAGCAGCCAGTCTGCATGGTGTGCCGGTGATAATGCCAGGTGCTTCACAAGCATTAGCTGGTCTAAATCCCAGCAACCCCCTGAGGTGGGGCTATTGTTTTTTCCACATTACAGATAAACAGCCTAACGCTTAGAGAGAGGATAAGGTCATAAGTGAATCATCACAATAGCTAATGCACACTGAATGCTCACAACCAAGCAGGCACTTAAGAAACTCAAGTCCAGTTAAGTCTTTTATTTAAAGGTGTAAGTGATAGAGCTGAACAGAGCCCATGCCTTTAATTTCATAATATTTTGCATATGCAATGAGGACGCAGAAGTAGAAGCAGCAAGGAAATAACCCAAATATGAGGATAAAGAGATCAGGATGGAACAGGGCAGGATACCAGGATGGGCTTTGAAGGGTGAATAGGATTTTTCTTTTTTTTTTTAAAGAAAGGTGGAGGCAGGAATAAAGGTGAGCAGAGACAGGCAGGCAGGAAGAGAGAGGAGGAAGACGCATTTCATTCACTTTATTTAGTCGTACATCCTGGCTGCGCCTGCAATTCGAACCCAGGACCCTGAGGAACACATGGGCTGCACATAACCACCATGCCACTAGGACATGCTGGGTAAATAAGATTTTGCCAAGTAGACCTGGGAAGACAGAGCATTCCAACAGAAGACAAAGTGCAAGCAAGATGGTGGAGCTGCATGTGGCCTGGGGGAGGAGGATGTGAAGAGGAAATCAGCAGCCCTCTCAAGGGCGGGTCTCTGGTGCTCTTTCATGTACAGTACTTGGGTCTTGGAATATTTTTTTCATTTTTATTAAAGGAACTTTTCATTTGAACATTATACAGGTTTAAGATGTGCATCATTGTAAATCCACATCTGTATAGAATGCATTCAGTTCATCACCACCAGTCCAGCTCTTCCTTCACCATATAATTGAACACTTTTACTCAATTCCCCCACTCCCTACCCCAGTACTTGACTTTCACTCCTGCACTATGAAAAAGTAACCTGCCTGTTCAGTCCTCGGTTTAGTCATTTAACGATGGCGATGGTCGTGGGACTGATCTTCAGGGCTGTTGAGGGGATTAAATAAAACAGGACATTGATAGCAATTGCAGTGTCTGGCGCATCCTAAGTTTCCATACATGTCACTTATAACGATGAATGATGACACCAGTAAGGGTAATTGCCCGCTTACATTTGTGTAGAAGGCATGTGTCTTTGAAGTGAGGTAACCCAGATCAGACTCATTTTTGTTTTGTTGTGTTTTCTAAGACTCACATCACTTGGAAAATGCAAGCATTTAGTTCGCACTAGTTTCAGGGATGGCTAGACCCAAAGGCTCAGACAATGTCAAATCTTTCTGCTTCTTTCTGCCCGAAATCTCTTGTTTCACACGCATGTTGGAAGCATGGCGGTCAGCAGCTATAGGCGCTCCCATCTTTACCAGCAGCAAGAAGTCATTCTAGCTCTAGATCTAAACAGTCTTGGGGGATGCTTTGATGTAACATGTCTGGGGAGGTGGGGGTAGGGGAAAGACTGGGGAGCACCCACTGAAACACATGAGAGGGACAGGATCACTCCCAGAGAGGCGGTGTAGCTCCTGGCAGACAAAACAACAGAGTTCACCCAACCTTCACTTGCTTCCAAAAATAGTATAACCTTGCCCATAGTGTCTTTGTTTTTAAATGTTCATAACAACATTATTCAAATTTTCTAAAAAATGTTCATAACAACATTATTCAAATTTTCTAATACTTATAATTTTAAGTGTGGAGTTCAGCAGTTTTTAGTACGTTTGTAGAATTGTGCCACCGCCACCAGTCTCTAAATCAAGATGCCTATACTGCATTGTGTATGATAACAGAATCAGTGTCTTTTGTTTATCCAGAATTAATGTCATAATCAGACGCTTTGTCTGTGTGCATGCCTAAAGAGAACTTGTTTTTCTTTCTGGAATCTTGTAACACTTTTTTTGTCCCTATTCTGAAATTTCCTGCTGATGTAACCTAGTATGGACTCATTTTCTGGGAATTTGGAGGACCTCATTTTGGTAACCGACATTCTTTAGCGTTCTTGATTGTTTCTTTGAGGATTTCTTTTTTCTGTTTCCTCTGTTCTTTTTGGAACTCCTGAAATTCAAATATTAGACTTCCTGAGCTGGCCTTCTAATTTTCTTTTTCTATTTTTTTGGGGGATGCTTCTTTATTTTTTTAAAGGAAATCTGCAGGGAGGAATAAAAGTGAGCTAGAAGATATGCAAGAAGAGAGGGGGAGGAAGCATTTTATTTATTTTATTTAGTTTTTCATCTTGGTTGCCTCCCATGGGTCTTGAACCCTAGTACTTGGGATGTATGTGGATTGTACCTGCCAGAGGCAGCAGAGTTATCTGCTAAGCCATGAGGGCACACCTGGCCTTCTAATTTTCTGATACTTCTCTCCCATTTTCCATCTGTTTGTTGTTTTGTTCTACTTTTTGTGTCATTTTGATAACTTCATCTCCAACTCTTCCATTCTAATCTTCATTATTATTATCATAATAATAATTCCAAGAGCTGTTTTATATGTATTTACAACATCATTTGACTCAGAAAAAAGTTTGAACTTTTTTTTTAAAGGAAAGATGCAGGTCAGAATGAAAGTGAGCAGAGGCAGGAGAGCAGAAATGCAGGAAACAAGAGGAGGAAGATGCAGTTTATTTATTTCATTTAGTTGCTCATCTTGATTGGTCCCCCCAGGACACAAAGAGGGATACCTGGGATTTATTTGGATTGCACCAACTAAAAGCAGGGGACCTAAATGCTACTCTGCCTGGGGGAGGGGCACCCCAAAGTTTGAACTTTGAAAAACATTTCTATGCAAAGTAAAAACCAAAGCTGTTAGGGTTTTTGTTTTGTTTTTCATTTATTTTCTTGTAGTAATTTATTTGACACATTAAAATAAATTCATATGCTTAGGTTCCCTGTTTCTTATGTCTATGTCAACACACCCTGCCCTCCACCAAATCACCAAGTGTTCTTCACTGTTGTCCAGTGGGCTTTGCCATGATTTCCCATCCCCCATCCCCCTCCCATTCCCTACTGGTCACCTCAGTTCTGTTGCAAGTGTCCAAGGGTTGGTTTTGTTTCATCTGTTCCTTTGTTTTGTCTGTTCAGTTCCATCTATGAGCGAGGTCATCTGGTATCTTTCTTCTTTTGACTTGTTTCACTTAGCATCATCCCCTCTAGTTCCATCTATATCTTCTCAGGGCTGTGTAGTACTCCATTGTGTACATGTACCCCATCTTCTTGATCCATCCATCTGAGGTCGGGCACTTAGGTAATTTCCAGTTCTTAGCTTGTGAATAGGGCTGCAGTGAACATGGGGTGCATACATATCTGCGAATGGGTGTTTTTGTATCTTTTGGGGAGATGCCCAGAAGTGGAATGGGGATCATATGGGATTTCCATCTTGAACTTTTTGAGGAATCGCCACAATGTTTTCCTTAGGGGTTGTACCGATTTGCACTCCTACCAACAATGCAAAAGTGTTCCCTTTTCTCCACATCCTCACCAACCTTTGTTGTTTCTAGACTTTTGGATCATAGCCAGTCTCTCAGGTATAAGGTGATATCTTCTTGTTTTGATTTCCATTTCCCTGATAGCCTGCAAATCTTTTCATGTGCCTGTTGGCCATCTATATGTCCTCTGGAAAAATGTGTCCCAATTCCTCTTTCCATATTTTCATTGGACTGCCTGTTTTTTTCTGTTGTTGAGTTTTATGAGTTCTTTGTATATTTTAGATATTAAGCCCTTCAGAGTTTTGGTTTGTTTTTTTTTTAATTGGTTTCTATAGTATAAGGTCCAGCTTGAGAAGGTAAATTTCAATTTTACATGATTAATAGCTAAAACCAAGATGCTTTTGGGTAATTGCCCAAATTACTGGTTTGTCTAAAATTAGTCGAACACTGTGTTTTGGAGCAAAGAAACACCATATTTGGAAGCAGTGGAAATGGGAAAGATGTCATTTTGTTTTCTTTTTTTGTGACATCAACAAGCCCATTTGTTATAGATTAGCAGTGTTTCAAATGGAAGCACTTCTACTGGTCTTACACTATGTAAGTCTAAGGTGTGCTTCTGGAAAGCCTAAGAATCAGGTAATACTTGTCTTGACAGTAAAAACGTTTTCCTTTGTAAGCATGTAGAAGTTTGCCTATAGATCTGAATTCCATACTAAATGAGGTTATCGAGATGGTGACTCTATGGTGCATCCTGGTATAATGGTGGTTAGGTCACTGCCTCTGGCCAAGTACAGTCCACCATATCCCAAAGACTGGGGTTCACACCCTGTGCCCAGGGGAACAACAAATCTTGGTTGTACCATTAAATAAAAATAAATAAAAAAGCTTCTTCCTCCTCTCTCTTCCTGCCTGCCTGCTTACTCACCTTCATTTCTGCCTATACCTTTCCTTTAAAAAAAAGAAAGAAAGAAAGAAAGTGAATTTATACCTGTGAAATACACTGGAAACAAGAAGCGTTGCTGAGGATGCAGAGAAAAGGGAACATTTATACAGTGTAAAATTGGGAGTGGAATTTGGGGAGACCATTATGGAAAGCAGCACGGAGTTTCCTTAAAAATTTAAAAATATAATTTTCATTTAATTCTCTTGTCCCACTTCTGGGTATTTACCCTTCAAAAACCACAAAAACATGGCGCACCCTGGTGGTTCCGGTGGCCGAGTCTGCGGCTTCAGAGGCATAGTCCGTGTACAGCCCGAGGACTCGGGTTCGGGACCTGGCCCCTGGGAAAGCAACCCAGATGCACAACTAAATAAACAAATGTTTCCTTAAAAAAAGAATTATAATTTGCTGATACTTGAAAAAAGAAAATTAAAAGACACTCGTAACACGAATTTAAAGAGATATATGTACCCCTATGTTCATTGCAGCATCACTTACAATCAAGAGCTGTAAGCAACCTAAATGCCCGTCCACAGATGAGTGGATGAAGAAGGCGTGGTCTGTCCTGGCCCCTCATCAACTCCACCGCTATCTCTTTGGTCCAAGCCACCATCAAGCTGCACCTGGAATCGGCGGCCCTGCAGCCGCCATGATGACCACGCTTGAAAGGGTAAGGCCGATCATGTCACTCCTCTGCTCAAAAATCCCTAATGCCTTCTCCCATTCGCAAGGCCCTACAGAGCCAGCCTCCAGGCTTCTCTGACTTTATGTCCTGCCACCTCCCTCTTCCCACTTGTTCCTCCGTAATGGCCACCAGCATGCTCCACCTCATGACCTCTGCTCCTCCTCTTCCCTCTCTCTATAGATTGTCCTTTCTCCAGGGGCCACAAGACTGACCCCTGTTCCTTTAGATACATACACAAGTAACCTCTTTAGTGGAGACTTCCCTGGACACCAGACACCGAAACTAATACTTTAATACTTGTCTCCTGCCTGGACACGTCCTACCTCACCTTCCAGCTTACGTTTCTTTTCCCTTCTGTAGCTCCTATCACCGTTTAACTTGAATTTTCTCTACTTATCTTGCTTATTGTCTCACCTCCCCCTAAAAAAATGTGCCCTCCATGAGAGCAGGGACTTTTGCTTTCATGGTTCATTGATGTATCCCCAGAAACCAGAATAGTTCCAGATCTGCCATTACCACCTGATAGTCAGTCATTTGCTGAAAGAATAAGTCTGTGTTCCTTTTTCCTCTTCATAGCATGTCTTCTCCTTCCCCTCCTCCTCCTCTTTCTCCTTCTCTTCCTCTTTTCCTCCTCTACCTTCTCTTTCTTCTTCTTGTATTCCTGAGCATAGGGTGGTAAATTGTTGAATCTGTTTTGGAGTTTTGTGACAAATTCCAAATTTTCAGCCCAAGAACTCTAACCAGCCCAGACCAAGTCAGGTGTTCACCCCTGGACCAACCAGTTATGGTCTCCGGGGTGAGAATATATACACGCCCTTCTCCATGGTAGGGGTCAGTTTTCAAAGAATCAAGGCAGGACAGATGGCCCCCGATGGTTCTATGACTGTAAAGAAGTCACCTAAAATGTATCTGGAAAATGGTAGCTTTCAATGAAAAAACAACAACAAAAAGAGAAACAAAAAAACCCAGGCTTGTGTTTTGTTTCCTTTTACATTTATGGAAAAAACGCCAGTCAAATTTCCTGCCACATTCAACATCCCCTTCTGGTCTAACCTGCTCTGCTCCCTCGGTCCATCCACCACTGTCCTCGCAGGGAGGGGCGGCTGGGACAGAACCCTGGTCCTGGAAAGCCAGTCCTTGTGTTGGGTGGAGCCAAGGGAGACTCTCTCCTAAGAAAGAGAGCCATGAGACCTTGAGGCCACAGTCGGGCACACCCTGGTGACTCGGGGCTAAGTCCATGGCTGGGGTATAAACCGTGTGAAGCCCAAGGACCTGGGCAGGAAGGCAGGGGCAAGAAGTAGGGTGGGGAAGACAAATAAAATGAACAAGTGAATACAAATGCTTAAACTTTTCCTTCGGTTCTTGCCTTGCCCCAGACCCCACACCTCTCCGGTGGACATGCTTTTTAGCTAAGCACAGGTCAGAAAGTAATGGAAACCCAGATCCCTTGCCTCAAGGCAAAGACAACTCTAGGGAGGCATTTCCATTCAGAAGTCTCGGAATTCCCCCCTGGGATCAGGCAGCTCCTACTTCCATCACAGGATTTTTTTTTTTTTTTTTTTAAGGATAAAATAAGTTTTTATTTATGGTCTTAGAGTAAAGGGGGAAGACTTAACTTGCAAGACAATTCTTAGGCAGTATGTACAACATGCTTTCTTATTTCCACGGAATGGAATCAAAGACGGACAGAGTTTACACTAGAGAGCAGCACGGGACAGGAAGGGAGTAGGAAAAGGACAAAGAAGTGAGGCACAAATACGCAAAGCCCTTCATGGATCCGCTGAGAGCTGTGGAACCAGGGTTGGATCACTCAATGGGAGCAGGTTCCAGGATGCTGGAAAGGGAGTGGGACGGGGAAGGTCCCCACTGGGTTGCGGGTTTAGTGCCCTGTAAACCGCTCTCAGTATTTACATACAAAATCAGTTGGCTCTATATTTCTTAGAAGTACACACGGAAAGAAGGGAAATTTGATCTTTGCTTTATGGATCTGTCGCATGGCAGTACGACGTCATCAGAAATTGGGACGATTCACTCAGATTCACATTTTGGTACAGGAAATAAATATCGAAACATCATCACTGGCCCTCAATACAAAGCCTTTACTCCACCCTCTCGTCCCTCCCGGTCCCACCCTGACCACCTCCTGTTGCTACTGGTTCACTGCTGCCCCAAAACGCAGCAAGGCTCTTGGTCTGCACCTGCTTGGCTGAGACGCAGCAGTGAAACAAGCCAAAGACACTGCTGCAAATCTGGCCCCATTTCCTTTCTTTTTAATTTATTTTTATTACAGTGTTTATTCTACACATTAAAATAGTTTCCCTATGTATAGGTTCCCCGTTTCTTGGATATATGTCAGCACACCCTGTCCTCCACCAAATCACCAAGCATCCTTCCCCATTGTCCAGTGGGCTCCACCACCATTTGCCCCCGCCTGCCCCATTCCCTTTTGGTCACCTCAGTTCTGTTGCAGATGTTTCAGGGTTGGTTTTGTTTCATCTGTTCTTTGTTTTGTCTGTTCACCTTCCACCTACGAGTGAGGTCATCTGATATCTGTCTTTCTTCTTTTGACTTGTTCCACTTAGCATCATCCCCTCTAGTTCCACCATGGTGATTCAAATGACAGGGTTTCCTCTCTTCCAAGGGCTGCGTAATATTCCATTGTGTATATGTACCACATCTTCTTGATCCATCCATCTGATGTTGGGCACTTAGGTAGTTTCTGGTTCTTCCTATTGTGAATAGGCCCACAATAAACCCCCCATTTCCCTTTTAACCACAAACTTCAAGCATCAGGTCTTTCAATAAGAATGATAAATAGAGTTTTAGAAAAAAATTCTTATAAAAGGGAGGGAGTTTATGGTAATTGCTCCAACAGGAGCAGTCTTCTCAAGGTGGAGACATCCACAGAGCCCCACAGTCCGTCAGACAGGTGGGGGCATTTTGGGAGGGGCAGGCGTCCTGGACAGTGTCCAGCAGGGCTGGACAACTGGTGGGTGGTCAGGACACCATGTGCTCAGAGGTCCACCTTGTTGGCTGTCCCCCACAGAAAAAGATACCAAATTGGGGTGTTTGGGCTTAAAAATTCTTGGTGGGGCCAGAGATCCCCTGAAGCGAAACATTAAAAAAAAAAGTGGAAATGGGGAGTGAAAGCAAGAGTTGTTGTCTGAGAGCTTCTGAATCAAATTAAAGTTTTTATAAAGGGGCAAAATTTAAGTCTCTTAAATGGCTCTGGGCTTTCTAAGGATGAACTGAGGAGCATGAGAAGCAGAGGAGACAGTTTGATTGCTAGCCTGCCCCCAGGCTTAGCCGGCCTCCATGTGGGGTTTCTTTCTGCTTTGGGCTGTGGCTGGAGCTGGAGTCCCAGCCCCCCTGAAAGTGGAGATGGTGCTGCCCTTGGCGTTGGTGCAGAGGCTGTCGTCCGAGGAAGGGTAGTTGGTCTGCACTGGGCACTAGACCTCGCTTCTCCTGTGCATGGACTGGCTCCAGAAGAGCATTCTGCTACGTGGCTCGTCAGTATCTTGCTGGAGTGTGTGCTTTTGCCTTCGCATATGCTGGATGTATCCTGCAGCTTTGTCTAGGGTATGGGCCTGGGACACCTTCTGTCTGTGCGGTGATGGGACCGAGGCCCGGCAAACTGGGAAAGCTGTCTTTGACATGATCCCTACCTTTTCCTTCCAGTGCATGGTGATGAGCCAGTTTGCCAGCCTGAAATCCATGCCTCAGTTGCTCTGTTACTTTCCACCGCGATGCCATCATTGTTGCTCATTTCCTGCAGCCCAGGGTGCCACCACTGCTGCAGTGGCAGGGAGAGAGGAGGGGTCCAGGGAAGGGGGACATCACTGATGACAAGTTGAGTCCCTCCCACTCACACTCGCACACTCACAACTCACACACTCACTTGCACTCTCACACACTCACTCATGCACACTCACACTCACCCACGCACACTCACACACACTCACTCACACTTGAACAGCCACAAGGACCTTTAGAGTCAGCAAAATGTGACGACCGACCGCAGTGCTGCTCCAGGTGAAGTAACATGTCCTGCACCAAGCAGAAGAAAACAACTGCCTCCTGATCAAAGAGAAACAGGTACCAACCCTTGATGC
Organism: Solenodon paradoxus; assembly: GCA_004363575.1. Lineage (NCBI taxonomy): Eukaryota > Metazoa > Chordata > Mammalia > Eulipotyphla > Solenodontidae > Solenodon > Solenodon paradoxus. The sequence continues at coordinate 228,140 of RJWH01001233.1, read as the reverse complement.
AATGTCAGCCAAGCGTTAAACCAAGTCCTATACCAGCATTGTTTCAGCCTAAACCCTTTGTCAACCCTTTTTCGAAAAATTAACACTGACGGCTGCCGTTTTCCCCATAAAAAGTGTACCAAAGCCTGAGTTCAGTGGAAAGCTCACGTCTTCTGAGCCTTCCTGGCCTGCGCGTGGGACAATAAAGTCGTGCCTCAGAGCATCTCGACTCCCTTGTCTCGGTCTCTTTTACTGTGGGTCTCTCAACACTCACTCAGACACACTCACACACTCATACTCTCACTCACTCACACACAGTGCAGGTGAGAACCACCTCACTGCCCACCCCCCAATCAGGATTTTGTCAGAAAATCCCCTCCCCCGCCTCCATCCTGCTTCCCACTCCCCCTTTCCAGCGTCTCCCGGGATCCCCACCTCAACAGATAACCTGCCCAAGAGTCTTCATTCTGGGGTCTGCTCAGTCTGGAAAAGCCAACCTGGTTGTTAATTTGCTTTTCTTAAAACAGGTCCTGTTTATTTAGTCACTTTCACATTTCCTTCACTATCACTGTGAAAGCTGAACAAAACAGCACAAGCCACATTTAGCTTCGCACATACCCTAAGTCCACTGCTCCCTGAGAGGGCAAACTGCCATCAATGATCTGCATGTCCTTTCCTACCTCCTGCTATGTGCTTTCACTTAGACTAGTGTTTTGTTTGCCTATTTTTCAGCACTGGGATAGCTCTGAGTGTTTGGCAAGCTGCCTTTTTTCTCTCAGAATCTCTGTTTTGAATGTTTTTCCATATCAGCACAACTAGGCCTGCCTCCAGGGTCTGTGACATCATCTGCTCCCCTGCTCAGAGTCCTTGAAGCCATGCTTCCCATTGCACTTGGAATAAAGTCCAAACTCCTTCATCTATTTGGTCCTGGCCCATTTCTCAGTACCCACTGTTAGGCTGGCCCAGAAGGACAAAATGGCGGCCCAGAAGGACAAAATGGCGGCCATACCTGGGAAAAAGGAAGCTGACGAAACCACACCTGGAATCACAGGACCAATCACCAATCGCGACGTATGAAGCCCGCGAAATTCTTTTGCTTAAAGATTGCGCTTCCCTTTGTTCGGGCGCGACTTCCCCGGCCCTCGTTCTGCGGACCAGAGAACCTCGCCCGGGTGCTCAAACCCCAATAAAGCCCTGGCTATTCGACTTTTTGTCTAATTGACTTTCTTTCCTCGCGGAGCTCAGAAAAAAACCTTTCACCCACAGCTACAGCCACACTGGACGCCCCTCACTGCTTGAAAGTGCCCTACTCTTTATTACCTGGAGGCCTTTGCACAGTCCATTTCTACTTTCTAGAATATTCTTTCCCCTTCCTGTTTGACTCGCTAACTCCTGTTTAGGTCCCAACAGAAAAGCCTTCCTCGGTGGCCTGGGAGCCTGAGCGACACTGGTGTGCAGAAACACCAAACAAGCCCAAGGACCTGGATTCTCCACCTGGGCCAAGATGAAAAGCCAGAAGAAATACAGAAGAACTACAGAGGCTTTTTCCTTCTCTCCTTTCCTTCCTTAAAATTCTCCTTTCCTCTCTTCCTTCCTTTCTTTAGAAAACAAATGAGAAAAGTCTTCCCTGAGGTTCCAGTCTGAATGTCATTCCATTAGTTCCCTCCAGGACATTGTATTTTGCTTTTGGGGCACCGTCAATAATTAGTCTTGTCACTAGTTCACATTGGCAATTATGCTTCTAATTAATGAATTAGCAAGCCATATGATGATCTGACCCATGTTTTTGCCCCCCCCACTAAAATGCAAGTTCCACAAGGGGAGACTCCCCACTCTGTCAAGTTCATCTGCGTCCTGCTGACTAGCACAGGCTGCTGGCTATGTGAAAGGAAAGACTGGGAAGCTGTCCCTTTCTGTCACTCTGAGAAACGCTATCTTTTGTTTCTGCTCTGCTCTTGGACCTCCACAAAGCGGGGCTTAAAAATAGGTAAATATGAACATGGTTATATTAAAAATACTGTGTGAAAGTGCACACCTTGTCACTATCCAGGTTGGCTCAGCCTCCGAAGAACTGTGACTCTAAATATCCCTTGCATGTATCACCACGTATGTGTGAATGCATTTCCTACACATCGGGTGGAGCAGCAGTGGGGTGTGGTCCACATCTATCCCAAGGTCCTGGGGCCAGTGGGAATAATCAGAATGAACTGCTAAATAAAATGAATAAATGCTTCTTCCTCCTCTCTTTTTCTACTTGCCTGTCTGCACATTTCCTTTAAAAAAAGAAAAGAAAAAACTAAAACAAATAGTAGCGTATTGGTTTTTTTCCCCTCTTTCGTTATTTTACATCTTGGAGTCGGCCCCATGGCTGCTGGTTGAGCGAGACCTCATTTTGTTCCAGTGATTGCATTATAGGGACAGACCTTGCTCTAAAAGTTTCCTTATTGAGCCATTTGGATGATACTCATCCTTTACCCTAATGAACCATGCTGTAATGGATATTCTTTGCATGTCTTTGTGGACATGTGCAAGTGTGCCTATAAGTCAGATACGTAGAAGCATAATTGTTTGATGTAGGGCTATATGCAGTTACATTTTTTTTCTTTTCTGGGAAGGGGCAGGCAGAAATGAAGGTGAGCAGACAGGCAGGAAGAGCAAGGAGGAAGAAGCACCTGACTTATTTTTTATTTAGTTGTTCACACTGGTTGTCCCCCAGAACCCGGGACTCGAACCTAGGAGTATGTGGCCTGTGCTCCTTTGGAGTGATTGACTCAACCGCTACTCCACCAGGGCGGTGCCATTACAATTTGTAAGAAGACTTAGCAAATTGCCTTCCATAGATCTGGTCCTCTAAAGATCTGAACTGAAAACAGCATTCTCTACATTTCTAGGACAACAGAGGTCCTATAAGGCCTTGGAATTCTGAGTCACACCCAACACGCCAGTTCCTAGGCGTTAGAGGCCAAAGTTCACCTCATTCACCCTCTGGAGAGATGCAGGGACTATCTCCTTACCTGCCCCTCATCAACCTAATGTTTTCCCCATTCCAACAAAGGGCCATAAGTTCCCAGAACCCTTTGCGGGGGAGGTGGGTGCGGTGCACCTGAATGCCAGGCGTCGGGGGCCATGTCACAGACCTGGTGAACTTCCTGGAATGTCCCCTGCAACCTGATGTTCCTCATGACTCTGACTCCTTTACAGACACTGGAAAGAGAGTCTGCCCAAAAGCCCCTTCCCAGGCCAGACGAGGGTCCACTGACCACCTCTCAGCCCCACAGTGCAGCTGCTCTGTCTGCGCTGTGTCCGGTACTAGCTCTGACTCTCTTCCTCTCATAAACTTCCTAAGTCGCAACGACTTAAAACTTCTAAGAATTCTTTCTTGGCCATTTTGCTGCTGGACCCCAAATCCCACATCAGTACTGAATTATACTCCCACCAAAAATTATGAAGTGTCTGACAGGTTATTTAACTCAGATAAGAGCATCTTCTGTAAAAGTCATTTACCTCTCTCTTCCAATGGGGCTTTCTGTCTCCCTGGATATTGAAGCAAAAAGCAGATTATCGCTTATGAAATGGAGGGGGTAAAAAGCGCCAGTATACAGCTCAGAGAGCTAAAGTGCAGGCTATGAAAACCACAGACCCAGGGCTGGGAAACAAAAGTAAGCAGGAAAGAGGGAGGGACATAGGGTGGTAAGGAGGGAAGAAAAGAAGGAGGGAGGGAGGAAGGCGGGAGGGAGGGAGAAAGAAAGGAAGGAAGGAGACAGAGAAGGAGGGAAGGAAGGAAGGAGACAGAGAAGGAGGGAAAGAAGGAAGGAGACAGAGAAGGAGGGAAGAAAGGAAGGGAAGGAGGGAGGTTAGGATAATTCCCCTGAACTTAGCTTTATTTCTCAAATGACACCTGTGCAACTGCAGCGCAGTGAGTGGCTACGCAGAGCATTTATAGACCGAGCTGGAGATACTGGCATGATTTCGGAAAGAGGTGATGGTTAGCTAAAGCACTTGTCTGATGAGTGATTCCTGTGAAGTCAGGGCTCCTTCCTATAGTTTCCCCATCTTTCCCAGCCCCTTTTACCTGATCTACATTGAATGGAGATGGGCTTCTTCCAGAGCCTATACTAGCTGACCATCAAAGACCTGAATGTCCCTGGAGCAGACTGCTCTCTGACACTGGCCTTTTTCACACACATCATCTAGCCACAGCATCGTTTCAAGACAGAAAAGGAAGCCTGCTCTTTGTAGCTGGGGTCCTCCTAGGCCCTTGACAGCTATTATCTAAATTGGTCCTCAGCAGTTATTCCCCACCTCTCACATCCCTTCCACACTCAGACCATGTAACCAAGCTGCTCATGGCAGCTCCACTCAGGCATGGTCAATGGGACCCAGCTCTGTCCAATGGGGCCAGGGAAGCTCTGCTGGCGAGTTCTTGGGAAATGCTTTCTCCTAAATGGGAGCCATAGACCGGTGTGGCCTCTCCTCTTTCCATGAACAACGTGGTGCTTGAATGTAGGTGCTGGGCCTGCAGCCCTGTCTTAAAATGGACCTGAAGTTGAAGCCAGTGTGAATGGGCAGAGCAGAGAGGAGGCCTGAACCTGGGTGTTGGAGTCATCAGCCAATCCAGAAGCGCTCCCTACCTCGGGGACTTGTTTGATGTGAAATAACAGGTGACCTCGTCATGTAAGCCAGTTTTCTGTTCTGTGCAGCGGGATGCATTGCAACTGATTTATGCAGGATTATCATCTGTCTCTCATAACACAGTCTTCACAGGCAGGCTGCTGAATTTGGATCAGTGTGTAAAATGCATTAACTAAGCTTCACCTGAGCATATAGACTGTCACAATGACGTCTGGCAGACAAATGGCTGAGAGGTGTAACAACTGCAGCTGAGAGATTTCTGGAGAGATAGTATGTTGACTATAATATTCAAGACCTTGTCCTCCTGAGTATGAGAATGTGGCAAAGGCAGGGAATTGTTCTTCTCAAAGTAAAACAGTACTGAAGGTGCTAGACCCAGCATGACGTCTGTAAATGTTTTGTAGACATCATACAATGTCAAGGTTCTGTGGTTATTTAGTAGCACAATTATTAATAATTTGCACAATGTGTCAGTTTTTTAAGTATTTCATTGCAATATCTTTTTTACAAATTAAAATAAACTCATATGTGTAGGTTCCCCAATGTGTGGTTTCCCCATTCCTCAGATATTTGTCAACACACCCTGCCCTCCACCACATCACCAAGTGTTCTTCCCCATTGTCCAGTGGGCTCCGCCACCACTTGCTCCACCCCTTCCTTTTTGCTTCTATTGTAAATGGGACGGTTTTCTTGATGTCATTTTCTTCTAGCATACTGGTTGCATATAAAAATGCAATGAAATTTTTTGCATTAATTTTGTAGCTTGCAACTGTGCTATATTCATTGCTTAGTTATAGTAGGTTTTTGACAAAGTTTTTAGGGTTCTCCATATATATAATCATTGTAATTTCCTAATTGTGCTGGTTAAGACCTCCAGTATGATGGTAAACAGCAGTGGTGAGAGTGGATAGCCTAGACCTGTACCTGACCTTAGTGGAAATGCATTCAATTTTTCGCCATTTCTAATGTTGGCTGTGAGTTTATTGCATATAGCCTTTATTATGCTGAGGTATGTACATTTTATCCCCATTTTATGCAGGGTTTTTTTTTTTAATCATAAATGGGTGTTGGATCTTATCAAAAGCCTTCTCTGTGTCTGCTGATATGATTATATGTTTTTTCTCCTTGCTCTTGTTGATGTGGTGCATTACATTAATATATTTTCATATGTTGAACCATCCTTGCATCCCTGGGATAAATCCCACTTGGTCATGATGGATGATCTTTTTGATGCATTGTCGGATTTGGTTTGTTAATATTATGTTGAGAATTTTTGCATCTATGTTCATTAGAGAATTTGGTGTATAATTTACTTTCTTGGTGATGTCTTTATCAGCTTTTGGTATCAGTGAGATGTGAGCCTCATAGAAATGTTTGCAAGTGTTCCCTGTTCTTCAATATTTTGGAAGAGCTTGAAAATAATAGGTATAAATTCTTCTTTGAAGTTTTGGTAAAAATCTTTAGAAAAGCCATCTGGTCCTGGTCTTTCATTTCTAGGGAGTCTTTTGATTACCTCTTCAGTTCCTTGCTTGTGATAATTCTGTTCAGGTTTTCTAATTCTTCTGGATTCAGTCTAGATAGATTGTATTTTTCTGAAAATCTGTCCATGTCCTCAAGATTGTCCACTTTATTGGCATAGAGCTGTTCATAGTAGTCTCTTAGGGTGTTTCGTATTTTTGTGTTATCTGTTATAGCTTCTCCCCTTTCATTTCTGATTCTAATTATGGGAGTTTTCTCTTTTATTTTCTTTGTACGTCTACTCAATGATTTGTCAATTTTGTTCATTTTTTCAAAGAACCAACAGTTTCATTACCTCCTGGATTGTCTTTTTTGTTTTCTATTTCATTTCTTTCTGTTGTTATTTTTGTTATTTATTTTCTTCTACTGATTTTTGGCTTAAATTGTTACTTCTCTAGTTACTTTAAACAGAGGGTTAGATTATTTTTCTTGTTTCTTGAATTAGCCCTGGGTTGCAAAGAACTTCCCGCTTAGTACTGGTTGTACTGCATCCCATAGATTCTAGTAACTCGTGTCTTCATTCTTATTTGTCTCTAAGTGTTTTTTAAGTTTCTCTTTGATTTCCTTTTTTACCCAAGTCATTCAAAAGCATATTATTTAGTCTCCAATTAATTTGGGATCTTCCAGCTTTCTTTTTGTGTTGACTTCTAGTTTTAAGTCATTGTGGTCAGAGAAGATGCTCGGCATGATTTCAATCCTTATAAATTTGTTGAGACATGTTTTGTGTTCCAACATCTGATCTATACCTGAGACTGTGCCATGAGCACTTGAGAAGAAAGTGAAATCTGTAGTTGTTGGATGAAGTAATGTCTATTAGATCTAACCATTCCAAATGGTCATTTAAAGGTGCTGTTCCCCTGTTAATTTTCTGCCTTGCCGATCTGTCCATTGTTGTAAGTGGGGTTTTGAAGGCTCCTTCTATTATTATGCTGCTATTGATGTCAGTTCTAATAGTATTTGTGATACAGGAGACAAAAGAAAATAGAAAACTGAGAGTTGTCACTTTCCAGTCAAGCATGAGAAATGGAACATTTTGTGGTGTGAAGCAAGACCAGATGCTGTTCAAACTCCCTCCTGTTTACCAAACTCAAGGACTCCATCCCCACCCCTCCACACTTGCCTAATATTCCAGCCCATCCACTCCCTACCCCTAAATCAACAGCTCAGCCAGATGGCCTTATTGGAATTCCACTTCTAGCCCACTCTGCTAGTCAGAGACTGCTTCCTTAAAACCCTCTTTCTCACAGCTTCCCTCGGATTGCTCTTTTCTACCTCTTCTCAGAAAGGAGCTTTCCAGGTCTGCACATGGGACAATACAGTCTCGTTTAGAGCTCATCGGGCTCCGTTGTCTCTGCCTCTTATTGCTGAACTGGCTTATAAAGTGCCTAATACATTTTGATGTTCCTTCATTTGGTGCATATATGTTAATAAGTTTTCTTGCTGGATTGACCCCTTAAACACATGAAGTCCATCTCTGACTCTTGTTTTGCTTTTAGTTGGAAGTTTGTTTTCTCCAATAAAAATATAGCTCTTTCTGCCTTTTTTTTTTTTCTTTTGGTTGCCATTCAACTATAAGATTGTCTTCCAACCATTGACTTTGAGCCCATGTTTATCTTTTGAAAGAAAATGAGTGCCTGAATGCTGCAGAAGTTTGGGTTATGCTTTCTAATCAATTAGGCCTCTCTATCATTTGATTGGTGAGTTCAGTCCATTAACATTTAAGTTGATTAATGATATTATCTGTTTACTATCATTTTGCAATTTGTCTTCTGTATATTGTTCCAGATAGTACCTTTGTTCTCTTTCTCTTCTTAAGAGGGTTGGGTATAGTTAATGTTTTGATTGGTTTCTCTTTTTGTTTTCTTCTTTGCTTTTTCCCTGGAGATGTGCTTTGAGGTTACTCTGAGTCTAGCATTATGAATTCTATGCTTATTTCCTATTTTTAATTGAAAGCAGATTAGTCCTGCACTCATTCTAACCATCCACATTTTTATTCTCTTTTTGCCACTTTTTATACTTTGTTGTCTTATTGCTTTTAAGTGTGCTTCTTTACACTTTATAGAGCCTCCTTTACTATTTTTTGTAGAACTGATTTTGTGTGATAAATCCCTTTATCTTTTGTTTATCTGAAAAGGTTTTTTTTTTAATCATTCCTTCAGATCTAAATGGCAATCTCACAGTATATAATATCCTAGGTTGAAAGTCCTCTTCTTTCAGTATTTTAAGTATATCATACTGTTCCCTTCTGGTCTTAGAGTTTCAGTTGAGAAATCTGCTTACAATCTTATGGGGACTCTTTTTTCTCTGGTAGAAAATAAATTGGCCCTTTCCCTTGTCCCAAATCTTGTGTTCTATTTTCATTCAGCACCACTGCACAGGAACTGGAGGTTTGGCAGCAGAAATAATAAAAAATTCTAGAAATAGAGTGATTTTAGTTCTGACTGCATCCCAAGGGCTACCAAGAAATTTTCAGGTCTCTCTCTCTTCTCATCCTTCCATTCTCTTTTTCTATATAGCCTTTAAGATTCTTTCTTTATCTCATATTTTTGACATTTTGATAACAATGTGTCTAGGTGTAGATCTGAGTTTTGTTTTGTTTGGAACTCTTTGTGCTTCCTGGGTCTGGAAGTTTGTATCATTCCTCAAGTTAGGGAAGTTCTTAGCTATTATTCCTTCAAATACAGTTTCTGTCCCCTTTTCTTTCTCTTCTCCTTCTGGGACCTCTGTGATACAAACATTGTTCCTTTTGATGTTATCCCAAGGGCCATGAAGGCTTTCTTCATTTCTTTTCATTCCTTTTTCTCTTTGCTAGTTTTCTTGAGTGCATTCCTCTACCCTATCACCTAGTTCACTGATTCAATTGGAGGATTCATCCATCCTACTCCTAAGTTCCTCTATTGAGTTCTTTAGTTCAGCTATCATGTTCTTCATTTCTTCGATATCTTACTTCATTTCTTCACTCTCTTTTTTGTTTTCTTTTTCTTCCTCTATTGTTTTCTTGATTTCCACAAGTATGTTTATCACTCTTTCCCTACATTCATCCTCAGTTAGTTTGCATATGTCTTTTGTAATCAGATTTTCCCTGGGGTTTTTATTTGGATCAGTCACTTCACATATACTTCTCTGTGTCTTGGTTCTGTTTGGCATTCTGTTTATGCTTCTGTGGGCTAAATTCTGCTGTAGTAATGGCATTGACTTGCACTAAATAAACCTGAATCTTGGTTTGAACTCTAGGAATTTTGAGTTTTGTGGTATCACGATTGGTTAGATTTGTTGAATTTCTTAGATGAACTCTGGGTTGTGACCCAAAAGTTCAGTCTATCAGGATGTAATTTATGTGGGGGATGCCAAGTTTTCCCCCAGTGTCCCAGGTCTAAATGGTAATGACCATTTTTTTCACTCACCCACAATCAGCAATTGGGTTGTAATTCTGCCTCCATCCACAGGGTGATGCTGTTGGTAGCTATTGAAACTTCCTCCCTTCTGGGAGACTCCTGTCTGCCTTTAAGCCTAAGGGCGGGATTCCCAGTGGGCTTGTGTTGCAGCTAAGGAGCAATATGGTGGGAGGTGGGGGGTGGTGGTGGAAGAATTCCCCTGGGAATTGCCTTCTATTTACAATGGTGCTTTGTGTAATTTTCCTTCAGGGGCTCTCACGCAGACCACCAGGTACTGGTTCTCCTTTACCCCTGTGCCAAGACACTCTCCCTTGGTTCCATATCCCAGCCCCACCGAGAGGACTCTTGCCGCCCTCTGAGCAACTCTCTGAGGGGTCCAGTTCTTCCTTGTGATGCAGTTCTGAACCCTGTTACCTTTGTCTACCCTTGTGGTGGTTATTCCTGCTGCTGTGTCTGCAGCCTCCAGGCCTGGCCTTCCACATGTGTGTGTGCCTGAAAAACAAGTGATTTCTAGTTGTTCTGTGGGGAAGAAATCCAACATGTCCTACCAGGTCGCTATCTTGACTCCTATCTCCTGATTTTCAGTTTTTCAAATCCTTTCCACGTTTCTAACAAAAATTCTTTAAAATGAAAAAAAATACAGCAAATACAAAAGGGTCAAGAATTGAAACACTGTAATATAAAAATGCTGCAAGTTAGCAAGAGAGGCTTAAATAGTTCAGTGTCAGAACTCAGACTTAAACTCAGGCCTCTTCCCAGTGCAAACTAAGTACAACATACCAGGTTCAGTTCTGTAAGTTAAAATGGAATAGCCAGTGTTTTCTGAAAGTGATTTTCATTGCATTGGCCAGCCCAGCATGCCTTTCTATACTTTTGAAAACGTTTTTACGCTTCCCTTTTTTTAAAAAGGTAAGAGGCAGTCAGGAATGAAGGTGAACAGGAAGGCAGATAGGAAGAGAGAGGAGAAAGAAACTATTTTATTTAGTTGTTCATCTTGGTTGTTCCTCCCCCTGCCCCTACCCCAGGATTAAACCCTGGCCCTTGGGATGTATGTGGACTATGCCTGGCTAGAGGCAGCAGACCCAACAGCTGCTGTACCAGGGCTATGCTGATTAATACTAATTCTAAACCACCAGGCTGGGTGATAGGGGTGGACACATAGCCATGTCCTGCTCAACGGGGTACCCATCCTGTTTGCCTAACCTCTATGACTGGATTGGGGGGAAATGAGCACTTGCTTCTAATTGAGTCAAATAAAGTTTTCCTGAGATATTTCCTCCGAGAGCTAATGGAGAAAACTTTCCCTTGAAGTTGCTAAGCTATATCTTGGACAGCTGTGGGCCTTCACACTTTCCACGGAGAGTCTGTAAAGCAAGGAGAATCGCTGCATCATCTGAGCTCCTGGATCCACTATAACTGAGGTCAATAGTTTCATATTTCAAGTTTTCTAATCTCATTTTTCTTCAGTTTATTTGATCTGAGTTTCTACCGTTTTTAAGAGGATCCATCCTATCATACACTACAATCTCCAACACAGGTTCTCCTTGAGTCTCTGGTGTATGTGAGGAGGTCTCTGTGTAACCTGTGTAATAGGAAATTGCTTGAGAACTTAGGGATGTCATTCATTTTGCACAGGGACCATTCTGGAGTCCGGTAAGGTGGTGGGGGATTTTAACATCTGAGGTTTCCTTTGGAAACTAAAAGGCTTTTGATCCTCCTTTAAGATAGAATAAGAGGAACTGAATGGTAGTCAGGAAGTTGGTTTTAGTCAGAGGAGGGAGAGAAGGGCTATTTTACAATGTCCTGTAGAGTTTGTTGCATTGGCTGTGTTTGAATCCCATCTCTACCACTTAATCTCTGCATGGCCCTGGGCAATTCACTTTTCCTGTCTAAACCTCAATTTTCTTAACTGCAAACTAGGCCTAGTAACAGGGGAAATCCTGTTGATTTGTTTAAAGGATTAATGAGATAATGCACACTAGCGAAGATTCATTTCACTTCCAAGTGATAAAATCCCAAATCGGGTGCACCCTGGTGGAGTAGTGGTTGGGTCAATCACCTATGAAGGAGAGTACAGCCCACATACCCCTGGTTTCCAGTCCTGGGTTGGGGTGGAGTTGGGGAGCAGACAAGCAAAGTGAACAATTAAATAAAATAAATAAAATGCTTCCTCCTCCTCTCTCTTCCTGCCTGCTTCCCTACTTGCTTTCATTCCAAACAGCACCTTTCCTTTAAAATAAATAAATAGATTTGTAGAAGAATGTTCCCGCTTTAATAATAGCCCCAAACTGAAAAACAAAAACAAAAACCCCAAAAGCAAATGTACATCAACAGAAAAATGCACAAACAAAATATGGCATAAAATAAATTACTAATATATACAATAATGCAATATTGATGAACCTCAAGATCCTATGAATGAAGAAAGCCAATCTCTAAAGAGTACGTATTGTAAGTTTTAATTTATATTAAGTTCTAGAATAGGCAAATATTTAGGGTGATCAAAATGGGAACAGTGATTTCCTGGGGTGGGACATGGTACTTTTCTGTGGAAGGGAAATTTCTGGGGTACTGGAAATGTTCTGCCGTGGTAGAGGTGTGAGTTAGAGGCGTTCTCATTTGTCAAACGTTGTGGAACAACACGTTTAATAAGTTCTGCAGTACATTTCATTGAATGTAAATTATAACAATTAAAAAGAAAAAGTAATGCACGCTGGTGTCCTAACGGTTTAGTGCCCCGCACGGTCCACATAAATTCCCAGGTCCCGGATTAGAGGGAGGTCGGGGAGGGAGAACCAACAAGATGAACAACCTAACAAAATAAATAACAGGCTTCTTGTTCCTTTTTCTTCCTGCCTGCACCTTTCCTTAAAGAGACGGGGAGGAGGGGAAGGAAGGAAGAAACAATGAAAGAAAGGAAAAGAAAATGTAATTCCAAGTACCTGAATAGGGGAAGTTACTACATACTGCCGGAATGTGGGGCTGATAACTCTAGAAGGGTATGGGTGTGCCCTTATTGAGCAAGTGGGTTTTCAAAGACCTCAGGCAAGGGGACAAATTAGCCTTGCAAAGTGGGAGTGGTGTGTGTGTGTGTGTGATGGCAATACTTTTTTCTTCTTCCCCACAGCTTTGGGTTTACATAGGTGTGTGTGTGTGTTGGCAATACTTTTTTCTTCTTCCCCACAGCTTTGGGTTTTACATAGCTTTTGCACCCTAGCCTTCTAGTCACAGAGGTGCGCCAAGTTGAGAGCTTGAATTAGAATTTTTTTTTTTTAATTTTACCCCTAGCTTTGGCTCTCGAACCCGCAACTATGGGTTTTGCATGGTCTGCGCCTTAACCGCTTCAGTCTCCTGAGCCACAAGGGCGCGCCAGAAAGCAGTGTTTTTAAATATTAGCTTTTTTCCCAGTGGCGACCTTCTAAAGCCAACCTTCTAACCTTTACGCTGTGCCTGCAGCTTTCACATTTTCCGCATTTAATTTTATCTTACAATGACCCTTCAATTATCGGCGTTTCGGCCCCCATTTCATGAGAAAGCTGGTTCGGAGAGGTCCAAGATCTTGCTTAAGGCCAACTAACGTGGCTACGCCGGGTTTTCCGGCTGCATAGTTGGAGTCAGTTTCCCGAAATAGTAACCGCAGACTTTCCAAATTGGGAGGGCTGGAGCAAAGGAATGTTCTGTGGAACAAAAGAAGGGCTCGGCAGGAGGGCTAGCACCTCCCACCTCCCCAGAGCCCAGCCTCCAGATCTCCTGGGAGAGCCGGGTCGGGGCTGAGGGCGCCAAAGGCTGGCTCCACCCGGCTGAACCAGCCGCGCCCCAGGCCCGGGTTCTGCGGATGCGGAACAAAGAGCGCGCTTGGGTCTGGAGGCGGGGCCCGGGCTGGGAGCGGAGGGGCGGGGCCGAAGCCTGGGGCGAGTGGGCGCGGCGTAGGGTGCGAAGGGCGGGGTTCTGCACGCTACAGGGCTGGGACTTTATCCCGGGGCGACTTGGACCCTAAGAGGGGCCTCCGAGCCGGGAGTGGAGCTCCGCTAGGAATACTGCCGACCTCGGGGAGATTGAGGCCGGGAGCTGCGGGTCCAGTGCAGAGGCGAGGGGGTCCTGGCCGCGGAGGGCGGACAGACAATGGGGGAGCTGGGGGTGGTGAAGGGCGGAGTGGGGCGGGGCCCTTGCTGGGAGTGCCGCCAGTCGGTGTGTGGAGTTCGTCGAGGGCGGGGCGGCGAGCTGCGGGTCCGGGAGGGACCCTACGGGTGAAACCCGGCGGCTGGAGGGGGCCCAAGCTGGGGCGGAGCGCGCCCGGGGCCTCGGAGGCCGGTTTCCAGAGCTGTGTGATTGGACTCCGGCCAACCGCTCGCTCCGCAGCCCCGCCTGCTGGTGCCTGCGCGCGGTGGGTCCCGGGTACCCGCATGTCCATGCCTGATCCCCGAGCGAGTCCTTCCCCTGCAAGGGTCCTGCTTTCTATCCGGTGAAATATCGGTGACCAGCCTGTTTTCACGAGATGTTTTAGAGTGGGTTGAGAGATTGGAAGGCGTGTTAACATCCCCCTGATTAATGTGAATTTTGTGCTTGCTAGGAAGAACCTCTCTAAAGCCATAGTAATACTTCAAACACATTATTTCCATTCATTACAGGGAACCCACAACATCGATAATATCATCCCCATTTTACAGCTGAGAAAACGTAGACTCTGAAGAGCTTACGTGACTTGCCTGTACTAACACAGCCAGTGAGTATCAGGAAGTGGAACTTAGCATTTTTGAAATACACTTACCCTAAAGGCCACGCTCTTAATCACCAAGTAATTACTATTTATTCTCTCATTCAAAAGATCCTCACTGATTACCTGTTCTGTGCTAGGTCATGTGCTAGGTGTAAAAGGAATACAGAACATAAATTAGTTTCTACACAAATAGCACTTTCAGTCTAACTGATGCGGGGACAGCATAGCTTAAAATCTGCAGGGCAGCATGCAGATGTAGGAGCAGAAAATTAACTGGCAAAACCTGAGATCCCAAAGAGCAAGGACCCCACTTTAACAACCTGGGTCTGGGACACACCCCTAGATACTTGCCCTGTTTTTTTACTCCTGGTAACGTGGACACACCCAGGAAAGGAGAAGCCTCCACCCCTTGTGTAAATACAAGACTCCATCTTGCCTGTGGGAGATGCGGGCACAGGTGTGGTTACACACGTGTGGTTACACACACGTGTGCATTCCCTTGATGTCACTTTCCTGGCTGGCAAGAACCTTGAACTGGCTGTTACTGATTTTAATAGACTTACTGTGTGATCCTGACCAAACGGCTCTCTCCATGAATTCTTAATGGTGTTTGCTAGGCTATGAGTGCCTACTGCGTGCTGGGTTCTATGCTAAACCCTTTCCAATGTGTCGCGGGTCTTCTGCCCACTTAAGATCTAGCTCAGGCTCATTTGAACATTGTGTTGACTAGAATTCTAGCAGTTGCAAGTGAGAGAACAACTAAAGCAAAAAAAGAAAGAAACAAGCAAAGAAAAGAGGTTAAGGGGAGAATTCAAACCACAGCTTCTAATAAATCTTTTGTAGCCCACTGGGAGTATAACTCAAGCTTTGTTTTGTTCCCTGCTTCCTCCTGTTATGGTTAATATTCTACTGTGTTCTGTTTTCCTGTCTTAAAAAAAGCTTATAGGTCAAAATGCCCTGGGATGTTGTTGACACGAGTGTCTCAAATCTGGAGAAACCAAGGACGGACTGATGACCTCTCACGTTCTGCACTCAGTGTCCCTTTGATCTGGGTCCTAAGTTATGTTGCTGATACTGAAGCTAGAGATGACCAGATGGCCACCTGTTGAGAAGCCAACGATCACTTTTCATGCAGCTCCCAAGCCTGGACTCCCCCTTGAAAACCCCTGCTTGCTTCCTCTCAGGGACACTGAGGATTTGAGGCTTAGGTTTCTCTTTTCTCAATTTTTTGCAGAAAATAAATTGACCCTTTTCTTTCTCCCAAGTCTTATGTTCTCTTTTCCTTCAGCACCTTTGTATAGGAACTGGAGGTTCGGTAACAGAATTCATGACAAACTCTAGAAATAGAGTAGTTTTAGGTCTGACTGCATCCCAAGAGCTAACAAGAAGTTTTCAGGTCTCTATCTCATCCTCATGCTTCCATTCTCTTTTTCCATATAGCCAAGCATGATGGCTACAAACAGCCCTAGGCTTTCATTGACTTTACCGCTCAGTCCCAGAAAAAGAGAGCGCATACCTTCTCCCTAGGCCTTTAGCCCAAGGAAAGCAATCTTGGGACTGTCTCCATTAAACTCCCTACAATTGTCCTAAACCCTTGCAGAAGCTGAGTCCCCAAGCCAGACCTGTTTGATTCCCTCATGGGGTGTCCTACCTAAGGATACAGTATGATCTCTTTTTCTTTTATAACAATTGAACTCAATGCCTGCACTATTTGACTCCAAATTAAGTACTTTTTGGTCATGTTCCGGGTTATGATAGAACAGGTATTGACCCAGCTCCTCTCCTTCAAGGGCTGGGGAATAGGCCCATGGACCTAAACGTATTCACTTAACAAATATTTGCTGAGCTCTTGTTATATGCTTGGTAAAGGCCTTTGGAGCGCAGAATAGATCCTGAGCTTGCTGTTATGGGAACTTGCTTTATGGTGGAGCAGACACTAAACACAACTGAGTATAGAGTTAATTGTATTTGTGAGTAGTGTTGGGAATTTCTGAGGAAGGGTAGGATACTCCAAAAGCTTTTTTTTTTTTTTTTTTTTTTGGGTAGGAAAGGTGCAGGCAGGAATGCAGGCAAGTAGGCAGGAAGAGAGAATGAAGAAGCACTTTATTTAGTTGTTCATCTTGGTTGTTTCCCCCGGCCCTGGGACATGAAACCTGATCGTTGAGATGGATGTGGTCTGCACTGGCCAGAGGCATATGACCTAACCGCTACTCTACCAGGGGGCACCAGCAGGAACTAATATTTATTGGGGGTGTCTTGTGTCTAGTGCATTACAGGCATTCTCATTAATTATCATAATTAACCTTTGAAATATGCCATTTTACAGATAAGAAAAACAGGTTCTGAGTTAAGAGATTTACTTACAGTCTCCCATCCCCCAGGGCCATTTCTTTACTCACTTTATTTCCACCTGAGTAGTGGTTCCCAACCAGGCATGATGTTGCCCCTTGGGGACATTCAGCAATTTCCAGAGACCTTTTTAATTGTCACTGCTGGGGGTGGGGTAGGCCTTGGGGTAGAGCCCAGGGATGCTGGCACAGCCAGCCCCCCACAGCAGGACAGTCTCTGGCCTGGAATTGGGAAGAATGCCATAGGCTAGCACACCATGGTGGAGTAGTGGTTAGGAGCACCACCTCTAGCTGAGTGCAGTCCACGTACATCCCAAGGACTGCCATCCCATAAGATACCAGGCTGCGGGTGTGGGGAGTAACCAAGGTGAACAAGTCAATAAAATTAATAGAGACGCTGCACTGGAGAAATCTCTGCCCTTCACTCTGGGTCACACCAGGAGGCATATTCTGAGTCCCCATGTGGGAGACTCTTGGTGGCCCCAGAAGCCACCATCTGTCCTGCCTCTAACCAGAGCCTGTGAATAAATGGTATTGGACTGATAGTCAATAAATGCTGTTGGCTTGAAACACAGCCTGTTTTTTTTTTTATTGACACCTTATCTCAGGCTGGCGGCTCCTCTAGGCTGGAATGATCCAGCCTTTTGCCCTTCCTGTCACTCTAAGTGTGCATGACCACTGACCAGTGCAGATGCAGTAAAAAACACAGGCTTATATGTCAGAAAGATTTGGATTCAGGTACCAGCCCTGCAGCTTACTTGCTGTGCAACCTTGGGCCTGTACTTAACCTCACTGAGCCGTGTTTTCTTCACATATGACTGGAAGTAAAAGTAGAAATTCCTTCTAGGGTGGTTATGACCATCAGATCGGACACTGTGCTTAGCATAGTGCTTGGCAGATGGTGAACATTCTGAGAAGGTTGGCGATTACTATTCTTTTTTTATTTTAAAGAAAAGGTGCAGGTAGAAATGAAGGTGGGAAGGCAGGCAGGTAGGCAGGAGGAGAGAAGAGGAAGAAGCATTTATTTTATTTGGTTGTTCGTCCTGGTTATTTCCCCCTGGCCACTGGTTGTGAACCCAGGTCCTTGGGATGGACCGGGACCACACAGGCCAGAAGTTGTGGACTTAAACAGGGCACACAGGTTATTACTGTTATTATAGATGTGAGTAAATAATAATATATAATATCAAGTTTCCTTTAATTCTTAAATTCCGCATGCTAGCCTCTCTCTATGCCTTTGAGTTTTTTGGTTTTATTTTTTAAAGACAGGAAGGAGCACTTTGATGGGAGGGAGGAAGGGAGGTAGAAGGAGGAAGCATTTTTATTTATTAGGTTGTCTCAAAACCTGGTCCTTGGGCTTTGCATGGTCTATGCAAGTCACCAGCTTAGCGTCCGAGCTACTAGGATGCGCCTCCTCTATATCCTTAAAAAGCTGTTCTTTTGGATTAGAATGTTGTTCTCTCTGCTCACGTCTTCCAAACACACTCCTTTTCATGCTTCAAGGCTCAGTTCAAGTACTACCTCTTCTCTGAGTCCTCCCTTGATTGCCTCTTCTCCTATGATTTCATCAGACTGTTCCCCCACTGCAGGGGCCGGCACAGTCCACACCCCCCCCCCCCAAGGACCCAGGTTCACATCCTGGGATCCGGGGGAACAACCAAGATGAACAACTAAATAAGATAAAGAAAAATGTATCTTCCTTCTCTCTCTTCCTGCCTGCCTGCCTCCTTGCCTTCCTGCCTGCACCTTTTCTCTAAAAATGTTTTCTTTTCCACCATATCCTGGGATCATATTGCCCCTATAGCATTTATTCCTGTGTGTGTGGCGGGGGGACTCTTTGAAAAAAATTAAGAGTAAGGCAGGTAGACAGCAGGCAGGAAAGCAGAGGAGGAAGAAGCATTTTATTTATTTAGTCGTTCATTTCTTAGTTGTTCCTTGAGCCCCGGGGCCACAACCTGGGTCCTCGGGCTGTATGTGGACTGTGCCCCTGGCATGGACTTAACACCTAAGCCACCAAGGGCCTTTTTTAAAGAATGCTTATTAAATGCCACCCCGCTCCAACCAGTCTGGGGCTTTCCTAAGATAGGTTAGACAGATAGGTTAGATCTCCTCTTGCTCCCCAGCACCAGACCAGACAAGTGGAGGCAGTGATAAGCATCTATGGAATGAGCCCATAGGTCTGATGCCAGGAGGTCCTCCAGCAGGCTTCTCCCATAAGTATTTGTCAAGTGTCTACTGTTAGGCTGGCCCAGAGAGACAAAGTGGCGGCCATGCCCGGGAAAAAGGTGGCTGACGTCAGACTGAGGGATGAAGCCCACACCTGGAATCACAGGACCAATCCCCAACCGCGACGTATGAAGCCTGCGAAATTCTTTTGCTTAAAGAGTGCGCTTCCCTTTGTTCGGGCGCGACTTCCCCGGCCCGGTTCTGTGGACCGGAGAACCTCGCCTAGCTGCGCAAACCCCGATAAAGCCCTGGCTATTCGACTTTTTGTTTAATTGACTTTCTTTCCTCGCGGAGCCCAGAAAAAAACTTTCATTACCACATCCTAGGCACTATGAAGTCTCCACTAGTGAATAAATCAGATCTTCTTTCCTCCAGTCCTCCAAGTTTCGAGCTTTTGCATCCAGAAAGCCACAGAACAGAGTGGAGGAAAGGAGAGAATATCATCATCACATCATGAGTTTTTGTAGTGGTTTTTAAGTGTGTCCAAAAAATAGTTGACAATCCTTCCCTCAAAAAGTGGAGACTCAGCATGCCTTGGTGGCTTAGAGCTTCAGTGTGCCAGGCGCAGTCCACAGACATCCCAAGGACTTGGGTTTTCGATTGGGGGGTTGAGAAAACAGCCAAGATGAACAACTAAATAAAAATAAATAACATACTTCTTCCTCCTTTCTCTTCATGCCTGCCTGCCTATTTGCCTCCATTCCTACGTGTACCTTTCCTTTAAAAATAAAACAAAGATCTAGTCTCAGAAGTCACATATCATCACTTTCAGCACATTCTCTTGATTAGAAGTGAGTCACCAAGTCTAGTCTACATTGAAGAAGTAATTAATCACCACTTTTTTTTTTTTTTTTTTAAAGAAAGGTGCAGGCAGGAATAAAGGTGAGCAGGCAGGCAGACAGGCAGGAAGAGAGGAGGAAGAAACAGCTTTAATTTTGTTTGTATTTAGTTGTATTTGGTTGTTTCCCCCCAGACCTAGGACTTGAACCCAGGGGTACATAGTTTGCTTCTTCAGAGCTGATTGACCTGACCGCTGCTCCACCAGGACACACCAAGATGATCTCTAATCCTCCTCCCCTCCCCAATCCCCATCAGTTGCTCTGGGGCATGATGACCACCATATTGTGAGCACACTCAAGCAGCCAAATGGGGGGACCACATAAAAAGGGATTGAGATCTCCTGCCAACAGCCATGTGATTAAGTAATCTTCAAAGTGGTTCCTCCAGTCCAGCCAAGTCTTAACTAGTCAGGTAAGACCTTGGCCAGGACCACCCAGCTAGACTGCTCCTGAATTTGACCCACAGAAACTGAGGAGGTGCACCCTGGTGGAGTAGCGGTTAGGTCAATCGTCTTCAAAGAATGACAGCCACATACCCCTGGGTTCTAGTGCCAGGCCCAGGGGGAGGGTGGGATGGGAAAGTCAACCAGTGTGAACAACTAAATGAAAAATAAAGTGCTTCCTCCTCCTCTCTCATTCTGCTTACTTTCCTACTACTACCTTCATTCCTGCCTGCAACTTTCCTTTTAAAAAAAAAAAAAAAATTGCAACATTTGTTGATTTAAGCTGCTAAGTTTTGGGGGGGTCACTTGCTATGCAGCAGTAGAAAACTAAGAGTTCCCCAAGTCCTGGAGCAGTGGTTCTCAATCCTGGCTGGGCACCGAAATGTCCCATGAGGCATCGTGTCCAGTGGTTGGAGAATGAGCCCTGGAGTCAGTGGCTGCTTCTGGATGCTGACTTTGCTACTTAATAGCCATGCAACTTCCAGAAAGTGACTTAAATTCTCCCAGCTTTAGTGGCTCCAACCATCGATACATGGTAGTAACA
The DNA here is from genome assembly GCA_004363575.1 of Solenodon paradoxus. NCBI lineage: Eukaryota > Metazoa > Chordata > Mammalia > Eulipotyphla > Solenodontidae > Solenodon > Solenodon paradoxus. The sequence continues at coordinate 207,499 of RJWH01001233.1, read as the reverse complement.
GAACTTAACATCTTTGGGTTGCTAGGAAGACTAAACAAGAAAATACATGTCAACTCTGCCTCAAAGTCCAGCTGTAAGAAACAAAACTCGGGCCTGTCTGTCGTGTTCATCGCTGCAGCCTGTGTCTAGAACAGTGCCTGAGACGTAGTAGGTGCTCACTCAGGTTTTCTGACAGAGAATGAAATCAGTAAACTGAAGAATTACTAAACAATGCTAGTTCATAGCAGCTACCTGGTTTCCTTGCCTCAGCCTTCTCTTTCCTCCCACTTTCTCCAAGTCTACAGAGGACATGTCCCTTGGACTCACCTTTCAACCCTCTTCTCCGTCTGCATACATTCCTTGATGACTTTACCCACTTTTATGACATAAGCATCTCAACACCAGTGATTGCAAATTTCTGATCTTAAGCCCAGAACTCTCCTTTCTTATACCCAACTGGCCCCTCGACATCGCCACATGAATGCTGAACAGATATCTCAACTTTTACATGTCCAAAACCAAAATGATGAAATCCACCCCCAAATGTCCTTCTGCTGTCATCTTCACCCCAATGACAGTTCTCTCCTTCGATGTGCTTGGGCCCCCAACCCTGGAGTGCTGATTCTTCTCTTCACTCATATCCCACATCCAATCCACGGGCAAATCCCATTGGGCCTACCCAGAAAACATACTGGAATCCAGTCATTTCTCACCTCCGCCGCCGCCGCTGCTCTGTGAGCCACCAGTCTCTCACATGAATTATTTTCATGGCATCCAAAATGGCCTCCCTGCTTCAGCCTCGAATTCCTACCATGTGTTCTCCACACAGAATCCACAGGGATTCTTCTCAGTTCCATGTCCTGTTACTCCAGTGGTTTCCCATCTTACTTGGATAACAAGTTGAAGCTCTTGTGATGGCTTCAAAGTAAACACAGTGAGGGCACATGCCAGTGGCTCTGTTGCCTGAGACAGCTGCAGTGTTGACCTTGTCAACCCAAGGACCCAGGTTCGTGACATGTGGAAAAACCAAAAGTGAAACAAATGAATAAAAATGCTCTTCCTCCTCTTCCTTCCTCTTCCAAAAAGTCTGACATGACCCTCCCCACATTCTCTCTGACCGCAGCTCTTACGACTCTCCCCTTTCCTCACTCTAACCTACCATACAGGCCTCCAATTTTCAGGTACACTCCCACCCCAGGGCCTTTGCACTTGCTGTTCTCTTGCTTTCTACCTAAACTTCTTCAGGTCTGTTATAAAAATCTTCCTCAATGAGAACTTCCCTAACTGCCCTGACAACCTATTTACTTACTTATTAGTCATCTATGCATTAATTCATTTTTCAGGGAGGAAGGAAAGTGCCCGGGCCTTACACATGGTCCACATCCAAGTCATCTCAGCCACCTGAGCCACAAGGGTGCATCCTGCCATTCAGTTTAAAACTGGAATTGAGCGTCGTCATTCTGCACTCCCTTCCTTGCCCTGTTTCATTCCATGAAACATGTCTGCTGTATTGTATATTTTACTGGCATATTTATGTATGTCTCCTCCCAACAGCTAATCATCATGAGAAGAGGGATTATGGTCCCTTTTGTTCACTGCTGTAGCCCCAGGTCCTGACACATAGCAGGTACTTAAGGAACATTTGAAGGATGGCGCGCCCTGGTGGAACAGAGGTTGGGCACGGGTCACAGATATCCCGTGGTCCCTGGTTCAAAACGAGGGGCCTGGGGGAACAACCAGGATGAACAATTAAATAAAATAAATAAATGCTTCTTCTTTCTCCCTCTTCCTACTTGCCTGCCTCTGCTCGCCTTCATTCCTGCCGACATCTTTCCTTAAAAAAAAAAAAAAAAAAGTTTGAAGAATGAGTTCAGATGCTTGGGTCTCAATGAGTTAGAACCTCGTGTGTGATCAAGTGCAGGTCTCTGGATTTCAAAGGCATCCCCAGTACAGTTAGGACTGATAAGCTGTCCCAGAATAGCAGCCGTGAAGATGCCCAGGAATATCATGCCAAGTCCAGCCCTCACTTCACCCATGTGGTGACTGAAACCACAGGGCGGGTGGATTTCAGGATAAACTGCGGAGTTTTCCAGCCTGCCTGGGCTGCCCAATCTGATTCCAGGAGACACTGCGAGGGAGCCGCTGTCACTGGATCCCAGGCTCAGGGGAGGTGATGGGGCAAAGTGGAGTCTCTCACTTCTTCCAGGTGAGTGAGGCTGAGAGGGGAAGTCGGAGCCCAGCTCCATTCTGGAGGACACTTCCTTCCAGGAGCCTTCCCTTTGCCCAAGCTAACCTACCAGTGAGGTTTTGTCAGTGTTTCAGAAGCTGGTGACCAGTCACAGCCTGTGAAATGACTAACACACACACAAATGACAAGACTGTCCATGGCCAGTGACATTGAGTTTTGGGGAGATAGTCTTAAAGATCAGCTCTGGTAAGGTTTTTGATGCATACTGGTGGGACCCCCAGGCCACTGGAGTAGTAGGGAAGTTTCAGAAATATTTGAAACTCTTCCACCGGAGTCTGTTATTTCCCACTCAGTTTGGGCGCTTGTGAAAGATTCCTGCCTGCCTGCCTAGGCGATGATAGAGTCTGTGCGGATCAGATTCAGGTACTTGTGTGGAAGGGATCCTTTTGCTCCTCAAGTTTGAAAAACACTTCCCTGGGCTGTGGAGTCATTAATCTTATAAGGCAAAGAGGCCTGAGTATCAGGCCCACCCTCATTTCTCACTTAGGAACAGCAAGACCCAATTCCAATGCACGAAAGAAAACACTTCCATGTCTATAAATGCCAGATTATTGCACAGGTCAAAGGCACCCTGGGGGCTTAATATCCTGGTTTCAGAGAATGCCTGCTCATTTGACTCAGCTGTTACTGGAAGATAATCTGTTATCCCAGGATTATTCTAATGTGCAGAGGCTGCTGGGAACCGCCTAAAGATGAGTGGCTGGCAGGGCTTAACTGGACTTTGTGAGAAGACCAGCTTGACCGGCTTGACGAGTTTGAGTGAGGGATCTGGACCCAAGTAAGCCTGACTCCTGCTGTGCATGACTATTCCTGTACTAGCCCTCCGAGTTTGTGACTAGAGCTCAGGGTCACACACTTACCCCCGCCCCTGACACACAGCAGCACAGAAACCTCAGCCTGCTTCTGGCTTCCCTCCAGCCCACTCTTCCAGTTCTCTCTAAAGGACACTAATATAGTAGTAGCTTCTGCTTAAAATCCTTCCATAGTCCCCACTGCCATCGCATCACACTTTAGTCTCCTGGTCTGACACTCAGGGCTGCTGTAACTTGGATCTAGTTCCCGGAGCCTGGGAATGGGATACATAGCAAAAGTGACTTTGCAAATGTGACTACATTAAGGACTTTGAGAAGGGATTACCCTGGATTATTCAGGAGGCCCAATCTAATGACATGAGTCCTTAAAAGTGGAGAATCTGGTAGTTGAGGAGTTAAGTCCATGTGCATTGAACATATAGCTGAGGAAGGGATGGAGAGAGAGAGAGAGAGAGAAAGAGAATGAAAGAAAGGAGAAAGAAAGGGGAGAGGGAGAGAGACAGAGGGGAAGGAGGGGTGGGGGGAGAGAGAGAGAGAGAGAGAGAGATGCCTTTCCTGACTATGGTTTGAGAGATCTGGTGATGGAAGAAGGGTTAAGATGTGATGCTGCTTTAATGGTGGGCCCACAAGCCAAGAAATGTGGGAAGCCTCTAACAGCTACAAAAGACAAAGAAATGTATTCTCCCTGAGAACCTCCAAGAATTACAGTCTTCCAAACATCTTGATTTTAGCCGAGAGACCCATATGAAACTTCTACAGAACTGTAAGATATTAGCCTCTGGTTCTTCTTACCCCAGATGTCGTGTTTCCTCTCCTGCTCCTTTCCTCACACTGGTGTCCCTCCCTAGGGTACTCGGATGGCCTGTCTCTCCTGACCACTTATTAACAACTGTCTTGTGTGCCCTGGTGGAGTAGCAGTTAGGTCCTCCACCTCTAGTCCAAGCACAGTCCTAATACATCCCAAGGACACAGGTTCAAGTCCTAAAACTGGGGCGAGCAACCAAGATGAACAACTAATACAATAAATATTTGTTCTCTCTTCCTGCCCACCTGCCTACTTGCCTTCATTCCTGTCTGTGCCTTTCCTTAAAAAAAAAAAAAAAAAAAAAAAAAAAAAAATTAAATAAATAAAAATAAATAAAATGAAAAACAATTGTCTCTGACCCTCACTGTCCTCAGCCTCAACTGCCGGCTGCCAGCACCCTGCTGGCCCATGCTGTGGGCTCCACAACCGCCTGTAACCTCTTGGAAGGCAGTGCCTGCAACGTATTCCCTCTGAACCCCACAGCCAGGCACGGCCCACAGAGGTGTGCAGTGGAGCTGAGGTAGTCTTATGCAGAACTTCTGGTTCCGAGCCCCTCGCCACAAGCCCCTCGCCACATCACGGTCACCTGGGGAGTTTAGCAGGCATTCCGTTCTACCAGATCACTGCAGAAGGACAGGGGACAGCTCCACATGTATTCTTGGGGAAAGATTGCCAAGATTCAGTTATGTGAAGGAAGCAAGGAATTGAATAGACCATCTTTGGAAAGATAGGAAAAATAGGTTAGAATGTAACCTGTAGAACTTTCTAAATCCATTACCATACGTACATATTATCTATTCACACACACACATGCAAAAGAGAATTGTAGAAATTCAAAATACTAGTTCTGGGTATATAGCCAGAAAAGCGTTTAGGGTGTTCTGAATGGGATGCAGGAATGTGTCTGAAGCATCATCTGGACATGCACCCTAGAGGAGTAGTGGTTAGATGTGCTGCCTCCAGCTGGTCCAGTTCACATACATTCCAAGGACCCAGGTTCAAGACCTGATGATGGGGGCGCGGAAATAACCAAGATGAACAATAAAAATAAACAAAATGCTTCTTCCTCCTCTCTCTTCCTGTCTGCTTACTTGCCTTCATTCCTGCCTGCACCTTTCCTTTATAAAATAAAGCATTATCTGCCAGCTCATTCCAAGTCAGGAACTGAATTGTCAGGATGAGGGCTGAATCAAGATGCAAAGGATATTTGGAAGCACAAACTTAAAATGTACCTATATCAGAAAAATACATAGAAAAGCCTCCCGGGGACTGTAGGCCAGTTTGGGAACCCATGATTTAGTCCCTCCTCTGTGTCTCATGGAGAACAGAGGGATAGAAACTTGTCCGAACTACAGTCAGTCTGGGGCACAGGCCAGTGTCCCCGGAATGTTTGATAATGATAGTAACTTTGACTTACACCCACCCTCATGCAGAGACTTTCCCTTTAGAAGACCCTGCTGAGTTAAAGGGCAGGACAGCACGATAGAGAAGAAAACACCATCTTTAATCAACCCACTTGCACAGAAACCATTCCCTGCCTCGCAAGGTCCCAGTAAGAAGAGAACTCGGTCCCCTTGCAAAAACCGTCTTATAAAAACAAAAGGCTTCAAAGCACCAGTGGCTAAACCCGTTGAGTAGAAAGGGGATATGGGGCTGGAGGAAGAGAAGACTGGAGGCAGGAGCTGGCCCAGTGTGGGGCTAACTGGGCTGAATATCTGGGTCCCCGGCACCTGCAGTGACCAGAGGAACTCTTGGGGCTATCTCCTTGGGTAGGGTAGGGCCCTAGCACAGGATAATTTGGCCTTAGCCAGTAGGGAATGTGAGATCGAAGGGCAGAGAGCAAGAACACAGTGGTTGCCGTGGACAGGTAGGTGTGCAGACCAGGCTCAGTTGTGCAAAATGCACTTCCTCCAGTTGGCCCATGCTTCCCATCCTCCTTCCAAACCCAGGGCCACTCCTGTTTCACCGACCAACAAGCTGAGGCCTGATCCTCCTGACTCAGCAAAGACCCATGGCCCAGGAGAGAAAACAAAATGAACTTAGCTGTCAGTACACAGGACGCTGGCTCCTCAGGGGTGTCTGCAGGCGGTGGCAGGAGGTGGGCAGGAGGAGCTCTCATTACTTGCCCTCAAGAAAGGGTGCCAGCCTCCCCACTTCCGACCATCAGCTACACCCCCATCCTGCCTTTTTGGAAGTCCTTCTGGGCTGTTAGAGGTTACTTCTGGACATTAGAAAGGTTATAGATGCTGGTGACCTGGGACATTGGTGACTGGGCAGTGCTGAGCAGCCTCTTCCACTCTGGAGCTGCAAGTCTTCCAACTGGTGAGGTGGATGGAGCCCGCAGGGGTTGGTGGGGGTCCTGGGGGAATGGGGATCACGGGTGCAGGAGACTCAGATTGGCAAGCGGGGGTGAGGCAACTGAGTTGTGGCCTCCTTTTATGGGAGAGACTTTGAAAAGTTTGCTCCACGTGGGCAGAGGCCAAGGCGAAGAAGGCTTCCCGGTGTGTCAGGCTGAATTCAGGGCTTTGGGCTCCATCTGCCGATTCCCAACAAGAGAAGGGGTATATTGCTTTAAGTGAGGCCTTAGAAGAGGTGGTAGCGATGTGTGAGTGTGATGGAGATCACATTGGAAATGGAATTCAGACCAGACACTGGGTTTGGGAGCCTGAAGCTATAGAAAGTACATTGTATTCAAGGCCTCCACCAAAAGCCAAGGTGTGGGCCTTGAGCCAAACATTTCACATCTCTGAGTCTCAGTCTCTGTATCTGCAAAAGGAGAGTTATAATCCCAGCCTAGTCCAAGAAATTGAGAATCAAGTGAAAGGAAAAGGCTAGAAAGAGCTCCATTTGCTAAGAGGTTATTTTAATTATTTGAGGTGGGGAAACTGAGGCTCAGAGAGAGCAAGAGTCTTGCCAGATGGCAGAAAGGCAGTGACGGATCTGCATCCAGAACCCAGGATTCCTACTCCTACTTCACAGTAACTTTCCCCAGAATTGGTGAATGTGTGTGCTGAGATGGGGTGTCTGTCAATCCTGTCTTTTTCTCTGGACAGGGGACAGGATGCTAGGTGAAAGGGAGAGCTGGAGAGGGGAGGGAGGCCCCAGTACACGCCAAGGCTGAGATTAAAAAAAATACAAACCCCGAGATCCCCCTCCCCCGCCCCGCCCTGCCCCACCCTCGCTGTCCGGCTGAGAAGGGCCAAGTCCAAGTCCAGGCAGACCCAGCTCAAGCTCGCACAGGCTGCAGTCAGTCCTCGAGCCGCCAGGGGGCGCGCCTGCACATCTTGGCTCGAACTTGCAGAGGCTGCTGTGAGTTCAACCAACAGAGCACCGGGTGGCCGCCGGGCAGAAGCTACCCAGACCTGCAGAAGAAAAGGCACGTTAGGGAAATGGACCCCGAAGCAGGAGGTCGGAGGTCCGACTGCCCTCCTCTTCTTTCCCCTGCACTGACGCCCCGGTCCTTCCCCTCCACCCTGCCCCGCCCAGTGACCCACGTGTACAGAGGCTGCAGTTGTAAATGCGACGTCTTCTGGGGCGCCTGGTATCCGTAGGAGTCAAAGCCACCGATGAAGTCAACTGCGGAAGGAGACGTGGTGCATGGTTAGGGATGGGCCTTAAGGAGGGAGTTACGGAGGGGCCGGGTCCTGGTCCAAGAGAATTTGAGGGCCACGCCCCACTCTTGGTACGGGACCTTGAAGGCGGGGCTTTGCTGGCAGCTGAGAATGTGCCTAGGGCGCCGGGATGAGAAGGAACGTGCCCAGGAGTGGACAAAGTCCCTAAGAAAACAGAGAACTTGGGAGGTAGGGCTGGGAGTGGGGGCGGGGAATCCTTCAAGGGAGAAGCACCTCCGCGGGATGGGACGGGAGAACGGGAATGGGCGGTGCCAGGCAGGGGGCAGGCCTGGTGCAGCCGCTCCGCGCCGCAGGGCCTTAGAGGAGCCGGTGGGGGCTGTGCCGGGGCCGCGAGTTGGGCCTCAGCCCTTCTCGGGTTAGCTGTGTAAGCCCCCACCCACCCCAGCCTCCGCCTCTTCCCGCCCGAGCTGAGCGCCCTCGCGCGGAAGCCCGACCCGAGCCCTGTCCAGGGTGCTGAAGGCGCCGCTCGGCGCGCGGGGGGGCCCTTCCCCTTCCCCTTCCCCTTCCTTCCCCTTCCCCTTCCCCTTCCCCAGGGTTTCCGCACTCACAGCTGTCCTCCTCCTCCAGGAACACTTTGCTCACGTAGCAGGCGAAAACGAAGCCGAACAGCTGGGGAAGGGCACAGCGCATTAAGGACGGAAGGAGATGGGAAGGCTTCCTTCACTCCCTACCTGGCCCCGCCCACCGAACCGGAGGGTTACAGGTGTGCTAAGATGACCCAAACCAGAACTTATTTAAGTTTAATGACTGCACCTGAAACTCAGTACACCTGGTTCCATTCTACGTTCTGGGCGTGTGCGCCTCACTTTCTCCAGCTGGGCAATACTTTGACTTGTCCACACAGCAGGTATAATGGAGATAGAAGCCCATGACTGACTCATGATCCGATGCTTCATTCTAGACACTGAAACTGCTCCTCACTGAATGGGGACTCGGGCAGAGAAGCAAAAGGAGCTGGCACAAGAAATGGAAATGGGTATGCCCTCACTCAGGCAGCTGAGATGCCAGTGTGCAAGCCACATCATGCAGCCCGTGACCTGGGTCTGTGACCCGGGGCTAGGGTGAAAACCAAAGTGAAACAAACAAATTAAAAAACGCTTCTTCTTCCTCTCCCTTCCTTTCTGCCTGCCTGCCTTCCTATTGAAAAAGAAGAAGAAAAGTGAACAACGGAAACGGTCAGGCAGAAGCACAGGAAGGCCATGAGATCTCAGTTCTTAACAGCTACACAAAAGGATTGGGGGAAACTACCTCAGGGAGCGGGTGGGGTTGGAGGGACAGGACTCACAGCCAGGAAGATCTGCAGGGCACTACTGAGTGCTTCGATGTAGGGATAGTCAAGAAGGCAGCCAGTGACAGAGATGACGTGATGGTCCTCCAGGGCCAGGCGGGAGTTCAGGACTGGGGTCACCAGGCAGCCTGGCCCGTTCTCCATCCACCAGGAGCGGTGCAGGGATGTGTTGAAAGTCATGATGAAGTCCCGGTCCTGGGGGCAGAGGGGCCTGGGATACTGAGCTTGGGGGAGGGATTCCCTCCAGGCCCCCGGAGACTTCACAGGCCTATTTCCCACAAGGACTGCTGTAGCTGCCCGCTTCTCCTGACTTGATTTGAGAAGAGCACATGGAGGGAGTCGTAGCTACAAATCTACATTTGGCCAGTAGGTGGCACTTGATGACCATGCAGGTGTCACTCTTCCTTCAGTGAGGGAGTCGGTACTGACCCAAGGCGCTCCAGAATGTCAGCGCTGGAAGGGACACTAATAGTGACAGGGTCATTGGTGAACTCAGGATAGTCCTCTTCACAGCCCATTCTGCCTCTCTGCTGCTTTGTGTGTGTAACCCCGGGCAAACGTCTCTCTAGTCCTTGGTCTCCCCATGTGAAGTGGAGAAAGGGCCTCTAGATCAGGAAAGTTCTTACCCACGGTGTCCCTCTCTGTGCTCATCAGTCCATTCCCTCATGCAGTTAATTCACTGTGTGCTGACCAGGAGCCAAGCTCCGAGACACAAGATCTCCTTTCGTCCCCTTAGTAGTCACGTGAAATTCGGGTTGCTATCGTCTGCACGTACTAGTTTGGACCTAAAGCTCAGAGAGGGTAAGCTGTTTGCCCAGGGTCACACAGCTAGGAGCTGTCAGAGCTGAGAAGTGACACTAGCAGGAGTGAGCTACAAAGCCAATGCTTTCCTTCATAAATTTTGCCTCCATTATATCTGAAAATAGATGTACCTTTGGGCTCTTCTCGAAGTTAAATACTTTCGCTTTAAGAGTTCTCCATGTCACCTAGTCTATTCAGTTTTCCCAGAATAAACTCCAGTCTATTTTCTGAAAAATATTAATCAGAATTGGTGGGAGCCATACAAAGTGGATGGCATTTTCAACCCCCTTAACTGGACACATGTGGGGCCACCACATTCTGGTGGCTTGTGCTCAACTGGGACCCCAGTCCACAGGCACCCTTCAATGGTATCCCCTCCGTCACTTGTCTCTGAGACGGGCAGGGGAGCCAGGAACAAGTGGGAGCACAGGTTATCTGGATGAGGAGACAAGTCTCCTCAAGAGATGAAGCCCAGACCCCTCCACATGAGTCCCTGGAGCAGGGGAAGGAGGGAGTCGGGCTCTGTACTCTGGCACTGCCAGGCCTGAGGCTTACCTGGGACAGCTGTCCAACCTCCAGGTAGAAGCAGATGATAAACGCGTTCCAACCAACCCAGAGCACCAGCCATGCTGCATACTGGGGAAAGGAGAAGTGGGATCAAGGTGGAGCCTAGGGGCATGGGGATAGGGCACAGCTGTGTTGACAGAGCTCAGGGACTCAGGGGACCTTTGCAGGGGAAATTATGACAATACCGCTCTCGGCACATTAGTACAAGTCATTTTTTATATTCATGCAGTCCTCACAAAAGCCCTGCAGGGAAGTTGCTGTCCTCTCTTCAGAGATAACCAATTTAAGGTCTCCAGAGACGGGTTAAGTTTTCCAAGATCACACAGCTAGGAAGAGGTAGGGTGGGTGCTCAAACCCAAGTTCTTGGGTAGAATCCTAGTCACTTGGCAGAGAACAGCCACCAGATGGCGCCATAGGCCTGCAGTTCCAAGGGCTGCCACCCGGCAGACAGCTGTTTATAGCGTTGGGGAGACGTTGCAGAGGAGCAGAGGACGGGAGAGAAAAGGTCTCCTCTTAGATGAGAAAACCTTGGAGGGGCTTCTGGAGCCTGAGGGATGGAGAGAAGCCCTAGAATGAGTAGGAGCGGGCTCTGGTGGTAGCGTGAATGCGTGTCATTGTTCCTGCAGGTGTCAAGCGCTTATGTAGTTGCCTGCTGAAATGCCTTTTCCCTCAAGAAAGGTGTGCGAATGGGTCACTGAAGAGGAGCAGGGACGGGTGAATCTGGCTGGAAACAGGAGTTTGACAGAAACCACGAAGGACCAGGGCTTGGAGCGAGGAAGCAGGAGGGAGCCAGGGACAGAGTGCACGCCACATGGGAGCAGGGGAGGCACTGACCGGGGAGCCACAGCGGCCACTCTAGACCAGGCTCGATGAACATCAAGGGACAAAGGTCTTCCAGAAGCAACCTGAGAAATGAAACAAGACAAGCCCCCTCCAGCCCATGGGTCTAGGGAGGGAGTCTGACGTGGTGGAAGCCTTCCCTCTGGGTCTGATGCTCTAACCCTGACTGTGCCACTTAGTAGCTGTGTGACCTTAGGAAGCCTGGTCACCTTGCTGAGCCGCATTTCCTCACCTGGAAAATGGAGACGGTGAGGCAGACCTGTAGGGCTGTAAGGATGTGACAGGGCTCACAGCAGTGTGCCCGACACACTGAGTGATCTGCCTGGTTAATATTTAGATTTCCCCCAAGGTGCTTTAGGAAAGATACCAGCCTTGTCTCTGCTCAGGAAAGCAGCTCTGGGATTTGGGGATCACCCCCCCCAGCAGGGCCAGAGTCAGGACAGAGCCGGGCTCTAGGAGCCGGGCTCTAGGAGCCGGGGGTCGGGGGGAGACGAGGAGGGGCCCGGCTGGAGAGGGGCCATGAGCCTACCAGAATGAGGTACCGGGAGCGGTACTGCACGGTGCCAAAGAGGCCCAGGATGACCGCCATGATGTGCAGGAAGTTGGCAAGGATTGGAGCCCACTGATAGCCCAGGAAGTCAAAGATCTGCCGCTGCAGCGCCGCCACCTGTGGGAGAGAGCAGGCCAGGCCAGTCACCCGACAGGACAGGGCCCTCGAACTCGCAGAGCAGGCGACACCAGTTGTCGTGGGAATGAGGTATGGCGCCTGACCGCAGGCTCAGGGCCACCCCTGCCGGCAGTGCCAAAGGGGTGCTGGGAGGTGGGCCGGTGTGTAGGGGCCGAGGGGGACCGAACCCCGAGCGTCGCTCTGCAGCAAGCCGAAGGAAGATGGGCGTGAAGGTTCAGGAGCCCTTCCTCTCGGCCCCAGCGGCTGCGGCTTCCCCAGTGGGGCTCTCAGTGGGCAGTCAGCATAGACTGCCTCCCCCTGCCCTGACCAAGGGAAGCCCAAGGCCCGACTCACCTGTTCCAAGGACCCCTATAGGGAGAGTGCTCAGGCCTCTGGGCGCCAAGGACTGCAGAGAAGGGGTTTTTCTGACTCCTCTCCCCCAAAGGAACTGCAGTAGTTTGCCAAACTAGCCCTAGATTCCCCTGCCCCCACCGCAGGACACTGTTGGTCACGTGACTTTCTCCGCCCCATGGGAACTGAGCAAACACAGAAGCTCGCAAAATGCTCGGGCGCTCAGCTCACTCACCTGCCCCACTCCTAACAGGGAGCAGCCGGTGAGAGCTGAGCTGACCTGCTGGAGGAGAGGCCGCATGGCCATCAGAGGCAACTGGCTGACAGCCAGCCGTCGGACGTGACATGAGGCCATCATCCTAGAACACCCAGATGACGGCCAACCCACCAAGCTGACCAGAGACTTGTAGCCCAGACTAGAAGGCTCTCCCAGCTGGCCCACAGAATCATAAGCTAAATCCAAAGGGTGTTTAAGTCACTAGGTTCTTGGAGTGATTTGTTATGTAATAAAAACTAATGGACAGAGGACGCAGTCAACGCGCCCTCTCCAGCAGCAGTGGGTTCAGTCTTTTCGCTGACACACTCAGAAAGAGAGGTGCCACGGGTACCATGCTCACATGTCCGATAGCCCTTCTTCTGATGACAGAATCCATCTCCTAGTTTTGGAAACCACCTCTGGACACTCAGTGCATTTGGCCTGGGTAGAGCTTTTCATTTTCATGGTGCATTTATGACCCAGGCCTAACCAAGTAATCGACACAGGGTGATCTGTTCAGAGAGGGGCCCTCACGCTGTGCCCTGCGCCTGACAGTCGCCTGGATATTTGCTGGAACAATGGGGACAGAGATACTGTGTTTTCTGGATAACTGAACAGGTGGAGGTTCAGCTTGGAGCTGTTGGCGGCTGTCCTCCCCAACCCCAGGGACAGCCTGAGGAGGAAGGCCAAGCTAAGGGCCAGAGGGAGGAAGCGTAAACTAGCATGGGCAGTGTCCTGATGACACTGCCTTAGGTCCAAGGATCCTGCCCGGTTCACAGTCTCAGAGCCATCTCAGCTCCAAGGGGATGCTGGGCCGCAGGGCCAGCATGTGGGGGCACGAGGGTGACTGAGGCCCAATAGTCACTCTGAGATGAGCAGAATTCACCTGAAAGTCTAAGACGCATTCTCTCTCTTTGTGCTTGTGATTTCTGTCCCTTGCAACCAGGAATCCTGACCAAAATGGAAGGGGGGATAGTCTGAGGTGGAAGAGGGACGATGCCGATCATGCGAGAGATCCCAGAAGCCTCTTTCCTGGCAGGCAGGCAGGAGGAGGTGGGGCCGGTACTACTACACAGATGGCAAAGCTCGGGCAGCAACCCAGGAAGCTGCGGGCCGACCCTGGCGCCCGCCCACCTGGCGCCCGCCTGCCTCGTCCGTGACGCCCCTCCCAGACTCTGCAGATTGTGAGGAGCTGTCCAAGCTCTTCTCTCACTGGGTACTTTCTGCCTTGGCAGAAAGGCAGAACTGAAATTATGATCTCATGTAGAAGAAAGAGAGATGAGGCTCAGAGAGGGGGAGTGACTTGCCCAAGGTCACACAGCAGGTTGGTGGCAGAGTCAGGCAGCCCTTCTGTCCCATCTTGGCACCAACACGCCACCTTTCTCAGCTGGCACCAGCTCAGGGGAGTCAAGAGGTGTGGGTTTCAGTTCAAAGTCTGATTTCGACTCCTGGACAGGCCAGGCCACCTTCCCCGCTGGGTGGGTCTTGGGCTCTTTTCCACACGAAGAGGCCGCTGGACTAAATGATCTCTAAGGAGCCCTTTCGGTTTTGATTCCGACAGCTTGCCCACCTTAGGGGAGAAGCTGCAGGTTGCTCCCCCACCCAAAAGCTCCTGCTCCACTTCCATCCTCCTTTCCAGCGCACTACCAGACCTTCGGAAGTCCTGCAGCTTGAGATCTGGTTAGATGCTCTCGACTCAGTGGACACCGGGTCCTGGCATGCAGGTTGCAATCAGAGGTCAGAGGAGAAGGCTGTGACAGAAGTGTGCAGGCTCAGTATGGCTGGAAAGAGGCCCTGCCTGGACATACGTATCTAAGACATGGTATCGCCTCTACCCCATCTTAGCCCTGCTCCCAACTCCTGTGTTTGAGGACCTCACTGACAGAGCCATATGGGATAGTTACCAAAAACAAGCTCTGGAGTCACCAAAACTCAAGCGCTGCTGTGTGACCTGGAGCAAATTACTTTCCCTCTGTGGGACTACTTCTTTAACGACTCACAGGAAGAGACTCCCTCTCCGGAGAAGTTTTCTGAGGGTACAGGCACATCACATATACTAACAGACAAGTAGACTTAACCATATTTAAAGACAACTTAATAGGCAAAGCGTCTTCGTTTGGCCTTGAGTGCCTGCTAGGATCTGGCTCAATCCTTTGTCCAGCCCAAATCTTTTTCTAGGAAGACTTCCTCCCTGACTGGCCCAAAGGGGTCTCTCTTTCCACTGAGCATGAAGGGCTAGCTGCTCTTGTCACTCTCAGCCCTGACACCCGCCTCCCACCCAACACACACACACTCATAATGCTACACCCCATCCGCATGCATCTATCCACCCACATCTGACATGTCCTCATTGTCCAGGGCACACTGTTTACTTATTCACAGAATGCTGAGTCTGTGTCAGGCCCGGTGCCGGCACGGGGATGCAGGCTTGAATCAGTCACAGTCCCTGCCCTTTAGGAAGTGAATCTGGGAGAGCAGACGGTGGGGACCCTGGACAGCTTCAAGCCTGTGTAGCCATGGCTGGGTGCTAGGCTTGAATGACGCCGTCTCTCCCTCCACCGGTTGTCCCATCTTGGCACCCACACGCCACCTGTAAAGACTGAAGTCCGTGTATTTTTTAAATTGAGGTTCTGTGTCTTGCAAATGACCTCAGTTCCACCGCTATTATTTTTTATGAGGAAAAACACGTCAAATACCCCAGAACTTCTGCCTGTGCGACAGTGATAGGCAGCTAATTAACAAAGAACAATAAAAAATAGATCTTCCCCATCTGATCGCTCCAGCTTAGAAACGATACTCCAAGGTCTGCAGTTATTGGAAATCATAACCAGCCTTGGTGTTCTGTTTTACTTTGATGGGAGGAACGGTGTGGGAACGACCACCTACTTCTCTGAAAAAAATTCAAGCGCACGTGCATTGAAAGGGGAAAAACGACTTTGGGGATATTTTTATCTGCTTTGCCTGTAAGCAGCTGAAGCGAGCTCCTGGAGTCTTTCTCCTGAGTTCAGGAGCTCACGTGGGTGGCCGATGTGGGTTTCTCCCTGACCTCCTAGCAGAGGAGGGCTGGTCCAGCCCTGTCCAGAGCGTTTTCCACAGTAAAGGTCCAGTGGACTCCTATCATCTGTGCATCCCAGAGAGCTTGGGGTCAGCCCGATGCCCCTGAGGCTGCCGACTCCCCAGTCACACAGCACCCCACACGCAGGCAG
This sequence comes from Solenodon paradoxus, assembly GCA_004363575.1. Taxonomy (NCBI): domain Eukaryota; kingdom Metazoa; phylum Chordata; class Mammalia; order Eulipotyphla; family Solenodontidae; genus Solenodon; species Solenodon paradoxus. The sequence goes on along the minus strand of RJWH01001233.1, from coordinate 192,047 downwards.
ACGAGTCCCCTGACTATCCTAGAGTGACGGAGAACAACTCACCAGGTCTCGTGGTCCTGTCTGGATCTGTCAACGTCCCAGAGTAAGTCCCACCTGCCTGCCCATCAGACCTTCTGACCCTTGATCTCATGTGGCTCCCGGCCCCACCTTCACTCCAGCAAGGGGCTCAGCTCCTTCCCCAGGGTCTCCCGCCCCATCATGTTGTACCCAGGGATGCTGCTTCCTCTGTGATCTTCTCAGAGCACCTGTCTCCTGTCTCTCATCCCACATTCCTCGGATGGAAAGGTGGGGTGGGCATCTCTGGGTCCCTAAACTGCAGTGTGCTCAGGCCCTGTGGCTGGCCCACCACTGCCTCAGTTCCACTGCCCTTCTTCCCTTCTTGAAAAATGAGTTGGGTCCCTGCACTCTCCTGGCTGACCCTGGCATGGAGGGTCAGCCCCTCAGCCCCTCCAGCACCCCCACCTCTCAGTCTCTCCAACCCTCTCCATGTCCTTCCTCCTCTCTTCCTCAACCACGGCCACACTTTCAACTCTCCTACCTCCAAAGTCACCATCTGGCCAGCCCCTCGGGCCTCCCCAGCTTATTTCCCAACATCCTTCATGCTGATGCCCCTGCAGGGACCCAGCCCCTGGCCTTCTACTGGGCCCCAATCCCTGGTTCCTGACAGCCACGCTCAGCAAACCAGGGCCCAGTGACCCCCTCGCTTCACAAACGCCCTCTGCCTTTTCACACTCAGGAAAGGCCAACGACTGGTTTGCTCGCTGCACAGGGCAGGCTGGGTGCACTGTCACCACAGCCTGGGGGCTCCTGATGCTGCCCCACACTCCATCAGGCTTCTCTGGGGCGCTCCCTCTCCCCAGTGACTGCTTCAGGTCTTCTCTCTGTCCTCTCAAGCCTCCTGGGACTGGGACCCCATCACCTTTGCTCAGAGAGGACCTGGTCCCCCCGCCCTGCCTCACTTCCATGTTAGAGGCAGTGTCCCCACCCCCAGGGCCTCCTCCGGAGCCGCACCTCTATCTTTCGTCTTCTCCAAGCCCACACCATCAGCTTTCCTTCTCTCTGGCGAACCCAGCCTCTCTCTCTGCCCGGGATCCTTCCCAACCACTCCTACACACCCCCAAAACTCTCCCATGGGGTGGGGGAGGCAGCACACCCCCGTGGCCTAGTGGATAAGACCACCCGATGGAGTCCATATTCATCCCAAGGACCGGGGTTCAAGACCCAGGGCCGGGGGAACAACCCAGATGAACAACTAAATAAAATAAATCAACGCTTCTTTCTCCTCTTGTCCCTGACTTTTCTGCTGCCACTTTCCTTTGAAAAAAAAAAAAGGCCCAACTCTCCACTAAAGCCCCTTCTATCTCAATGCTTTCACCTCTCAGACTGTTTCAAGGTCTGTCTGCTACAATGTGGCTTTTTGCTCAGTCACTGAAACTGTTTTAGGCTGGGTTCATTTGTGCCCTCGCTCCACCCAGCACGGTCAGTTCTCCTCTCCCTCCTCTCACCTGAACTCTACACCCCTCTGTCGCGTGGGCAACACGCGCCTCTGTGCCCCTGGCACTTTCCTACAGGCAGAATAGTCCAGGGGTTAGGAACAGAGCCAGGATCTGAGTCCTAGTGCCACTGGTCTTTATACCCCTCAGGGCAAGTCACTTAACCTGCCCTGCCTCAGTCTTCTCCCCAACAAAATGGGTATGATTCAGGCCAGCAGATGGTCCTAAGGAAAAGTCAGTATTACTGAAAATTATAGGTGCACCTTGGTGGAGTAGTAGTTTGGTCGACTGCCTCTGGACGAAGTACAGTCCACATACATCCCGAGGGTCGGGTTCACATCCCAGACCAGGGAGAACAACCAATGAACAACTAAATAAAAATGAATAAAGTGATTCTTCCTCTCTCTTCCTGTCTACCTATTCACCTTCATTCCTACCTGCACCTTTCCTTTAAAAAAAAAAAAAAGAGAAGAAAAATTATATTCCACTGCTAAACTCACTGCTTCCCTGCTGCTTTATTTTTTTCCATGGCACCTACCATCAACTAAGGTCTGTCCATTCCTCATCTACTATCTGAGTCCTGAGTTCAGGGCAAACCCCCGAGACCAGGGACATTCACGTGCCTCCTTCAATGCAGGTTCTAAACATTACATTCCTTCCCCCATCTTCATTTTCTCACATGTGGTCACGCTCCGGATCCTGGAGTAATTCAACCTCCTGCTCAGTCAGCCCCTAGATATTAAAGTGCCCCAGAGCCATATTCCAGCCCTTCTTCATGCTCCACTTGCCCCAGCGCCAGTGACAGCCTGTCAGGCTTCAGCCTCCAGCCCCTTTGCAGCAACTACCCAATGGTGGCTCATCACAAACTTAACTGCTGGTGTTTTGAGTCTGTGATGTATCCAGCTGCGTGAGCTCGAAAGCTACACTTCAGGTGCTGCTCTCCCTCCTGCTCCCTCGGCCCCATGCCAGTCTGGCATCAAGTCCTGGCTCTCTGATCTTTGGGATGGCTTACATCTGACCACTTCTTTGCTCCACTTTCTTCTCACCTGACTACAGAAGTCCCCCATCCCCAGTCCACTTCGAGCCAAGCCAGTCCCTCTCCCTCCCAAAGTGAAGCCTCCTTGAGGCGCCCCTGCTGCCCCTCCCCCTGCCCTGAGCTCCCCACCCCCACCCTGATTATTTATTTATCGGGTAGCTGCCAGCTGAGGGGATGCAGTTACCATGGGAACCTTCAGCCCCCGAGTCAGGGCTGCCTCTGTTCTCAGTAGGATGCTCTTGTCTGTCTAGACGCCAACCCCAGGAGCCCAACACCAGGTGGGGGCTGGGGGTGAGGGGTGAGGGGAAATAATGCAGGTAGGCTCACCCCACCCCAGGAAGCTGGCTGGGGAGAGGGTGGGGAGGAGCCCCTGTGCCCAAGTCCTTGTCAGTCAATGCTGCAAGCCAACTACTTTTCTGGCCAAAATTCCATCCATGTCACCACAGGACTTAGACCTAGAGTCAGCCCGTTTGAGGAGTGACAAGAGAAAGGACCCTAAAGTTTCTGGAAAATTCTTTGGTCCCAGCTGGGTACTCTCGCTGTTATTAACTTTAGCTCACAGAGGTTTGAAGCCAGAAGAGGTTTACATCTGGGGTCAGGCAAACCTGAGGTCCAGTCCCAGCTCTGTTCTTGACATGGTGGGACCTCGATCAAGGTACACTGTGCCTGTTTCCTCACTGGGAAGATGTTCTGATCATCCCCACAGCGTGCAGAGCTCAGTCCAGCGCCTACCACACTGTTGGTGCTCAGTTTATGGCAGTGGCCTCTGCTACACAACCAAACCCAAGCCCCCTTCTCCCAGTGGATTTCTGAGGCAGCTGACAAAATTAAACTCGACTCAGGCCCTCATGCGTGAAATGAGGAAGTGGGACCGAAGCCACAGACAGCAGGGCTGGAAGGTCCTCTGGAGAGCTGCTGGTCCACCCCCTCATTAGAGAGGTGAGCATGATAGCAGAGAGGCGTGACTTGCTCAAGGGGAGGGTCTACTCCTCTCCCTGAGCCCTGCCCCCTCTCCAGGGTCCACTGGGATCAGTGCCATTTGAGTATGAGTTGAAACAGTCACCAAAAGGAATACAGCCATGGAGACAGAGGTGTCTTTGGTTGGAAGATGGGTTTTGTGGGGACTCAATTCATCAAACATGTATTTCTTGAGCATCTACTATGTGCCAGGCCCTGGGCGAGATGCAGAGTATATGGTGATGAACAAGCCTTAGGGGCTTCTCTGCCAGCTTCCCCGCCACATGCATAGTGCCCTGTGGGGACTAGAGACTTCTTCCTACACCCAGCGTGTGCACGCACACCCTCCCCACATGCTCTCTCCCTCTCTTCCAAGGCAGTTTTTCTGTCTCTGTTCCAGCGCAGATCCTGCTGGAAAGCAGCCAAAGCTATCACTGTTAAGTGAAATCAACTAGCTGCTGAACAATATGATTCCACTTGTGTAAAAAAAGAAACACTAATAAACAACAACAACAAAAAAACCCAAACCATATATAAAACACCCCCGAATGAGTGTGCCTGTAAATGGAGACTCAAGAGCCAGGAAACATACAACAAATGGTTATGAGAAGTTCCCTTGTGGGACTGGGAATGGGAAGGCAGAGAGCCTTTTACTTTTAAATCCATACACTTTGGTATTCCTGATTTTTTTTTTTCTTACAACAAAGTTGTATATCTATTTTTAAAGTTAAGAAAAAAAAATGTTGTGGCATGTTCTGACAGAGTAGTGGTTAGGTCCATTGCCTCTGAAGAAGCACAGACCACAACCCCTGGGTTCAAATTCCAGGTTGGGGTGAGAGGCAGGGAAAAAACCAGCGTGAACAAGTGAATGAAAATAAAATAAAGCAATTCTTCTTCCTCTCTCTTCCTATTTGCCTACTCACCTTCATTCCTGCCTGTACCTTTCCTTTAAAAAAAAAAAAAGTTCTAAAAGGTTGAGTCCTGGCTTAGACCGGGTGAAACAGGACAAGAAAGTCAGAAGATCTGCCGTTTCCATGTTCTCTGATCCACCTGGGCAAGTCTCCTCCTCTGGGCCTCAGTGTTCTCACCTACCAGACAATGGGTCTGGGATTGCTGTGACCTGCCTGTCTCTAGGGGAACTGGGCTTGGGGTCCTGAGACCACTACTGAGACCAGTGGCCATTCTCCCCAGAAGTTTGTTGTCCTAGGCCCTGGTAAGCCTGTCTCCAGGCTCTGCCTGGGTCTTCACAGCCCTGAATCCCCTGACTATCCTCAGATCCATCATCACTCCTGCAGGTTCTGTCTTCTCCCCACAGCCCCAGTGCAGCACCTTTTACCAAGGACGCTCAGAGTGGTCACCTTAGGCTCCCAAAGTCACTCAGGCAGGAAGTGACACGGCTAAGATCTGAGCCCTTGTCTCTACACCACCCACCAGACATTTCTCTAGAGACAGCAGTGCACGAAGGGACAGAGTGAAGTGGTGGTAGAGTCTGCTCTGAATCAAAGGGCCTCTCACGTGTCACCCCGCCCAGCACCCAGCCTCCCGTGGGCTGCGCGCTACCAGCTCACATGTATTAACCTTCTACCAGCGCTGCTGTTCTGAGAATGTCATATCTGCTCATTCATTCAGTCTGGAAACATGTCTCGATTGCTCTGTGTGCTAAGTGCTGAGGACTCAGTGTTAGTGAGAGAGGACCAGTCCTTGCCCTTGTGGGTGACATCCAGCACGCTCCCTCCTGGGCGCTGACAAAGGACCGCCTGGTCAGCCCAGATAGGGGAGGTGCAGACTTGGCGAGAAGAGGAACTGCTCTTCCCCATTAGAACACAAAACCAACCTTCCGAGGGGCCTCCAAACGGTAGGATTGAGAGTGAAGCCTGACTGACAGGACCCCTCATCCTCACACCACAGCTCTTACTCCTACCCGCACTGGAGGACGGAGGCCCCGAGACGTGATGGGACTCGCCTAGGGGCCCACAGAGGAGCTGAGGCTCCAGCCACTCTCATGAGTGGGGCCAAGCTCTTCCTCACCACAGGGTTCTCTAGACTGGCTCCCAGCCTGCTTGCGTACGCAGGCGTTTGGGCCTCTCACCTACAACGCTACAGCTGGAGGGCCCTCTGCTCTCAAGGCGATCTCCCTGCCCTCAGTCCTGCTCCCCAGACTGCCATCGGTCTGTCCTCACACCCTCTCTCCACCTCAGATGGGCCCGGGGGAGCCAGGGAGCAGCTGGTCACCACCTTCCATGTAATTAGCCTGCAGAGACCGCGCGTGGAGCTGTTAGGCCCAGGACAGTTGGTCTCTGCGGGCTGATCAGGCCTGTCAGGAGGCTGTGGCCCGGGCTTGTTCTGTCTCCATGACAACACCACCTCCTCAGCCCAGAGACTTCTCTGGGTCCCCAGGTCCTCAGCTCTTTTAGAACACGGGGCCCCGGCAGTGGTTAATTAGCATACATCTACATTAATTTGCATAAACCTTAGGCCTTGAAGCCCAGGGTGATCCTGAGGTCAGGCTAGAATCAAAGGGTCCCTCCACCTCAACGGACCTATCTTCTCATCCACCATCTGGACTAAACCCATGGCGCCACAGTGGGAGGCGGTCTGGGCAGTGAGAGAAGGGCCTTGGGGGTCAGTGATTCTCTATACTCGGTCTCTGTAGAATGCGGGCAGGTTGCGTCCTTCACAGAGGTATTCAGAGAGCCCAGGGCTCTTGAAGATTCATTCCCAGGCTCGGCCTTGTCCTCACTCCCTCCAGCTCTCCACTCCAGGGGCTCCTCGCTTCTGCCTGAGGGGCTGATCTGGGGCTTCTATTCTACCTGCCTTCCAACTTCCCTCTCCCCACCCTATTTCGAGGTTCTTCTCGAAAAGTATTAGAAGCTGGAGGCTACCAGTCTGGCCTTTCACCAGCACCACCTCCTGTCCTTGTGTCTCTGCACAGTGGGGGCAGAGGACGTCTCACCCTCCCTGCCCCAGCACCCTCTCTGGCGCACCCTTGGGAGTGGGGCAGAAGCTACTCTGGTGTCGCACTGCTTGGGTTTATCTTCCCTGTGAGTCTCAGTCTCCCCATCTGTAAAACAGGGGCGATGGTCTCCACACTTCTGAAAATTAAATGAGATCAAGTGCACGGCATAGTGAGAGTTCCATAAAAGCAAGCTATTCAAATAACGAGAATAAAACTTCAGACCTGCAGGAGGGTGAATGAAGGATTTACAGAGGAGGTGATATTTACATTGGGCCTTGAACTGACTGAGATGAAACCTGGAAATGCCCCAAGAGCACAGTAAGGAAAGGCCCCTGCAGAGGCAGCCGTGACAGGGGTGGCAGGTGCTGCAGGGCCCTGAGGCGCGCCTGTTTACGTGCGAAGAAGCAGAGAGATGCCTCACACTGTTAACTCTGGACCGTGGGCCTGTGGGCATCTTGGAGAGTCAACCTGTGACATTTCTAGAAGGGGTTTACATTGGGGAATAAATTATTTTTTTTCTTCTAAAGAGGAATGAAGACAGGCAGGAAGAAGCATTTTAATGTATTTATTTGCTTACTCTGGTTGTTCCCCTGCAACCCTGGGTCAGAAACCCCAGTCCTTGGGCTTTACATGGTCTACACCCCAGTCACCGGCTTAGCGCCTGGGACATTACTTTTTCTTTTTTTTTAAAGGAAAGGTGCAGGGAGGAATGAAGGTGAGTAAACAGACAGGTAGGAAGAGAGAAGGGGAAGAAGCATTTTTATTTATTTTACTTTGCTGTTCATCTTGGTTGTTCTCCCCCAGCCCTAGGGATGTGAACTTGGGACCTTGGGATGTATGTGGACTGTGCTTGGCCAGAGGCAGTGGACCCAACCACTGCTCCATCAGGATGTGCCATATAAAACTTTTATAAGAAAACAGAATAAAGAAGAAGTTGATAGCAGACAAATAAGCCTGGTGGGGTGGAGGGAGAAAAAAAGAAAAATCCCTGAAGTGTGGGGAGGGTGAACAACCATCCTGGGACTGTGGAGTTTTGGGGGTGCAGCACTTTAGGGGATAAAACCTAAAAGTCCTGAACAATCTGGGACAAGTTGGTCACCCAGATGTGGGAGGGCATGGACACCTTGGGCCAGGGGTGGTTCTGGATGAAGTGAGGGTTGGCTGGGTGGGAAAGACATGCATCTGGACCTTGGAGCCAGGGAAGGTTTGAGTAGAGGGACATGGAAGCTGGGCATTTCAGGCTGGTGCTCTCCGGCTGGGGAGAGGGAAGGGTGGAGGGGGAGGTGAGCAGGTAGGGATGCTGAGGCCTTCCTTGGAAGGACCCAGGATCTCTCTCCATGCTGGGACCCCACTCTCCTGGGACTCCTACCATCTTGACACTGCCCACGCTACCCCTGCCCATGTTCCCGTGTCCAAACTGTTGGGGCATCCCCTGTCCCATCTGCCAGCTGCTGAGACCCTCAGTAAGCCCTGGAGTGCCAGCAAAGGCCCAGGAGGAGAATGGCGTCCAGGAGGAGAATGGCGTCCAGGAGGAGTCCTTCAGACAGAGACAGAAGGGAGACATTTAGGTAGAGAACACCCAGCAGAAGACAGGCTCTCCCAGGAGATGCTGCCTGCAGACAAATGGACATTTGGATAAATAAAAAGGTGATTAATCAGTTTCCTCCATTAAGTACAATGAACGACACCATATAATTAAGCAACAAACTCATGACAGAAAGCTCCTTAATGGAGCAGGCACTTAGGGAGAATTAATTAAGGAGGCTCTGAGAATTTCAGGAGTGGCTATAAGGATGGAGGTAGGGTGGGAGAGAGCAGAAGACTGACAAAAGCCATCAGGAGTTAACCTCTGCCCAGCAGGGACTTAGCCAGAGCAGAAGTTATCCATAAAGGCTCTGGAACCACAGAGACGGGGAGGGAGCTCTTACTTATAAGTATGGGATCTGGGAAAGCTATTTCCTGGAGCATCCGTTTCCTCATCTATAAAACAGGAATACTAATAATATCCACCTCCTGGGTTTGTGTGAGGAGTCAGTGACATCATGTGAGCAAAGGACTTTGCATATAGTAAGTGCTCAATAAATTGTCATCGAATGAACATGCTCCTTTCCTTCTCTAGATCTTAATGTCTCACCGGCAAAAAGGGATAACGAACTGGATGATCACATGAGATCATAACCACAAGCAATTTATACACCAGAGTGTGCTGTTTAAATTGCAAAGCGCAGGATCTACATCCGTCATTAAGTCCTTGCTTTCACACCAAGGTGAGATTCTTGCTCCCTAAGCAGCTCCGTGGCAGAGTGGTAAAAAGCGCAGCCCAAGAAGCTGACTGCCTGGCTTTGAGTCCTGCCAGTAACACTTATTAGATGTGTCCTCTTCAACAAGCCACTGAACCTCTCAGTGCTTTGACCGTCTCCCTCTGTAAAATGGGGACCAAGATCACAGCACCTATTTCCCAGAGTTGCTGTGAGGCCGAAATGAGGAAGTGTGCTCAGAGCACTGCCTGGCCTGTGGCCGTGAGGAAACTCATGTGAGCAGTGATGATGCCTACCCACGTCAACCCTGGGCCTGCTTGCCCCACGGGCTGAGGACTCCTGTTCTGCAGAAGAGAGAATAGATGTCCCGGCCTGCAGGACCCTCTGAGGGAGCGGTCCCCCCGTCACCCTGACGCCCCCATTCAGCATAGCAGCTGCCTGGTCCCGCCTGGGGCCTTGCTCCACTTTTCTCTTCTCATCATCCAAGAACCACGGACAGTCTGCGCCAGGCCCGCCGTGCACGGAGGGCTGAGTCCAAGCGTCCATGCTGCCACCCAAGCAGAGGACAGAACAGAACAGACTCCCTCCAAGGACTTGCACTGAGCCCGCCCCAAACACCCGCTTCATGTCCATTTAATTTATTTCTCTCAACTCTTGGGGGGCTCAATCTCCACGTGTAGCACCTAATGCCAGGGACGCTGGTACCACAGCCCCACGTCACATAACAGGTGTGTGAGAGGCAGATTCAAGTGCAAATCCGTGGACTTCAAAGCTTCTCTGCCACCGCCCCAGGTCTCCCCAAGAGCATTTCTGGTCCATGAATGGCGGCTGGGTCCCCAAGGCATCACCAGCCTGCCTGCTGCCCTCACTGCTAAGGCCAGCAACCCCCCTGGGCCCGCCAGTGCCACCGGGGATGCTGTGACGTGTTCTGCTCAAAGTTACCACTTACTAGACACATGGCCGCCACCAAGCGTCTAAGCCTCCAAGCCTCGTGCCCTCATCAGTGAAAGGGAAAGGAAGATGCTCTACCTTCCAGGGTGGACCTAGACGGTGCAAAGCACCGGGCCTGGAACAGAGGGAGCACCAGTAAACACCCTACTCATTCCCACCTGCTGCTTCTGGAAACCTGTTCTAATCCTGCTCTATCCCCACTGACGCTTTCTCACCCCCTGGGCTTCCTTAGATGAAGGTTTCTGTCATTCCAGAGGCCTTTCTTCCTGGCTGAGCGGACAAAACCAGTCAGTCCTGCAGCCCTTTGGCTCTCCTGTAGAGCAGGGCGGCCTGCCTGCCTGCCTGAAGCTTGGGGGTGTGGGCCCCTGGAAATTGTACTGTTAGTTCCTTTGAGGCTGACCTGGCCTTCCCTCTATGTCAGCCTGGCTGAGCCAGCCTTTGAGAGAGGTCAGGCCTGGGCTGTAGCAAGGACGCCCCAACAAACACGAGACAAGGTGCCTCCGTAGAAAAATCCTCCCCACTCTCAGTACCTCCTCACTTGTGGCTTTTCTGAAATGAACTCTGGTGTGGGTCTATGACATCCGGTCCATCTCCAAAACTTATGACGTTGAGACCTTGGGCAAATTGTTTGACCTTTTAGGACCTCAGCTTCCTCATCTGTAAAATGGGAATTGCAATCCCTACTGTTCTAGACTTCCAAGAAAAGCAATCCACTCTTCACGGGGGAGACCCCAGGTCTCGTACTTCCTGTTCCAAGTGGGTCGAGTGAAGCAGTATAGCCAAGCCTGTAAAACCCCAACAGCAGACTGGATTCCAGGGACTCTGGTGCCACAGAGGACACTCCTCAGAGTCTGTATCATTTTAAAAGAAAATGTGTCCAGGCGCACCCATGACTCAGGCAGCTAAGGTGCAGGTCATGAAAAATCCTCTTCCTTATTAATTTGCCCCCACGTGAGGCCTAGTGGAGCAGCGGTCAGGTCAATCACCTCTGAAGGGTGCAGATCACAAATTCCTGAGTTTAAGTCCCAGATCCAGGGGGAAACAACCAGTGTGAACAACTAAATAAAAATAAAGATGCTTCTTCCTCCTTTCTCTTCCTGCCTACTTGCCTTCATTCCTGCCTGTATCTTTCTTTAAAAAAAGTGCCCCCAGATCAGGATAGAATGAATGCCACAGACAATAGCAGGGTATCTTTATCCTGTGTTCTCTCTCCTGAACCTGGCAGGTACAGGAACTGCAGTCTGAGAAACCAGCGGACTGGGTGTAAATCCTGTCCCCACCACTTACTCACAGGTCACACAGCTAGCAAGGCGCTCGGCACACCTGAGCCTATTTTCTCACCTGAAATGGGGACATTTTCTCCTAGGACCCGAGTATGTGGGTCAGGTTGGCGTGAGGCTAAGAGGAGTGAGAGAGCAGCAAGTGTCCAAGCCTGCAGTCAGGGGCAAGGACTGCTGGAGCCTCTGGAGGAAGGGCCCTGGGAGGGCTGGGCTCAGACATTATTAGATCTTCTCATTCTCACCTCCTTTGTTCAGCCAATAAATCTCTTCAATGTCAGTCACAATACTAGACAGTGAAGATACAGTGGCAAACAAAAGTCATGATAGATACAGCCCCTTTGTGAGATAAATATTCAACAAAACAGGAACAGAAGGGAACTTACTCAATCTGGTAAACGGCATCTGTGAAAAACCTGCAGCTAACATCATACTTAATAGTGAGCAACTAAAATGTTCAGGAACAAGATAAGGAGGTCTGTTCTCCACACTTCTATTCAATATTGTACTGGATGTTCTAGCCAGGACAAATTAGGCAAGAAAAAGAAATCAAATGCATCCGGATTGGAAAGGAAAAAGTGCATGATTTCAATTTGCAGATATGATAGTATACACATTAAGTCCTAAAGAATCTACAAAAAACTTAGAGCTACTACTTTAGATCTGCAAGTTTGCAAGATTTAAGATGGATCTATAAAAACTGGTTTTAACTTTTTTTTTTTTTTTTTTTTTTAAGAAAGGAAGGAAGGGAGAGGAAGAAGCAGTATTTTCAGTTTGTTTATTTTTGGTTGCTTCCCCCGGGCCATGTCACAAACCTGGGTCCTTGGGCTTTACGTGGTCCACACCTCAGCTGTTGGCTTTGAGCTACCAGGGTGGCCCACTTGTAATTTTATACACAAGCAATGAACTATCTAAAAGTGAGTTAAAGAAACAATTCTGTTTATAATATCATCAAGAAGAATAAGTACTTAGTATAAATTTAACCAAGGAGGGGCAATACTCATATACTGAAAACTATAAAATATTACTGGAAAATTTTAGAAAGATTGAAATAAATCGAAAGATAGTGTTCATGGATTGGAAGACGATATTGCTAAGATCACAATACTTCTGAATTGATCAACAGCTTCAATGCAATCACTATAAAAACTTCAACTACCCTTTTTCAGAAATGGATAAAGTAGTTCCAAAATTCATATTGAGATCAAAATAGACAAAATAATCTTGAAAAGGGACAAAATTAAAGGACATATATCTCTTAATTTCAAAACTTAAGACAGTAATTAACATAGTTTGGCACTGACATAAAGATTAGATATATACACCAATGGGAACAGAATTAAGAATACAAAGATAAACCCATACATTTGTGAGCAACTGATTTTTTTCTTTCTTTAAGGAAAGGTGCAGCAGAGATGAAGGCGAGGAGGAAGTCAGGCAAGCTGAGAGATGAGGAAGAATCATTTTACTTATTTTATTTTGTTGTTTATCTCAGTTATTCCCCAGCCCCCCAGCCCCAGGGTGCAAACCTAGGTCTCTGGGACCAGCTGGAGGCTGCGGACTTAACTGCTAAGCCATCAAGGCATGACAAAAATCAAAACCTTGAGTATCAAAAGATGTTTTCACATTATGAAAGTGAAAAGTTAACCTACAGAATAGTTGAAAATATTTGCAAATCATAGATGTGATAAAGATCTAGCGTTCAGAATACATAAAGAATTCTTACCATTAAGTAATAGCATGATTAAAAATGGGCACAGGCTTTGAATAGAAATTCTCCAAAGAAGAAATAAAAGTGGCCAATAAGCACAGGAAAAGATACTCCACGTCCTCAGTCATTAGGAAAGTGCAAATCATAAACACAAAACCACAATACTTTATACCCACAGGAATAGCTATAGACAAAAAGAGTTAACAAGTGTTGGAGAGGGTGTGGAGAAACTGGAACCTTCTGCATTGCTGATGGTAATAAAGAGGGTGCATGGACAACCCTGGTGGAGTAGTGGTTTGGTCAGTTGCCTTCAGCTGGCACAGTCCACAGACATCCCAAGCACCTGGGTTCACATCCCAGGGCCCCGGGGAAGAACCAAGATAAGCAAATACAATAAAGTGCTTTCCCCTCTCTCTTCCTGCCTGCCTGCCTGCCTCTGGTCACCCTCATTCCTGCCTGCACCTTTCCTTTAAAACAAACAAAACATCATCTGATGAAGCTGCTGTGGAAAATAGGTTAGTTCCTCAAAATAATAGTGATGGCGCGCCTGGTAGGTAGGGGTTTGATCAGCTGCCTCCAACGGAAGCATAGTCCACAGACATCCCAAGCGCCTGGGTTCATGTCCCGGGCCAGGGAGAATAACCAAGATGTACAACTAAGTAAAAATAAAAAAATGCTTCTTCCTACCTGCACCTTTCCTTTAAAAAAAAAACAGTTGTATGGTCTAACAAATCCATGCCAAGGTAGAGTCCTGAGAACTGAAAACAAGTTTACACAAAACTTGTAAAGAATGTTCACAGCAGACAGAAAGTGGGAGCACCCCAAATGTTCACTAACTGCGGAGTCACAGGCCAAGTGACATCTGCATGTACTGGAAGATTATTAAGCCACCAAAAGGACGTCTTGACAGACGCTACCACATGCGTGTTTTAAAACTGCCACGCTAAATGAAAGAAGCCAGTCACCTAGCACCACATCCTTATGATTCCATTCACATAGAGTCCAGAACGGGCGAGTCCCAAGAGAGGAGCTTCATGGTGGCCGGGGGCAGTGGTGGGAAGGGGCTGCTGAGGAGGTCGGGGTGGTGAGAGGAGGGACTGCTGATGGGTCTGAGGTTTCTTTCTGGGGCGAGAAAAATATCCTGGAGTTAGATTGTGATGACTGTACAACTCTGAACATGACCTAAAACCCACCGAGTTGTACACTTTCAGATGGTGAATTTTATGGACTATGAATTACAGCTCAATAAACATAAAAAGCTGGTGCACCCTGGTGGAGTATCGGTTAATCCACCTCCTCTGGCTTAGCGAAGTCCACGTACATCTCAAGGACCCAGGTCATTCCAGGGTCGGGGGGAACCACCAGGATGAACAACTAAAATGAAAATTTAAAAATAAAGTGCTTCTTCCTCCTCTCGCTTCCTACCTGCTACTCGCCTATACCTTTAGTAAAGAAACAAAAAAGCCTAGATACTTTTGTCCTCTCTGCCCTCATGGAGTTTCCATTCAACAAGAGGTGGGGGAGACGGGACCACACACACACACAGGCACATACACACAGAGCACACTTACTGTGGTGCTAAGTGATCTGAGGATGGCTGCCAAGAAGGAGAGCAATGATGGAAGCAGTCAGGAAGACTTCCTAGAGGAGGTGATCTGAAGGAGCAGGGTGAGCAAGGTCAGGAGAGAGGAAAGTTTCAGGCAGAGAAGTGCAAAGTCCTATGACAGGAGTGAGTTTGGAAAGTAGAAATAAACCTGTGGCCAGAGTAGGGAGGATGAGAGAGCAGGGCACCAGAGGGAAGGGCTAGAACAGCTGCTGTGTCCTGTGGCCCCAGGTCTAAGGGGAGAAAGCTGTTTGGGGCTCGGGAGGGAACATCAAACCCTCTGAGTGTCCTGCGGGCCAAGAAGGATACCGGGGGTATTAGGCACCTACTGTGGGGTCGAGTGCTCCCACTCAACACCTAGAAGGAGTCAGAGGTCATCTCTCTCAGCTGGGCCACTCTCATGTCACCTGCTGCAGGGAGGAAAACACGCAATTCCTGACCTATCTGCAGTACCCCCTGCACGACGCTCTGATGGAGGCAGTCTCACTGCTATGGCAGCAGCGACCACTCTGACTTCGCCTCCTGCCGGGCTGGCGGGGAAGCCTGCCTAGCAACAGAGGTGGGAACCAGGGCCGCTCCCCAGGGATCCAGGTCCCTGGCCATCATCATCTCAGCCCTGGCTTGGAGCTCAGTTTCCCTGCTGCTCCTACCAACATCTGGACAGCCCTTCCCAGTACACACTGTGATGTAGGCCACCACCCTGTCACATGGGAGCAGCTGAGGCACAGAAGTAAGTGGTCCTGCCAGCCTGTCTGCTCCCCTCTGCCCTCTCCTCCCTCGGTAAAGACAGCTCTTTTTATTCCTGCAGGTCTCCTGCTCTGACTCTGGTGGCACGAAGAACACATGAATGGGGGGAGTGTCCCCCTCCACCTTGTTCCCTCTTCCTTTCTTGGTGGTCGATGAGTTCTGGGGTGGGGGGTACGCTCAAGAAAGGGCAGTGGGAGAGGTCCCTCGGGGCCTGTGACAGACAGGGCAGGAAGGCAGATTGTGGGAAAGGCTTAGACCTTGTCTCCCGAAGGAGGACTTCCCGGGGAAAGGTGCTAAAGCGCTTTCCTTCGAATGCCCATCTCTGAACTTTAGCGCTAGTATCAATCGTGCTGGCTAATAAGCTGTGTGCACTTAGCCGGCGTCAGGCAGCGTGCCAAGTGCTTTGTGGGCACTGTCTCACCACCCTTCGCCAGCGCGAGGAAGGGGTGGGTCATCCCCTTCACTCCCTGAGGTCTCAGAGCAGACAAGGAGCAAGCTGACGCAAACCCATAAGGGCCTGCCCCCAGCAGATACCTGCGGCCCCTGGAGACTTTCTCCCCGCCTGCCCTGGGAGGCCTGCTAAGGCTCAAAGGAAGGTTCAGAGGAGGCTGGAGGAGCTCAAGAGAGCGGATCCCACTCCTGCAGTCATTTCCCGGTCCCTGCTGGAGGAAGCGGTGCTGCTGGGTATCTGCAAGGATGCAGCGGGCCAAGCCCAGTGCACAGGAGGGAAGGGAAGGTGTTGCTGAAGGCCTACTGTGTGCGCTGCCCGCACAGCGCACTTCACGGGGGCATTTCACTGTGCTCCCAGGATGACACTAAGCAACAGTAATAGTGCAAACTTTCTTATGCACCTGGTGTCTCTTCATCTACTCCTCACAGACACGTGCCCAGTAGAGACTATGAACACACACCACCACCCCCTTTTGACTTGGGAAATGGAAGCATAAAATAGGAACCTGTCTAAGGTCACATGACTGATAAAGATTTGAATGAGTCACGACCTGGTAGAATGGCGGCTTGGTCCGCTGCCTCCAGGGAAGCGCAATCCACATACATCCCAAGGATCTGGGCTCATGTCCCAGGGCGGGGGGAACTACCAACATGAACAACTAAATAAAGTGTTTCTTCCTCCTCTCTCTTCCTGCCTGGCCGCCTACTCGTCTTCATTCCTGTCTACATTTTTCCTTTAAAAATAAATAACGGTGTGCCCTGGTGGCCCAGCGGTCTTGTACACCCCGGGAGCAGTCCCACATATGTCCCAAGGTTCCAGGTTCAAGACTAGGGGCCAGGGGAACAACCAATATAACTAAATGGAAATAAAGTGCTTCTTCCTCCTCTCTATTCCTGCCTGCCTACTCACCTTCATTCCTGCCTGCACCTTTCCTTTAAAAAAATTTTTTTTTAAAGACAAAAAATAAATTTGAACTGTGTCCTCTGGCCCAGAGCCCCTGAGTAACAGACTCACTACCCTGCTAAGAGAATGGTGACCCCATGTCCCAGAGGAGTGAGGGTCTGTCTGGAGACATCAGAGTGGGGCCCCATCTCCTGGGAGCGTCTGAGTCCCCTCCTGGGTTGGCAAGAGCCTCTGCCCCTGCTCCCCACCAGCTCCTGCCTGGACACGAGATCACGGGAAACAGCTCTCCTAGCAGACTCGTGCACCGCTGCCCAGAGAGCGTTAGGGGAGCCGACTGCTGACACCCACCTGAGGGAGCTTATTTTTGTTCAGGTGTTTTTGCCTGGAATCACACACCCAACCATGATCCTTCCCCAGATTGGTGTCAGCCCAGGTCTGGAACAGTCCATGAAGGCCCGATGCCAGATATAGGACTGAACCCAGTGGGCCCCTCTGACTCCCAGGTCTCTGTGAGAGATGCTCTCTGGTCCCACATTCTAGAATTCTCTGCCCCGGAACTGCCTGTTCAGCAAACAGCCACGCTGTGCAACACCCTCCAGAGCCTGACCGTGACTCCCATGAGCCGTGGGAACAGCAGCTCTCAGTTCCTTGGCTTTGATCAGGTGCCAGGTGCTGTGTGGAGTGCTCTTCATGGCAGCATCTCTCACCGAGTTTGCTCGGTAGCCTCGAAAAGGCAGGTGACAACTGTCTCCATTTTACAGATGAAGCCAGGCTCAGGGAGGCTGAGCGACCTGCCTTTGCTCACACCCCGGGGAGCAGCAGAAGCAGGGCATCTCACATGGCCTGTGCAGCCAGGAGTACGCTGGTGGCAGGTTTCACACCTTCGGTCATAGCAGGCATTGAGAAACTGTGACAACCCCGCCCCCATCCTGTTCCATCACCCCAGGTGCCAATGAGCCATCCTGTCACAGCCAACAACCAGGGTGTGATTCCTGACAGCCTCTGACTTAAGTGGAAGATCCCTGTGTCCCTGGTGGCCTATCTAGGGAATGACAGCTCATGGCAGCTCAGGGACAGCAGCCAGCTCTGATGGCTCATGGAGCTGCTGACCAGCAGACAGGTAGTGACAGGCTGGAGCAGCTGGCATTGTCCAGGGCAGATCAGGCACCTGGGGACCCTCTGCCTGCACCTCACCCAAGACCGGACCCTTCTTTAACACTTGGAGACCTCCGGGACAGAGGTGACAGCAGCGCTAGAGCACCATGCATCTAAATATTTAAGTTACAAACCAAGCTAACAAACTCTTAAATAAAATACATTCTCTCTTCTTACCTACACAGAATGGTCTGGAAGGCCAAGCTGTGAATTTAAATTTTTCTAACGCCTCAGAGTTCTGTGCTCGGAGACAGCCGTGTCTTGTAGCTCCAGCCAGCCTGCCCACTGCCGCCTCCCTCCTGTGCTGGGCCTCACACACAGGCCTGGACACCGAGGTCATGGGCAATGCCACATCTGCCCTCCCCTCAAGCAGCCGGCCTCAGTGTCCTTGGACCCGTAGGTGCAGACGCCAGTCACCCAGACTGTCCTGTGGAGAAGTCCTGGCAGGTCCTAAAAGTGGGTTTGGGCTACTGGACAGAGGACTCGGGTCTGTCGTGAGCAACCTGGAAAATCCTCACTGGAGACACAGTCCCAAAGGAATTTCAGGCCACACGGGAAGCCCAGGGGGATAGAGAGTGCTAGAATTAGCCTCAGGAAATCCAGGCAAAGCCCACTCTGCCACAAGCCTGCTGGGCTGCGGCCCAGTGAATCTCCTCTGGGGTCCCATTTGCTCATCTGTAACACAGGGTGGGCAGCTCCCGCCTGGGAGAGCTACAGGGAGGTGGGATGCAGCAAGGGTGAAGAGGTTCGTGATTTGCTTGCAGACTCTTAGCACTGACCAGCTCTAAGCAGCCCTCTCTGGAACAGCCGGACCTGCCACCGTCCTTCCCTAGACAGCACCGCAAGGCCCAACGTGACCACCCACACAGGCAGGAACTCTGCCCCCTCACCACCCGACCCCAGCACCTCGGCAGTGGCCAGCCCAGAATAAGCACCGGCGAGTATCCCACTGGCTGAAATTCCCCGGCCTTTCCATTTGCTGGCGGGTGTATTTGGGCGCCACTCCTTAGAGTGCCTCACGAGGCCACGTCAGCACCAGGCTCTGTGGTCCAGACCCCAGTCTCATGGAGCTCACAGCCTCAGGAGGGATTCCAGGTGGAAACAAGAGCAGATTATATGCTGCAAACAAACACTGGAGCAAGGTACGGCCAGAGCCCAGCAGGAATGTCGCTGGGAGGCAGGAGCGCTGAGGACAGAGATGCTCCAGAGGTAAAGAGGGGAAAGGACTCCCAGAAGCAGGGACAGCAAGTGCAAAGGCTCCCAGAAGAGAGGCACGCTGGCCTGCTGGCCTCCGCCTGGCCCGAGCTCAGGGAAAGGGGTAGAAAGTCAGGGTCGGAGGCCATGGGCAGCCTAGCGCCCCCCTGGCTAGACCAGCCATTCTCAGTGAGTGGTTCCTGGACCAGTAACATCAGCAGTACCTGGGAGCTCGTTAGAAATGCAAATTCACAGGCTTCCCCTGAGAGCTACTAAATCAGAAACTCTGGGGACAAGGCCCAGAAATGCATGTTTTCACACACCCGCTGGTGATTCTGACACACGCCAAGTTTGCAAGTCGCCACTCCAGGCTGCATCCTGAAGGCAGTGAGGAGCCAGGCACAGTGCGTAGACAGAGAAGGGGCAGGGTATGAGCAGGACTGTCACCTTCACGGGATCACCGGTCAGGGGGTAACAGCCCTGTCTGCAAGGTGTCCCCACGCCTCCAGGTGGACAGGGCTGAGGTGGGGGGCAGAAGAAGTCTTCTTCACATGTGAGAGGGAAAGGGCCACTGGGAAGTCAGAGACCTCTATGGGCACAGTGCCTGTTGCCAGGGTGACCACCTGTCACTCAGGGAAAGGGGCCAGCATTCCACGAGGGCCAATGAAGGGGGGCTGGTTATCATGGAACCTCCCCTCAGGTGGGGCAGGGAAGGGAAGAAGGAAGCCTGGTTTCTTCAAGTGCCCCAATCCCATTCCTGGGAGGGGGAAGCACTGACCCCACAGCCCCAGGTGGCATTCCCTAACCATCTCGAAGCCATACCGTCTGAGTCACAGCCTCAGGGCTGTGGGGCTGTGTCTTGGTGACAAGCCTGGGCTCCTGTATCCATGGTGACCCTCTCTCCTGGGGCCTGAGACCCTCATCTGCCAGGTCTTCATCACTTGGCTCTGCCCAGGCTGCCTCGGGCACTGTGACACACAGCAGGCAGGGTGCTCGTCAGCTGCTGAGGGTGAGAAAAGGAGGGACAGGACAGAGGAGTCACGGTGTGACCTCCCACCAAGAGGGCACACATCAAGGCACACCGACCAGGGACCAGCGTGCAGTGGCCCGAGGATGAAGGTCCCAACAACTCAGGCCCGACTTGCGTCTCAGGAAAGAGCAGACTGGCCCCCACAAGTCTGACAGAGCAAGTGTGACGGTTCTGGGGTCCGAAAGGCCAGAGTTTGAATCCTGCACCAACGCAGGTGGGCAGGTTTTGTTGCTTCCTGAGCCTCAGTTTCCCTACCTGCACAATATCAGTATCTACCTCTTAGGGTTCCCCCCAGGAGGTAGTGAGGAGATGCAGGTGAAGTGGGAAGCCCAGTGCCCAGCACCTGCCTGCGTCTCATCTTTCCGCTCCCGGCGCGACAGGGAGGCGTGCCCACCGCTCCGGGTGGCCGCTCTGCTGCTGGGACACTTGGTGAGGCCGAGCAGTGGCTCTGGGGTCACAAACGCTCCCCGAACAATGCTGCTGGCACTGTTACTATTACTATGAATCATCCGGCCTGCTAAATTGCTTCCTCCAGGTCACTGACATTTCCTATTGCGGAGGTCTTCATTCACGCCCGTTTGACACAGGGGCGTTTTCTAGAAAGCAGAAGCCACGTTGTGCTTCTGTTTCCCGCAATGCCAGGCCCAGTCCCCGGCAGGGAGCACCCAAGAAGCTTGCAAATCATCCACTCACACTTAGTATGCAAGGCAGCGAGCTCTCCGGCCCAGCCTTATCAAGCGCTTGAATGCCTCTAGGGATGAGGTCCTTCTTTCCCGCTGAAGGTGGGCAGTGCCCAGCACTCCAGGGAGGCTGAGCCACACGGGGTGAGCAGGAGCTGAATGGGAGGCTGCAGGAGTTGGGGCTGTGGGGAACTCCGGGGCCACCCCACGCCAGGCAGCCCCCCTTCCCCTCCCGCTGAGAGCTGATAATAGGAGTGGTTCTAATTATGCTCTAATTGCTTTCTTCCAGGCAGTTTCTCTGGAGCCAAGGAGTTCAGAGTTCATGAATAAATGAAGAAGGAGGAAGCGGGAAGGGATGTTTATTGATCCACAAATCTCAGTGTGCCAGCAACTGCCCCACATATGCTCGGGCACGCAGCTGTGCGCAGTTTTGAATACATACACACATGCACTCACACCACGGCCCCCGAAACCCCCGCCACCAAAGGTCTGGTGGCAGCAAAGAGAGGTAACCAGAAGTGGCCTAAATTGGCTTTTGGTCCCAGTCCCAGCTCTGCCACCACTTGCACTGAGTTCTCACTGAGTTCTGGGCCCAGGCTGTAGAGCGTGGCGGGGGGGCAAAGGTATGTCTGGAAGCTTCCTTTCGGACACCCAGACATTAGGGTGTCAACGGGGCACCCATCCAGCTAAACAGAGCCCTGGGCTATGCCACGTGGACACTGCCGCCATCACAGTGTCCTTTCTCCAGATGGCCCCCTCCCTAAGACCGTGTCTGGAGGAACACCCACCTTTCCATGCTGGCGGGGCACCAGAGGAGGTCCACCAGCGGGAGGAGCGCAGGCTGTGCCCCTCACCAGCGGTGAGCCCTTAGTAAGACCCTCCATCCTCTTTTGAGATGAGTCTCAGTTGCTTCATCTGCTAAATGGGAACGAAACCCTGTGTATGAAAGCTCACCCAGCACACGCAACGGCCTCAGCCGAATGCCCGGCACACAGCAAGCAACGGGCAAGCAGTGGTGGTGATTGTCAATGCTGTCACTAGGTAAGCCCTGGTGGAGTCGTGGTGAGGTCAGCTGCCTCCGGTCGGTGTAGCTCACATACATCCCAAGGACCCGAGTTCGTGTCCGGGAACTGGAGAGAACCACCAAGATAAACAACTAAAGTAAATTTTTAAAAAGTGCTTTTTTGGGATCCCTGGTAGAGTGGCCAGTTGGGTCAACTGGCTCTGAAGGAGCAAAGACCACATACCCCTGGGTTTGCAGTCTGGGTTCGGGAGGAAACATGCAGTGTCAACAAGTAAATAAAAATAAAGTGCTTCTTCCTCCTCTCTTCCTGTCTACTCACCTTCATTCCTGCCTGCACCTTTCCTTTAAAAAAAAGCATGCTGTCACAAGCCAACCAAGTGCAGCCTAGTGCCTTCCTTACAGAAGAGGGCATGGAGAGGTCGAGCACCTTGCCCCAGTCAAGCATTAAGTGGCAGGATTCAAGCCCAGAATGGCACTGATTTGAAGCCTCGACGCTCCATTCCCCACTGTGTGATCCGCAGGTCCGCTAGGGCTGGCACCTAGCAGGCGTCCCTAGTTAAGTGCTGAATTACAGAGAAATGAGGGGAAGATTAGCACAAAAACAGGTCCTGCTTCCAGGGACCTAGGTGGGGGTAGGCTGATGGAGGAAGAATTGCAGCAACATTTCCTTCAACTTCAGAGCAAACTGCTGAATCTCAGGGACCCCAAGACTCCCTGCTGCCTTGGCAGCTGGAGCCAGGCCAGGTGGGGGTGATGGGGCTCCTTGGCACGGGCTTATTGAAGCAAATCTTCATATCCCTTCATGACTTCCGTTTAGAAGCCACGGCTTGGCACGCCCTGGTGGCCTAGTGGTCAACTACACCCTGGGAGCATGTGCCACATACATCCCAAGGTCCAGGGTTCCAGACCCGGGTCCAGGGGGAATACCCAAGATGAACAACTCAATAAAATAAAGTGCTTCCTGAGTGCACCCTGGTGACCTAGCGGTCTAGTGTACCTGGGAATAGTCCCAAGTACATCCGAGGTCCTGGGTTCAAGACCCGTGACTGGGGGAACAACCAATGTGAACAACTAAATAAAAAAATAAATAAAGCTCTTCCTCTTCCTCTCTCTTCCTGCCTGCCTGCCTGCCTTCATTCCTGCTGCACCTTTCCTTTAAAAAACAAGAAGCCGTAAGTAGGAATTCTGGCATCAGTCAGAACCTGCTCTGTCACTGTCTTGCTGTGTGACTTTGGGCACGTGACTCCAGCTCTCTGAGCCCGAGTCCTTATCCAAGAAAGGAAGATAACAGTGTGCCACTCGGCAGCTGCGAGGGGACACAAGACGGTACGTGTGGGGCCACATGTTAGAGACTAAGTGTGGGACCTGGGGCTCAACTACTGGGTTTGTGTCGCAGCTCTGCCCCCGTGCAGCGGAACTGCTCGCTGCTCAGATTCTGCTTCTGCAGAACAGGGATCATCCCGTCTGCCACAGAGGGTGTCGTGAGGGTGAATGCCACAGGTGAAGCTGTTACAACAGGAGGTGGTGTGCCCTAAGAGCTCAATAAATCTTCTCTATTAGATTACACCACAGGCAGGGACCCCGCAGTTCACTTCACATATGGGGAAACAGAGCCCAAGAGAGGGGCGAGGACCTGTCGAAGGTCACAGAGCTAGTTCGTGACAAAGCCAGGCCAGGTGGGAGCCAGCTAGAGGCAGGGTCCCTTCTGACCTCAGCTTGAATGGCTAAGCACTTGGGCCATCCTGCTTAAGGTTTAAGGACCACGGGGCGGAGGCAGAGGGGATGAAGCACCCCTTCCCTGCGCTCCCTGGTGGCTCCAAGTTTGCTGGGACCAGCGGGGTATCAGAGGGCCTTGTTGGCCGGCCTGCCTGGCCCCTTCACTCCAGGACTGGCTTCAGAGGCCTCTGAGACAATCCAGGGGCCCAGGACTGAACACTGTTTGTCAGCCCTGCATGGTGGCGGTGGCTCGTCTCCATGGCAACAGTGCAGCGTGAAGGCATCCTGGCATCATTAGGGAGTGCACTGAGTAGTATAAACAGAGGCTGCAGTAGATTACACGCCTATTATGAGCAGTCTCGGGCTCTGAGCACTGGTAATTATGCCTAATTGTGCATTTAATTGTGTAATTGAAAACCCACATCTCTGGTTCAGGCTGGGGCTGCAGAAGCTGCCCCCCACCTCCAAAAACAAGAGGCTTAGGCACCATCCCTATCCTGAACACCTCAGGCCTGCCTCCCCTCCTAGAGTAAGGGGTAGATGGAACAGGCATGGGGTACGGTGCCTACAGAGGCCCATTTCCTCCATTTCCCGTGCCAGGTGCTCAGCCAGTCTCTGTGACTTGGGGTGGGGAAGGAGGAGCATGTGTAAGGCAAAGAGACATGGTAAGAGCACAAAAATGTTCACACGTTTCATTATTCATAATAGAGCCCACTTCATGCTAGTAGTATTGTCCTCTTGGGACCACAACCAGCACCTCGTGGTTCTAAGGAACCTGGGTCATTAGCAGACCAAGTGGTTATCCAACCTACACATAAACTCTCTTTCCAAGTCTTTTCCCCCCAGCTCCAGAACCTGAACCCAGGTCCTTAAAGGAAAGGTACAGATAGGAATGAAGGTGGGCAGGCAGGCAGGCAGAAAGAGAGAGAATGAAGAAGCATGTTTTTTATTTTGATTTACTCATACATCTTGGTGGTTTTCCTCGGTCCAGGATGCAAACCCGGGTTGTATGTGGACTATGCGTCAACTGGAGGCAGCTGACCAAACCTACACACACATTCTTAATCACTGCCGGGGACAGGAACTCAGCACCTGGCTGGCAGTTTGCTGCTGCAGAGCCGCTGTTTGAAAACCACTGACAGAATTCAACACTCTCCCCCACGGCCCAGTTTCAGACTGAGGAAAATGAGGCCCAGAGAGGGGCAGGGCCAGCTCAGAGTTACACAGCAAGACAGTACCTGAGCCTTGGGATTTGACTTCCAGCGGAGGGCATATTTTGTACCCTAAGGTGACTCAGTACCTCGAATCGTGCCCAGCACTTTTTGGATACTTCAGAGATATTTGCTAATTCAACTGTGGGTAAGGCTAGCTGGTGGCAGTTCTTACTCAGCAGTCTTTGGGCTGGAATTCGGGACGCTGACCTGTGCTGGGTCAGGGTTAGCAATGGGTCAGAACGTCCCACTCGGCCTCCCTATGGTCTGAGACTTGACTTTGCAGCCCATGTGGCAACTGGGATGGGGATAGTAAGGACACTCAGACAGAGGGAGGAAAGAAGGTCTCCGAGTTCCTGACAACCTCCAGGCAGGAATCTCCCCACCACTCACGGCCCTGCAGCAAGGTGGGCCGATGTGGCAACGGCTCTGATGACCACCTGCGAAGGGACACAACTCACTGATGACTCAGAACTGGAGAGCAGGGGGGCCCTTGAGATGATGAGTCCAGCCTTTGTAGGCAAAGAGGTGCAGCCTCTCTTTGGGGGTTCCCTGAGCGAGTGCCTGGCTCAGTGCCCAGAGTCTCCCTGCGTGCCCTCAGGCCACTATGGTCCCAAGTGCTATTACTATTCCCAAATTACAGAAGAGAAGGTCGAGGTACAGCAAGGCCAAGGCCACAAAGATTCAGCAGAACCTCTTCTCTAATTCTATGGGCTGGACAGGGGATATGTCACCTGTCTTACCCCACAGTATTCATATTCACAGAACCTGCAGTCTTGATTCCCTTCATGAGCTCCCACTCTGCATATTTTATCTCAAAGTCGCCTCCGTGAGGCAGATTATTAGCATTCGGATTTAGAAAAGTGCAGGCGGAAGCTCAGAAAGGTTAAGTGTCTTGCCCAAGGTCACTCAGTTACGAAGAGGCAGAGACAGAACTCAAACCCCAGCCTGACCCCAGCGTCCAAGTGCTTCCTTGTCGGCCTCCCTGCCGCTGGATTCTCCAGCTGCTCTGCGAGGCAGGGGCCAGGGGCCGGGGAAGCCCATTAAAACCACAGTCCCAGCAGGCTCAGAAACAGCTCTTCCACGCCCCTGGTGCTTGCTGACAGAGGGGTCTCAGGGAGCCTCACCCTGCTGTGGGGGTCTCCCGTCATCTGAGCACAAACCCACTCCCCTCTCCAGGTCAGGAGGGAGGCTGAGGGCCCTGGGGCTGGGCTCCCCCAGAACACAGCCAGCTCCGTTCCCCGCTGTGGCCTGGAACTGTTTTAAAAACATGTCTCTGATCTCAGTCTGCTCTCCCATCATCCACTTCTCCTTGAAAGAAGAGAGAAGACATTGCAATGATCAGAGCTGTTCATTTTCACTTGGTCCAGGTTTTCTTTTTCCTTAAAGGAAAGGTGCAGGCAGGAATGAAGACAAGTAGGTAAGCGGGTAGGAAGAAAGGAGGAAGAAGCACTTAGGTGATTTTTTTATTTAGTTGTCCATATTAGTGTTTCCTCCAACACCGGATCTTGAACCCAGGACCTTGAGAGGCATGTGAACTGACCCCAGGTTATAGTATACGGCTAGACCACCAGCGTGTGCCAGGCCACATTTTAGAATTGTTCTCAAGTTCCCTCCACTGATCACTCATCCAGGGTCAAGAGTACCTTCTAGTTCCTTGGTAACAAGTAACGCCATTCTCCTGAGCCTCAGTATGCCCACCAGTAGATGGGTATCAGTAAACGGCTCTCTCACAGAGTTGTTACAAGGGCTGGTAAGTCTATAATACAGGTTAATTTCTTTGTGGGGTGTCTTTTTCACCTTGAACCACCGTTCCCTTAAACCCAAGCAAGTCCTGGGGACAGCAGGGGATGAAATTTGAACAGGCAGTTCAGAAGACCTGGTATCTCGTAACAGCCTCTATGGTCAAGGAAAATTTTGGATTCTCCATCTGCTTCCACATCCAGCTCCCCACAGTCCCGCCAGGGCAGTGATGGGGCAGGCAAGGCAGAAGCTGTGCAGTCCCGACCTGTGTTTAAACCTGCTAATGCACCTACTATTTATCTGGCCACGGACAAGGTATATAAAGTGTTCATTAACACAATGCGTGGCTCGGAGCAGACACCAAACCGGAGGAAGTGCTTGTAATTATTTCCCACTGAACCATGCATTTTCCACATAAAGAAACTAAGGCTTGACGAACTCATGGGGATGACTGTGATCACTACAATCTTGAATCCAGGCAGAGAGGCGGGCTGAAGTGTCTTGTCCAAGCCTCAAGACCTTAGCAGCTGGCCACGACAGCACTTCTTCGGGCTGGGTGCTGTCTCACAGAATCCCCCAAAGCGCCACGGGAAGGAGCTGTGAATCTGACACTTATGGGAGAGGCAGAGGTTCAGAAAGGCTGAGACTGAAGTCACAAAGCAAGACAGTAACATCTGCCAGACTCCAGCGGCATTGCTCCTAAGCCCTCCGCCGGGTCTCAGAGCTGCTTCCATTTAAAGCACACTCATCTCCAAAGCACTGTCCACCCTGCCAAGGAGCAGAGATAGGATCGCCACCCCCACCCTTGGCGGACCCCGTCTCTACTCTACTTTGCTCTGCCCACCCTAAGGCCCTGGAGGCCTGGCCATCTGCAAGAGTTTATGAGCCCAGTCTCCATCCTACCGGAAGGGGTAGAAGGAACAAAAAGGGTCAGTGGTCTGGATAACGTCATTCTCCTGACTCAGCCTGGCCCGAAGACCTGAAGCACCCAGAGCAGGCCCAGACCCGCCGGGAGGCCATGAGCTTGCCCACCCCGCTGCCTGGGAGCCCAGTTCCCCATAGGAGTCTGTCTCCCTCTAGCCTTCACCATCAAGACTGCTAATAACGACATCAATCAGGTTGACCATGTCTCACACCATTACTTTCAGCTCAGCAGGAAGCTACATATTTCCCCCCCTCACCCACCAGCTTCCAGAAAACAAAGCTCATTTCAGATGGTAGGGACGATAATAAAGCCAGTGTTCTTCTGAGTACCTACTATGTGACAGCACTTGGCTAAGTAAGCCCCTCTGGGGCTACCTACTCTGTGAGGTAGGACTGGCTCTTTCTCTGGAACAGAGGAAGAAAGGGGGCCCAGTGGGGGGAGCGCATGTGGCCAAGGTCACACAGCCGGTCAGAACGAGTAAGGCAGTGACACGTTAGTGCTAGGCCCTGTGTATGAACCTCTGGAAATATTATCATTTTTGTTTTCAGATGAGGAAACTGAGGCTCGGACAGGGAAGAAGCCTGAGTGAGGTCACACACCGCTTAACCGTGACTAGAAGGGCCCAGGGCGGAGAGGGGGGTTCTCAGCTCAGGCTGCAGCGTGCTCCAAGCTTCGTTTCCTCACTTGCTAGCATCGTGATTGTGGGTGAGCCTCCTCACCTCGCGGAGCCTCAATTTCCTCATCTGAAAAGGGGGATAATAAAAACATCTCTGCCAGTGTGCGAAAGAAGGATCAACACTGTAGAGCAGCTAACGTTTATTGATCGTTTAACATGGACCAGGCACTTTGCCAAGCACTTTACATATGTAAGCTCATTTGGTTAAATGAGGTAATGCATATAAAATGCTTAGTGCAGGACTCCAAAAATGGGAGTGATAATGATGATGATGAAGAAATTGATGATGACTCCCTTGGGCAAATCTCCCGGGTTCATCCTCTTACAGGAAGCATAGAGGGGCCTGGACAGTCTCAGAAAGCTGATGGAACAGGATAAAAGGGTAGGGTTTGGATAGGAGAAGGAAAAGAAAAACAAAAAATTCAGGGAGTGACTGGCATGAATAATGTCAAGATGATTCACAGGGAAAGGCAGGGGTCCAAGAGGTTCTACAGAAATGGAACCAGACCGAGATGTGCAAAAACTTCCAGGTCAGCCCAGACACCAGCCCAAAGTCCCAGGTGGGCAGAACCGGCCGGGTCCTAGAAGATACATGCAGGCTGGGGGTTCTTCCCATGTTACTGATAGAAAAACCAAGGCAAGCAGAGGGGAAAAGGCTTGCCCAAGTTTATAGCATGTCAGTGGCAGAGGTGGGCTTGCATTCAGACCTCCTGCCTTTCAGCTCTGTTCAAACCAACTGCTGCTTCTGCTTCCAGAAAGGAAGAGAGCAAGGGGGCACCTGGAAATGTTTGGGCCATAGTCCCAGGGAAGCATCCCAGTGTATCCATCACTGAGATAATAACAATAAAAGGCAAAGTGTTTATGTGATGCCTGGCACAACGCTAAATTCATTAAATGCATTTAATCCTCACAACATCCCGAGAATTGGAAACTGTTTCTCTCTAATAGACGAAACTGTGGCTCAGAAAGGGGAAGCAAGTCACCTGAGGTCACACAGATAGGCAGTAACAGAGCCACAACTCGAATCCAAGTCTGTCCTGTCAAAGTACAGAGCCTTGGCCCAACACCTGTCCGCCTGAATAAGTCCACCGTGCCCGCCTGCTTCTCCCACCCTGCAGCACACTCTCACACCTTATTCCCTCACCCAAGGCAGATCTATTCCAACTACAGAAGACTGTATAACACTGGCTTGCTTTATGGGAATGCTCAAACTCCATTACTAAAATGACACAGGGAGTGCCCTGGTGGAGCAGCGGTTGGGTCAATCGCCTCTGAAGGATGTAGGCCACATGCCCCTAGGTTCTTGTCCCAGGTTCAGGGGGAAAATAGCCAGTGTGAACAGCTAAAATGGAAATGAAATGAAAGTGCTTCTTCCTCCTCTCTCTTCCTGCCTGTCTGCCTCCTCTCCTTCATTCCTCCCTGCACCCTTCCTTTGGAAAAACAAAAAACAGTTCTTGCAAAGTTTTCAGCTGAGAAATATTTAGCAGTCTTTTCCTTCTCTGCCTCTTTCCATGCAATGAGAAAACTGGGGCCCCCTTCTCTCTGGGATGATGTCAGCTGGTGAATTCCAGCATCCAGGAGCACAATATGGAAGCTGCAAGACAGCAGGGGCTCCTGGGGGTTAGTGACAGTTAAAGGGACCCATCTGCAATCAGCCCAGGCAGACAAGAGACCAACAGAGCCAAGAGATCAATTTTCAAGTCTCTCTTGGGAGCACCTCCCCAAATTATCTGATGTAACAAGCTATCCAAAGTCACCCAGCCAGGATGGAGGAGAATCAGAAGTCTAAGCAGAACCTAACTCCAATCAGAATCCTAAATCCAGAGCCCCGAGTGCTGGTAAAATTCTCCAAGTGCAAGAGTGGGTTGAGCGGTAGAGGTAGGTGAGGAGGCAGAGAGACCACCTCTGCTAACTTCATCTCTCTGTAGAGGGGTAATCGTCTCTCTAGGGACCCCTGACTGATCAGAGCCAGAACTATTCATTTCACAATTAAGAAGGCAATAGTGGATGCTGGTTAGCTGCCTGGATTCAAAGCCTGGTTCTTAATTGTAGAACTGTGGGCAAGTTGCTTTATTAGGGTTATTATGAGAATTAAATGAGTTAATACCCAGAAAAGTACTTATAAGGGGACTGAGCACTTAGTGCGCCTGCCCCCACTGTCCCTCTAATCATTATCATCATCAGCAGAGAATAAACATGGGGCAATGTGCTACCAGCGCTTACCTGTGGGATGTGGGACTGGTCAGAGAGAAGGAAACTTACCTCGATCTTCTGCTCTGCTGTATTTCTTATTGATGTATGTTTTTATAATGTGCATATTATTTGTCTAATAAAAAGTCCTAGTTTAAAATGGAAAAAAAAATAACATAGAAAAACCACTC
The DNA here is from genome assembly GCA_004363575.1 of Solenodon paradoxus. Taxonomy (NCBI): domain Eukaryota; kingdom Metazoa; phylum Chordata; class Mammalia; order Eulipotyphla; family Solenodontidae; genus Solenodon; species Solenodon paradoxus. The sequence continues at coordinate 161,969 of RJWH01001233.1, read as the reverse complement.
TCTGAAGTTTCAGTATTTCTTGGCATTTTATGTTCCTCAAAGATAAAGAAGAGTGTTTCTACTCTGAGCCAGGAGTTGCCTAACAACTGATTCATTCATCTATTTTACAAATATTAATGGAGTGCCAGGCACTGTTCCAGCTACTGGGGATTTAGCAGGGAACAAAACAGATAATTTCTGCCCTTCTGCAGTTTCGATTCTACCTGATCTTAATTAATCCCCTCTTCACCCCTCAAGGATGAGCAACTTACAGACATGCAGACCAAGGCAGCCCAGCAGGGAAAGTCCTGCATCCCGCAGCTGGGAGCAGGGCTCCAGTCATCTGGAGCAGGGCGGTTGCTGCCCCACCCAAAAGGGCAAGTCTGGGGAGGGTAAGTTTGGGGCTGGTGTCCCCCCAAAAAGAGAAACAAGAGAGGAGGTCTGCACACCCAGACTCAAAACTTCCCTCTGCCTCCTCCTATACACCTATGGGGGAGGAGGGGCCGTGGAGGCTGGCAAGAGTGGAGACCCAGATTATGGAGTCAGCAGTTCTCGGAGCCCAGCACGAGTGAGGCTCAAACTCCCCTCAGCTCACACTCAGATGTGAGTTGTACCATGGAAGGGCCCCAGGCCCCTCAGCTAGGAGGAGCAGTAAGGCTTCAAACCCAAACCGGCTAGTTGTTGGGCCTCCATTTTAGGGGAGGCAGGACATCCTGCCCTCTGTTTAACCACCCTCTCATATTCACCTGTCAGGGCCATACCTGAGGGCTGAGCTGGTTCCCTTTAGCCCTTAAATCCAATCCACTGGTTTCCCTGAGACAAGAGCCTGCGTCCTCCAAGCTGGGGTTAACCATAGTGTCCCCAGATGCTCCCATCTCTACAGGGCACACAAGTCCTCCACTTCCATGGGTTCCAGATCAGGCAGAGGGGCTGGTCTGCCCGTGCCCATCTCACCACTCTTGACGGAACACCCGTGGCCACAGTGGCCTGAGCCTAAGCGGGGAATGGGGGTAGGACCATGCAGCTTCTTGTAACCCTCTCCAGGGAGGCGTCTCTCCACGCCCAGGCCCACCCAGGCAGGAAGGTGAAGGGAGGAGGAACAGCACAAAGGAGGAGCGACGGGTTCTAGGGGTCTAAGACCCCAATGCGCAGACCAAAAGGGACTAGAAATGGTCAGAAGTCTAGAGATAAACACGGGGCGAACCCGAGACACACACACGGGAACAGAGACTTCGTGAGAAACACTCATGGGGCGGGGTAGGGACAGAGACTAGGAGGCAGGGAGACCCTCGCAGACGCGCGAGCTGGAGAAAAAGACACCGCAGGGACCTCAATGGATCCAGACCAGCTCGGACACACCCCCGGTCCCAGCGAGCCCCAGTGCCACAGCGCACCCCGCGACAGGAGGCCACTCATACAACGCGGGTCAGACGAGTGGAGCCCCAGGCACCGGGCGGCGGCGGACTCGCGCACAGGACACTCGGGAGCCGGGAGCGCCGGGCGCAGCGAGAAGCGCACACAAAGAGACCGCCGGGCCAGCAGGAGCAGGCTCCGCCCGTCCGCTCCGTGACTCCAGGCCACCCCGCACCCAAACACTCACACCAGACGCGCAAGAGACACGCAGCCCCACCCGCGCGCCCCGGGACCCGCCCCGCCGCGCCCCACCCAGCCCGGCCGCCGGGCGCGCGGCGCTCACCAGCTGCAGGCAGCAGAAGGCGACCAGCGTGCAGCGGCCGCTGCACTTGCCCATGGCTCCCGAGCCGCGCGGGCCGTCCTCCGCGGCGCCCCTCTAGCTCGGCGCCGCCGCCGCCTCCGCGCCGCGCGGGCTCCGCGTCCTCCCCGCTGGGGGCCCCGGGCGGCGCGGCCGAGCGCCTAGGGCCGAGGCCGGGAGCGCCGGGTCCTGCGGGTTAGGGCCGGCCGCCCGCTCTCCGAGTCCATGGTCCGTCCTCCGCGCCGGCTCCGCCGCGCCGCGCCTTCTTTGTCTGGCCGGCCGGCCGCCAGGCGCGCCTCCTGCCCCGGGGCGGCGGGCGGCGGGCGGGGAGCGGGAGCGCAGGCACCGAGCGCTGCGCGGCGCAGAGCAGCTCTGCCCAGCTGGGGCAGCCGCCCGGGCGCTCGGCGGCCGCGGCTTCCCGGCCCCACCACGTGGCTCCGCGGCCGCCACCACCGAAAGGGAGGGAGGGGAGGGCAGCGAGGGGTGGGGCGGAGCAGCCGCGGGAGCGGCGGGGAGGGGAGAAGGGGTAGGGAAGTGGAGGGTGGGGGAGAGGCTGGGAGCCCAGAGGGAAGAGTGCAGGCTTGGGGGCTGGTAACCCGGGATCAAACCCGACTTCACTGTTTATTGTCTATTCGCTGTGTGACCTTGGGCAAATCACGCCACCTCTCTGGAACTCAGTTTTCTTATGAATAAAGTCGGAATAATCATGTTGGCTCAGCGTTGCCTCTAAGTAGTGCAGCTCGGCGGCGGACAAAGCACTAGCCCTGTGCTCGCCCGAGGGCGCGCGAGCACTGCTCTCTCCTCCCAGTTTCTTGGGCCCAGGGTTCTTGCCTTGGCTCTTTCCACTCCCACATCTGCTCCTCTCCCCCTCCCAGCCTCCCTCCTGAGTGCCTGGCCACATTTTCTTCCTTCTACTGGCATTTATTGACTGCTGACTGCATACACACCCCTGGAGGCCCTGCGATCCAGTGGCGGTGCCTTTTCAGCGAATCCACTCAGCTCCCCATCCCAGAGGCGGGCAGACGCCCGTGGTGGTGCAGAGGTCTGTCCCGGCTGTGGCCCTAACCCAGCTGAGTGGGGAGGGAGTCAGAAAGGACTCCCAACAGAAAGCTGCCTTCTCCCAGCCATCCCCCACCAAGTGCTCAAAGTCCCGTGAAATCCATTAAACTGTCCCTGCCCCACTCCCACTTTCCTGGCCTCATCTTGGCTTTGGCAGCACTCAGATGGAAATCCCTGGCTCAGTCTTCTGTCATCCCTATCCCGTCTGACTTGTCCATTAAATTTTGTAAAGTGGACCTTCCAGCTAATACTTACGAAACTCCTACTATATGCCAGGCTCTGCAGGGGAGAAGGGAATGAGTCAGTCTCACCCTCTGGGTGAGGGTTTGTCTTTAAAGTAGGAAAACACAAATAGATAATTACAGGACAATGAAGAGTAAAAGAGAAGGGGGGGGCGGGGCATAATGTAGGGACCTTGAGGAAATGAGGACATGCCACTGATACTGAGAGAACAGCAGGAGGAAAGAGACAGCAGTGGAGAGGAATGTTCTGACAGAAGAAGCAGAATGCTCCTTTTCTTGCCCTTTCTCTCTCACACCAGGGCTCTGGACTTTAAAGGCAGCCTGATACGGCTTGTTTTTTTCCCAAAGGACAGGTGCAGGCAGGAATGAAGGCATGTAGGCAGGCAGTAGGAGAGAGGAGGAAGAAGCACTTTCTTTTATTTAGTTATCTTTGCTGTTCTCCTCCAGCCAGGACTAGAAGCTGGGTCCTTGGGAGGTATGTGGACTGCGCTTTGACTGGAGACAGTCGACCAAACCACTACTTCACCAGGATGCCCCATGGTACGGATTTAAGAGCCACAGTTCTGGGACAAACAGTCTGGGTTCCAGGCTCAGCTGCTTATATAGTGAGCACGCAGATGCATTGCTATCTTCTCCTGGCACTAGCTATCTAATTTGTAGGCTCCAGTGCAAACTAAGAATGTGAGACTCGGAGTACCCTGGTAGAGTAGCAGTTTGGTCCACATGCATCTCCAGGACCCTGGTTCACCACCTAGGGCCAAGGGGGTGTGTGGGGAACAGTCAATATGAACAACTAAATAAAGTGCTTCTTCCTCCTCTCTCGGCCTGCCTGCTTCTGCTTGCCTTCATTCCTACCTGCATCTTTCCTTCAAAAAAAGCAAGATTCTTGGGTAAAAGATAAGAATTTCAAGATGATAACATGGCAGGGCCTGAAACCAAGCAGAGAGGTCCCTGCACAATGCAGATGTTGCATGCTTGGGGGGGCAGCCCTGTCCTCAACTTGGACTATTAAAATGATCTCCCTCCTCCACCCATTGCTCAGCATTCTCCTTGGTATTTTAAAGCACTCAGGGTATTCCTGGAGTTGAAACTATATGTGCCAAGGTTTTCACTTGGAATAATAAACTGAGATAACACTGGGAACTTTTCTCAGCCAAGCTTGGCGAGTAACAGCTGTGTCCAACCAGGTTTCATGACGAGACAGGCTTCCAGGAGTCTGTGAAGTCTCTCAAATCATATGCAAAGCTTCGTGTGAGCAGATGTGCTTTTTTCTGGGGCGAGAGTCCATAGCTTTCATCAGATTCTCCAAAGAGTCCATTACCCAGGAAAGACTAAGAACCAGGCCCACAAAGGCTAAGCCCACATGTAACAGTTCTGTAATAGATCTCTTTGGGGCCTCTTCCAGATAAAGCCTCACAGTTCCCTCTGTGACGCTAACAATACAATTCAATACGACGACACTAACCGATACCACTTTTTCCGGGCTTACTCTAAGCCAGGCACTTGACATTTATATTACCTCGTTTAGTCCTTATAATAACAGTGGATTCCACTGGGCTTCTGACCAGCCCTTACCAGGCTCTTGGCCGAATCAACTCATGTCTGTGGCACCCTGTTTCTAAACCTGGCGGGCTTACTTTGAAGTCTGTCCTATTGGACCAGGGATGGCCTGTCTAGCATCGGAATCAGCCTCGGCCCCGGGTCATCCACTTAGTCCAGATCTTGCTCTCACGAGCCCCCACACATACCATGCCACCTCTGCCTTCCATACTGTGCACCTGTTGTTCTGTCTAGAATGTGTCTCCTGGTGCACCCGGGTGGAGTGGTGCTTCAGGACGGGTGTAATCTACACACTTCCTAAGGAACCAAGTTCGTGTCCTGTGGCCTGGGGGAACAACCAAGATGAACAACTAAATAAAATGCTTCCTCCTCCTTCTCTCTCTTCCTGCCTGCCTGTGCCTTTCCTTAAAAAAGCAAAAGAGCACATCTTTCATCCAGGTTGTTGGTTTTTATTGTTGGTGGTTGTTTTTTAAGAAAATGTTCAGGCAGGAATAAAGGTGAACAGAGGCAGGCAAGGCAGAGAGAGGAGAAGCACTGTATTTTTATTAGTTGTTCGCATTGGTTGTTTTTATCAACCCCTTTTCTTTTCTTTTTTTTTAATTGGAGTAACTTTTATTTTGCACACTAAAGTAAACTCATATGTATAGACTCCACATTCCTTAGATATATGTCAGCACACCCTGCCCTCCACCACACACCAAGTGTTCTTCCCCTCCGTCCAGTGCAGCCCTGGGTCTCGAACCTGGGACCTGGGATGTACGTGGGACCGCTCCTAGGGTATACTAGACCGCTAGGCCACCATGGTGTGCTCCATCCAAGTTTAGCCTGGGAATGCCTTTTCAAATTTCAAATGTCAGATCCACTGTCACTTCCTCACAGAGGCCTTGCTCAACATAGTTACCTGGGGGAGGTGCCCCCTTCAGGTTCGGTGCTGTCTCCTAACAGCTTGTGCTGAGGTTTGTTATAACTGTCTGATTTTGTTTCCTCCCATAGATTGTGAGCTCTGTGAGGAGAGTGACTGTGTCACTTCAGGCATCAGCAAGGATGCGGTAGAGGGTCTTCCTAGCCTGGGGCACACATACCCTGTTCGTTCCTTACCACCAGGAGCCCAGGGTTCTAAAGGGGAAGGCACTGGAGCTCTCTGGTGGGGTAAAGTTTAGGTCAATCGCCTCTGAGGGATGTAGGCCACATACCCCTGCATTTGAGTCCCGAAACAACCAGCATAAATAACTAAATGGAAATAAAATAAAATACTCTTCCTCCTCTCTAAAAAATTAAAAATTAAAAATAACATAAAGGGGAATGCAGGTGCATCCTGGTGGAGTAGCGGTTAGTCAGCCGCCTCCTGCTGCCGCAGTCCACATACATGGCAAGGACCCAGGTTCACCTCCAAGCCAAGATAAGCAATGAAATAAAATGCTTCTTCTTCTTCTCTCTTCTTGCCTGTCTGCCTCTGCTGGCCTTCATTCTTGCCTGCAACTTTCCTTTAAAAAAAATAAAAAGAGAAGGCAGTGCAACTGAAGAAGCAGATAGAAACATCTTCGGCAAGGACTTGGGGATGACATCTGGAGGGGCTCGCAGCAGTCGACGCAGGATGACTAACCGCTGGACTAGGGAAAGCTTGGCGGGGCGAATGAAGCAGGATTTAGAAACAGGATAGAGATGATTCAGAACATACCCACGTTTCCGGAGTGAGAAGGCAGAACTAAGGTCGGCCCAGACAGAGCTGGGAGAGCTCCTGACATTTACTTGTGGGGTGTTCACAAGACCCTCCCTTGCTCTAAACCAAGGCTAGTCTGTGTCTGAATCGTCTACCATTAGTTCCTTTGTGGATCAAAACCATGAAGTCTTGGGAAAGTTCTCTCATAAGATAGTGATGTTGACACTCTTAATTTTTCTCCGTCTAAGGTAGAGGATTGAAAGTGCTAATTACAGGTTCAGGGGTGTTTTATTTTTTATTTTTCCAAAGGCAAGTTGCAGGCAGGAATGAAGGAGAGCAGAGGCCAGCAGGCAGGAGGAGAGAGCAAGTGTTTTATTTATTTTACTTAATTGTTCATTTGGTTATTCCCCCCGCCCTGGGTCTGGAATCAGGGGCCTTGGGATGCATGTGGACTGCGCTCGGTGGACTAAGTCACTAGGCCACCAAGATACGCCCCAAGGGTGTTTTCTGACACCAGCGAATTTTCCAGCCCCAGCTGCTTGTCCATCAACTCAGTTTTCACACTACTTAGAGACAGCTTACGGGTTCATCCCCACAAGGCTGCCCTCCTTTGGATGCCTGTCACGCTCTACATACATCCCAAAGCTCACATCCAAGACCTGGGACCATGCATGTAACAGTAAATGAACAATTAAGTAAAACAAATAAAGCGCTTCTTCCTCCTCTTTCCTCCTGCCTGCCTGCCTCTGCTCTCCTTCATTCCTGCCTGCACCTTTCCTTTGAAAAAAATAAATGAAAGTCTCCAGTCATCCTAGTTCTCACCAACCAGCTATAAATTAGGGGCTCCTATGACTTCCTTCTTAGTTTCGATAATTTTTGAACAGCTCACAGAATTTAGCAAGGTCCTTTAATCACCGTCACTGGTTTACCATAAAGGATACCAGTGAATGGGAGTTGAATGGTAGGTATATAAGGAAAGCTCTGGAAGGGTCCTGAACATAGGATCTTCTGTCCCTGCAGAGTTGGGGTGTACCATTCTCTCAGAAATTCGACCCGGGTTTCCAACCTGGAAGCCGTTCTGGATCTCATTGTTCAAGTTTTCATAGAGTTCAGTCCCCAGGCCCCTTCTGCTTTCCCTGGAGGTCAGTGGAGGCCTGGAAGTTCCAGCTCCCTAGTCACTTGATCTTTCTGGTAATCAGTCCCATCCTGAGTCACCTCATTGGTAAGCTCAGCTGTAAGGAGCAGGGACTCATGAATAACAAAGAACTCTCCAAACACTGCAGAAACTCCAAGAATTTTAGGAGCTCTGTGCCAGGAATGGGAACAAAGCCCATGGTTCATCCCATGGACCTGGGTTTGTGTTCTGGGTCCTGGGGGAACGACCAATGTGAACGACCACATAAAAATAAAATAGAATGTTTCCTCCTTTCTCTTCCTGCCTGCCAGCCTATTCACCTTCATTCCTGCCTGCACCTTCCCTTTGAAAAGAAAAAACTAGAACTTCTCTGGTTGTGTGTGGGAAGAGGACCGGTCACCTGCTCCCTCAGCCTGCCCTCATCTGTGAAGTCCTTCGAATCAGCACCTCAGTCTAAGATCTCTAATGAGAAAAGTAGGGAAATTAAAGGAGCTACAAGCTGCTGTTTTTGAAGAGGAGAGGGATGAAGGCCAAAGAGGTTGAGTGAGTTTTGTAAGGCACACAGCATGGGATAAGCTGGACCTCGACATCTCCGGGTCAGTTCATCCCTGTGCCAGGCACTGAACCAGGAGCTCTGGGGCCACCATGAATAGGATAGATGCCCCTGAGAGTCCTTGGATCAGGGCCTGGGGCAGCATACTGGCTCAGTGGCCACTGCTTATCTTTTTAAGCCCCACAGTTTCACCCACTTGCCTTTCCTCTCTGGTTCCTGGTGGCACCTAAGCTGTGACTGGTGCCTGTGGCAGCAGCAGAGCAGATAAAGCTAAAAGCTGACACAGAATTCTGAGATCCAGAATCAGAATGGTGGAAAGAAGGGTGAGCTCTGCCACACCCTGGTGGAGCAGAGGTTGCGTCAATCACCTCAAAGGAGTGCAGACACCCCCCCCCCCCGCCCCGCCCCAACCCCATTTCAGTTCTGGGGCAAGGGGGTGGGACAAAACTAGTGTGAACTAAATAAAAATTAAGTGAAAATGCTTCCTCGTCCTGCCTGCACCTTTCCGAAAAAGAATAGCTACCTCTGCTTGGGAATAGGCAGTGAAGCAAAGGTTCAGAGAAGACGACGCCAGACAGAAAAAGAAGTAAGACACAGCAGTGTCTAACAGTGAGGTGCAGTTCAGGAACTCTAACCATTTCTTCTTGGCTTCACCTTCTACTTCCTGTCACCCCTACTGCCACTATCAGTCACCAGCCAAACTCCTTCCAAATCATGTTTTAGAGTGAATCTTGTTTTTATTTGTAAAAGAAAAGTGCAGGCAGGAATGAAAGTAAGCAGGCAGGCAGGCAGGCAGAAAGAACGAAGAAAGAAACTTTTTTTTATTGAGTTGTTCACCTTGGTTGTTCCCTGGCCCTGGGTCTTGAACTGGGAACCTCGGGATGTATGTGGGACTGCTCCCAGGGGCACTAGACTGCTAGACCACCAGATGCACCCCTCTCTTCCTATTTCTTTTTAGAGGAAAGATGCAGGCAGGGATGCAGGCAAGCGAGCAGGCAGGCAGGAAGAGAGGAGGAAGATGATTGAGATTATTTTGGATTGAGAACCTGGGTCTGTGTCTAGGCCTCAGCCTACAGCTCAGCGCCCAAGCCACCAGGATGCACCCATTTTAGATCAAATCTTAAAAGGAAAAAATAAATCTCTGATAAGATGAAATGGTTTTCGAAAAAAGGAAGCGGCTGGAACAGAGTGCATCTGGGTGGGCAAGTTTAGGTCAAAATCCCCAAACAGCTCCTTCTTTGCTTTGCCTGGGCTCTGGCCTCCAGAATAATCTCTAGCACAGAATCTGCTGACAGTCAAGATGTCTCCTGTTCCACTATCTCAAAGGGGGACCTGTGGGCTTTCAGGGAAAATCTGCCCTCGGGCCACCTGAGCTGGGAACATTGAAATGACAAGAGGCCCCTCCAACGAGCCTGTACTTTGCTGGACCTCCATTATGCTGCACCAGACCAGTCTAAGGGCCAACTGGGGACTGAAGGCAGCTTAGCTGAGGCCTGGCTTCTCCAAATGCCCTGAGAGTATTCTTACCTCCCTGTTGGCTCCTCAAGCCTTACTATTTTCCAAAGCCTTCACCCAGGCATCCTTTCTTAGTAATTTAGTCTGAGGAAAACGGCATCTAAAGTCAGAGACCCAAGGAGCTGGAACAGACTGTAGGCAGGTCCTCTCCTGCCGTGGCTCCAAATATTAGTGTCAAGTCCTCCTGTGTCTGCGACAGGGCCACAGATCAACCCAACTCAAGGAAAATCTCTGGAGGTTGGACCTACTTACAAGTGTTTAAAAAATATACTTCTCATTGATTCTGAAAATCAGTCTCAACCCTCTAAGTCAATACAACACAGGCATTCCTGTCAAATGGGCACCTCCAAGGGGAGGGACTCTAACATTCTAGCTGTGCACTGTTCTAGTGCCTCTCCGGGGAGTTTACTTACAACCCACTGTGCCTTGTCTCCGCCCTTCTAGAGTAAGTGTTACCTCTTTTCCAAGGTAGCCTTTTGCTGACTGAAAACAGTATTAGGTTGTATTTGAATTATGTTTCCTTTTGGCGGGTAGGCAGGAAGCAGGAGAAAAGTATTTATTTTATTTAGTTGTTCATCTAGCCGGGTGCCCCCACCTCGGGATGCACGTGGACTACATCCGGGGACCTTATTCGCTAGGCCATCAGAGTGTGCCTGCTTGTTTCTAAAAACAGGTTTATGAGAGGACACAAAGCATAGGATAAATGGCATGGTTTCCCTAGTGTCGAATTTACTTGGTGCTCAGTTATTTAAAACATCTATTAATATAAAACGAGCACAGTTATGTTATAAAGCAGCATACAAAACCAGAGTCAGTCATTTTCACTGGGAATAAAAGGTAGGGAGACTGCTCTCAAGTAAGACATGGGAGAGACAGAATGGCCAAATGCGTGAAACCTGACTGATTCCTGATTGTGTAACCAGCTGCAAGATTTTTTTTTTTTAAACCGATGAAATTTTAATATAATCATTAGATGGTATTAGGAAATTGCTGTAAACTTTCCTAGGTGTGGTAATGGTATTGCAGTTATGAGGGAGAATGTTCTGAGATGTCTGCTAGAGTATTTAGGAAAAATTAGGAGTAAGAAAGATGATATTTCCAGTAGTCATTGAAAATTTTGTGTATTTGGGTGTTATATGTCTGAGAGATTGGATTACTGAATTATGGAATCTAGGTGGAATTTTGAGAGCAATTCACTATATTAATCTTTCAGTCTTTGAAAATTTTCAAAATGGAAAGTTGAAGGGAGATCATATGTTTTATAGAGTCAAGGTATGATTTCAAAATCATTAACTTCAGGAACCCTTCACTCTGCCCCAGCTCATTCCTCTTGGTCATTACGAAACTTAAAGAGTTTGAGAAGACTTGTTTCTCGCCTCACCATTCCAGCCAGTGAGTCCTCAAAGAGGCTGTGCCATTTCTGCAGTCTCAGAGCCCAGCACAGGGTCTGCCGCAGAAAGGCGCCGAATAGATGCTGCCTGAATGAACAAAACGACTAATATGCATGTGACCTTGGGAAAACAGTACCTCCTTGCAGTTTCCTCTTCTGTAAAGGGCTTACTAGATGACTGAAATACCTGCAAGGTCTTTTCCAGTTCTAACACCTTTGGATGCTATGCTTGGGCCTTGAAGGAAGGTCAGAGGTCTTCTTTACACAGTCCCACAAGGTAGTGATGACCACAGTGGATCAGCTCCTGTTTTAGCTCAGTCATGGCCTTTGAAGTGTCCTTGAGCTCACAGAGCACACGTCAGAGTAATGGTTGCTGAAGAGCCAAGTGGTGGCAAGGGCGGTCATCCTGGCTTTGTGCTGGCCTCCTGGCTATAGTTCTAGCTGCGGCTAACACAGGGTCCTCAACCTTGACTGCACCGCACGTTGCAGCCACCTAAGGAAGCTTTAAAAACACTGATGCTCACCTTAGAGAGTTCAATTTGATTGATCTGGGGTATGAGCTAAGCAGCTGGAGTTTCAAAGTCTCCCCAGCTTCTAATGTGGATTCAGGGTTAAAAGCCAGGAAGGCCGACAGTATGGTGGAGGGGTCAAGCCCCATCCTGCCTTTGCCACTTATTAACTGGTTGCTCTTAGGTGTTACCGCGCCCTCATATCTGACAACCAAGTGAGATAATGCAGGCACTGCACTAAACCCCAAACAGGTAAATCGTTAAAGGGAACTATTAACAAGTAAACAGAAGTCTCTGTGGCTCTCCTAGGAAAGATGGATACTTTCTGAGCCTGCAGAGCAGTGGTTCTCAAAACTTGAACCAGGAGTCACCTGTTTAATCAAATTGCTGAACAACCCTTCCCCCGAGTACTGATTCAGTGGGTCTGAGGCGAGCTTCTAGAATTTGCGTTTCTACCAAGTTTTCAGGTGCTGCTGCTGCCGCTAGGGCCACCCTGAGAAGCCCTGCTCTACAGCGGCACCCCAACTGGCGTTTTGGGGCACCTGAGTATCTCTGGCCTCTACCCACTAGAGGTGCACAGCATTCCCTCCAATTGTAAAAAGAAAGATGTCTCAAGACCACCAAAGGTCCCTTGGGCAACAAAAATGCCCGGAGTTGAGAGCTACTGCTCTAGAGAAACTGAGTCGAGGGGGACTGCGCAGGCAAGAGGAAAAGTTACAGCCTAGAAGAAGGAGCAAAGTTGGAACATCCCAGGGCTTTCTCAGAGAAGGAACATTCTAGGTTTGGGTACAAGGACAACTGACCAGAGGGCAGAGGGCAGGCTCCTTAAAGCTCAGACTTACAGGAGCAAGGACTGGGCTATCTTGTCTGGCCTCTTCCTTTGTCCTGGTATCAGCTGTCAAGCCCTGAATTCTCCCTGAGGAGCAATCCTTTCCTAACCCAAATGCCTGACAGCCTCTCCGTGAGTTTCACCTGCTCACAGCCCCAGACTGCAGAGGTCTCTGTTTCCTGTCCTCGCACCTCGAGGTAGTCACACGTCGCTGCCTATCAGTGAGGAACAATAACTAGTTTTGCTGCGAAGAAACAACTCTAACAGAACTTGACCTGTCTAAATCCACCACCCTGACAATTCAGGGCACAAAACTCAACCACTCAGAAGAGGCGGCTCTCTAAGTGCCATCAGTATTACATGCTGGGAACTGTGGAAGCCAGAAAGGGAAATTAACCGAAAACCAGAGATGCCATTACTCATTCGGGAGCAATCTGTCTCTCCCAAAGTGAGAATACAATCTGCACCCTCTGGGGATGTGTTGTACTCAAATCTTTATTCCCCAGGTTAGGGCCTCGATTCCCTTCACATTCTAAGTGGTGCTATTTCCTGCTAATGGCTTTACCCAGCTTTTGAAGAAGGCTCTTGGGAGGAGGCCGAGGTTAGAGGAAAGCCCTTGGAGTCTCCAGTGTCTTACTTCTTCCCAGGCATCATCAAATTCTCCAGGGATTGGTAAACTTATAAAAGTGCAGTGTCAAGGTCCAAGCCTTGTTTTATCCCTAGCCAAGAAAGAGAAGAACAGGTAGAGGGGACTAGGTAATTCTTGAGGTAAGTAGACATGGTGTTTAGAGGGATTCGGGAGAAACGTGACAGTGCAGGGATGAGCAGCATGAAACCTCTGGTCAAGGCTCTTCCGCTCAGAGGCAGAACCATGTATGTAATTACTGCTCAGACTGGAAATCGGTCACCGCCCGCTTTGAAGATCCCACTGTATCCTTCAGCAGAGAAACAGGTTTCACTTGAATCCAGTTCTTATCAAATGTATTTGGGTATGAGGTTTTTATGCCCCAAAGTATCTAACAGACCCAGGAAAGTGTTCTGTGCAATGCAACTTCGGAAACTTCAATCTATAGGTCCAAGTACAGAAGTAACACTCTCCCGGACTTGGCTCCTGCTTAACCTGCAACATTACTACCTTGGGCCCCTCCCCTCCTCAAACGTGCCGACGGTCTTCTGCTTCATGAGACATGCCCGGCTGGCAAGTCAGTGCCTGCTGCTTCTTGGAACCCACATGGCCCTTCGTCCACCCACCAGGCAAAGCCTGCTCAGTCTAAGTCCCAACGCAAGCATAATCACATAACCTGCGAGACTTCTTCAACTCTCCCAGGCGCAGGCAATTGCTTACTGTTTCCAGTGTACTTTATTCAAAGTTAATTCATGGTATGAAAAGTAATCGGCTTGACAGCTTTATCATCTTGCTGGTTCCTCTATTAATGAGTGAAATAAACATGAATCTGTACTCGCTTAACTATCTTCTCTAATTTAGATAAACAGATGATTCAGGTTCATAAGCTAAAAACACAAAATCCAACATGTTCAGAAGAGGCGGGAGGTGTGAAGACCAGCAGAAAGACCTGTGTTGAGACAGATTTCTGACACACTCCACTCCCCACTGCGAGATGGGATTGTGTTTGTGGCGGTCAGTCACCCAGTGATCCGGAAAGACAGGAACCGATCTTGGGCGTGTAAGGCCACTAATAGTGTTTCTTAATGTCCCTGTTGGTTTAGGAAGAGAGACAAAAAAGCAGAACTATGAAAGTCTCAGACAATGTCATGGATGAATTCTATGAAAACTTTATGTTCCCTCTGAGTGGACCTTGATGCAACATCCCAGCCACGGTTCTCTCTTGGCTCAGACCGCTCCAGATTCGCACTCGGGACTGACCGTGGAGGCTGCTGCTCAGCAGCGTGCTTTTGGTAGGAGGCAGAGTGGACACACAGCCAGTCAAAGACTGTATATAAGAAGCAGGTTCATCCCTTGAGTGATACACTTCTAGTAGGAGAAAAAGATTTGTTACTGAAAAATAAGCATGTCTGCCATTTTCATGGGAGTAAATAAAAAACAAACCAGAAAGTGGGAAAATAATCCCAAACAACATAGTAAACAGCTTCTTTAAAGTCTAAGTGGATTGTATGCCCTGATCACATCACGTCCTGCTCAGATTTATAGCAACCAAGCCTCAAAGAAGAGACAGCAATAAATCCAATCTACATGCGCTTTTAAAAAGGTATCTTTTTGGCTTTTAATACAAAACGACTCAGAGAAATACAGAAAGAAAATATACACCAGTTATTGGATAAAAAGAAAACAACAAAATCGCAACAAATTTCAGTCACATTCTCTGTCTTCAGCCTGGATTAGAAAACAGGAAGCTAAAAACCAACCTATGTCTGTCCCTTTGAAAAAAATCTTCTTAAAAAAAAGGAAAAAAAATCTAACAGTCCCTGAAACCTGGCAGGTGGTTTTCAGAGGCCACTGGAAGCGCGCCTTACTCGTCCTGATGAAATGGGACACACATGGTTGCTGGGACTTGGTCACCTCCTAGTTTCTTGCTATTGATGATCTTCGTCTGAGAGCAACGCTGGTCTGGGCACCATCTGATGCCACTTACACGGTGAGAGTTCTCAGGGCCCAACAGTCATGCAGTCTTCCACACCCTCACTGAATCTCCCCCATGTACAGCCGCTTGTCACTGGATGCTGAGAGAACTGAGGTGAAATAACAGAGAAGATAACAGGAAATATGAAGGCTCAGGCAGATGGGGTGCTCAGGGGTTCTTGTATCAAGAGCCAATTTGGATTTTAGCTAAAATCCCTCCTTCCTAAACACCATTCATAGTAAGCAGGCTTGGGTTTTCAATCCAAGTCCTCTCAAAATCATAAGGGTGGACAATTCTACACAAGTACATTATTAAGCTTTAAATCCTGATGTCTGCCTTCAGTCAAACCCTAAGAAACACACCTCACTCATTTTAGAAGAATCAAAGTCAGTTATTTAGTAAATGTACTTCTGCTTGCCATCCTTAGCACTGCAGAAAAATTAGATCGTCTCTTTAAATAAATTCAAGGTCCATTATTTAGTTTAACTGGACAATAAAAGGTAAGTTAAATAGCAACTGACATCTGAATATTGAGAGACATTCTTTATATATCATTGAAACACAGACTTGAAGCATGTAAACTCAAAAGAACTAGAAATAAGACCAAATTTGAATTTGAGAAATAAATGGGACACTATTCCTATCCTTAACACTTAGACAACGGAGAAACGTAATAATATACAAAGACTGTATGGAAATTCACATTAGACAGATTCCGCCTGTCTCTTTTCTCAGGGCCCCTTTAAGAGGATTCCTACAGTTCCCCTTTTCCTGTAATCAAGGCAGACTTACTTATGGGCTCATCAGGATGAAAAGCCACTTCATTGATGGAGCCTGCGTGGCCAGGCAGCTTATACAAAATCCTCCTGCTCGTGGTATCCCAGACATACACAAACCTGTAAGCATTAGGAGCATAAAGATAAGGCCTCGAAGAACTGAGTAGGGCAGAGGCAACAATTTATTTACCCCATATGTTTATTTTTAATGGAAGTAACATTGGTTTATAAAATCATGTAGGTTTCCGGTGCAGAGCAGTATAAATAGTATGTGTATATACATTATGTTCACCAGCAAGAGTTGAGGTTCCACGGTTCACCCTATATAATTAACTCGTGTTACCTGATTTACTAGCCACCCCTTACCTACTTCTCTTCTGGTAACCACCAATGTTTTTTTTAAAGACAAGTACAGGCAGAATGAAGACAGGCAGGAAGCAGGCAGGGAGAAGCAGCCACAGCGCTTTAACTTAGCTGTTCATCTTGGCTGCTTCCCCAGCCCTAGGTCTTGAACCAGGGACCTTGGGATGTACGTGGACTGCAATGCAGTGGACTAACCCACTAGGCCACCAGGACGCAACACAATTCTGTTTTTATAGTCTTAAGAGGAGTTTATTCATTAGTTTTGTTTAACATCCATGAGAGAAATCATAGTGTTTGCCTCCATCTGACTTATTTCACGTAGCATAATATCCTCTAGGCCACCTGCTATTGCAAAAGGCAGGACTTCATCTCCTTTTAATAGTTAAGTGGTACTCCTGTGTGTGTATGTATGTACACACATGCACACACACCCCTTCTGTAGTCAATATCCATTGATTCAATTTGGGGCTATTGTGAATAATGCTGTGATGAGCACGGGGGTGTATTGCTCTTTAAATTACCGTTTTTTAATTCCGTGGGTACATATCTAGAGTGTATGGTTATCTTTAATTTGTTGAGGAATTTATACTCATTCATAATGGCTGCACTAACAACCAGTCCAAGCAACAGCGGACTAGGGTTACCTTTTCTCTATATGCTCTCTAACACTTGTTTCTTTTCTTTTTTAAAGAGAGGAAGGAAGGGAGAGAGTAGGAAGCGCTTTTTATTTATTTAGATGTTTATTTTGGTCCCTCAACCAATGGCGAGCCCAGGTCCTTGGGTTTTACATTTTGGTCCACACCTGTCATCTCTGCAGCCTGAATCACTAAGGTGTGCCCATTTCTTGTCTTTTTGATAATAGCCATTTTCATAGGCGTGAGGTCATATTTTGTTGTTCTTTCAATCTGCATTTCCTAATAAGAGACGATGAACATCTTTTTCACGTGCCTGCTAGCTATCTGTATGTCTTCTTTGGAGAAGCATCTATATTCAGATACTCTGCCTGTTTTATTTTTAAGTTAGAAATATTCTTTATTTATGAGATACTTAACAATAATGAAAAAGACTGAAGAATTTGCTTAAATGTAAAACACGTATCAGGCTGTGTTAACTCATTTAGAGTTGATGCAAAACAGATCTGCCTTTATGACAAAAGAACAGGAAAACATTTCTTTTTATCACAATAGGTTAAGTGATAACACAACAGGTGATTTATTTTAAAATCCAAAGGGAGACAGCAACACAATTAATCGAGGAAATAACAAATAGATATGTATGTGATGCCAATCACTAGCAAGCTATTTCACGTTAAGTGATTCTACTACATACATATTATTCTATAAATGCATTTGCCTATTTTTTCAGTAGGGTTTGTTGCTGTTGAGATGTATGAATTCTTTACATATTTTGGATAGTAACTCCCTTTCAGATATATGCAAATGCTTTTCCCCAAGCAGTAGAATTTCTTTTTATTTTGGTGAGTTTAATTTGCTACGCAAAAGGTTTTTAGTTTGGTACAGTCCCATTTGTTTATTTTCACTTTGGTCTCCCTTGCTCTTGGAGTCGAATCCTCAAAGATATCTCTAAGGTCGATGCCAAGAGCATATTACATGTTTTCTTCTATGTATTTTAGTTTCTTACGTTCAAGCTTTAATTCATTCTGAATTGATTTTTGTGTAATGTGCTAGTGGTTTTTTGCACGTAGTTGTCCAGTTTTCTCAACAGCACTACCTGAAGAGACCTTCCTTGCTCCATTTGATGCTGCTGGCGCCTTCATCAGAACTGCCCATGTATACATGGATTTATTTCTGGTCTCCCAATTCTATTCAACTCATCAGTGTATGTATTTTTATTTCAACATCATGCTCTTTTTTAATTATTACTGCTTTGCAGTATAGGTTGGAGGTCAGGGAATTCTGTTTTCCCTCGTAGGACAGTTTTGGTTATTGGGGTTTTGTGGCTCCAAATACATTTCATGATTTATTGTGCTCCAGTCTGGGAAGAACGCCTCTGGGATTCTTTTCTTTTTAACTTTTTTTAGTACTTTATTGTGGTAACTTTGTTTTACAAATGAAAATAAACTCCTATGTGTAGGCTCCCCATTCTTCAGATACACGTCAACACGCCCTGACCACCTCCAGATCGCGAGTACTCACCACTGTCACCACGGGGACTCTGAGAGGAGCAGAGTGGGTCTGCACACTGCTTTACAACAGGACCATCTTAGTGATGCGAATCCTTCCAACTCACGAGCACAGAACATATTTTCAAGTCTTTGTGTCTTCAATTTCTTTTCAACAATGTCTTGTAATTTTCAATGTATAGGTCTTTCATTTGGTTAAATTTATTCCTGGTACTTAATTCTTTCTTATGTGATTATGGATTGTTTTCCTGATTTTTGTTTATTATTGCATATAGAAATGTAGCAAATTTTTAATATTAGTTTTGTAGCCTGCCATTTTATTATTTCCTTTTTAAAACTTTTTAAAAGAAAGGTACAGGAGGAATGAAGGCACTTTATTTTTCATTTAGTTGTTCACACTGATTCCCCCCAGACCTGAGATGCAAACTCAGGTTCCCAGGATGTATGTGACGTGAGTCCCTTCAGAGGCAGCTGACTTAACTATTACTCTACCAGGGTACATCTATTTTATTATTTCTAATCGGTTTTTTTTATTGGAGTCTTTGGAGTCTTCAACTAGTGATAGTAATAACTGTATTTCTTCCTTTCTAATTTAGATGCTTTTTATTTCCTTTTCTTGTCTAATTGCTCTGGTTTCACCTTGTATTTTTAAAAAATGTGTTCTGGCTATTAGACAAGTAATACAGATTTTTAATAAGGCATGGACCTTGACCTTGAGCAACTGAGTGAAAAAATAGAAATAGCTAAAAACATAAGTATTACTGATATTTTCAAAGACAAACTTCTGAAATAGGAAAGAACAGAAACAAAAAGACAGTTTTTCTTATGGAGTCACACACAAATCTTTAAAAAGCACCTGATTAATAGGCTATAGCTTTATTGTATTTAGTTGTCATGCTGGTTATCTCCTTGCCCTTGGACTCAAACCCAGGGGCATGCGGTTTGGGCTCTTTTGACTTAACCACTGCTCCACCAGGGCCGGTCTATCCAGGAATGTCTTAAAGACAACCCAATTCATGGAAGAGTGGGAGGCAGTTGGTCCTTCTGAACTTAGTACCACAGTGAAATCAGGACCCTGGAAAGTTTTACTATATAAACAGTACCAAATGTATGCTTGACTCAAATCTTGCCTTGAAGTCATGGGCAGAAGAAAATACTGAATTCTACCATGAGGGGTCCTAACAAGTCCAATCTCATTATAGACAATAAAACTAGGTATAATGATTTTTCCAAGATGACACAGCTTGTTAGTGGCAGAAAAAATACTGAACTCTTAATATTTTCCAGTATTCTCCTCTAACTACTGTAAAAACCACCAAAAATAGTTCCTTTGACCCTCAACCTTGCTTGGGTTATTTTAAGCTTAAAAGTACAATAAAGAGATATTGTCATAAAATCATGCAAAAACAATCTGTTGGTAAATTTAAAGGGCTGGCGCGCCCTGGTGGAGCAGCAGTTAGGTCAACTGCCTCTAAAGGAGCAAGCTACATACTCCTGGGTTCAAGTCCTGGGTCCAAGGGGAAACGATCAATGTGAACAACTAAATTAACGACGACAACAAAAAGATGATGTGCTTCTTTCTCCTCTCTCTTCCTGCCTGTTCCTTTCCTTAAAAAAAATTACATAGATGAAAATATAAAAGGGGTGGTGGTTTTCAAACAAGTCATAAAAATCATTTACATATGTTTAGTTAACACCTAGAGGGATTTACAGTACACCATTAATGCTACTTCTGATCTGACATTACACTTTTCGTTTAAAATACAAGTAAACAGTTTCTGAACTGTACATTTAGTTCTCAAGGGTTAGACTCCATAGGAACTAAAGTTCCAGAAAAGATGGAAGAGAAGTAGGAACCCATTCTGTCTGCAGACTCCTTGGCTCTGATGCTCATGTTCTCCCCACCACTGTCTTCACTCTGCCATGCACAAATAATTGTCCTCATTAACCCAGTCAAGAGTGGTGTGGTAAGTGGAAAAGTACATGAGCGCTGAGTCAGAAAGACTTGGGTTCAAGTTTCAATATAGCTACTTAATAGCTAAGTAACCGTAGACAATTATTTAACTTCCCAGCTTCTCTTTCCTTAGTTGCAATGATGGAGATAATATTGATGTCACAGACTGGTTGACAGAAACAAATAATGTATGCAAAGTGGCTGACATATATAGTTAATAATAGCTGTTGTTATGATCAATGTGTTCCTTATCAAAACAAAATCATATGAAGTCAACAGGCTGACTAAATCGTATCAGAATGGCCAGTTTTCGCATAGTCCTTGACAGGACTGTTGAAAGATTTCAGGTCTGTATATGAAGAGGTAGGTAATTTGCAAGTAGAGAGGAGAAATTTGCCAAATCCAGGCCAAGCTAAAAAGCAGCTTTCCGAGAAGCAAGTATGTATTTCACAGGCACATAAAAGCCAGCAGAACCCCTGATCTCCAAGGGTTTACTTCAAGGCCTCACTCTCCATGGCTGCCAATTAGATACTAAATTTAGAGGGGTTCCTCATCCTCTCCTTACTCTGGCATGGCAACATTCGGCAGGAACCCGGCTCTTTATGTAACAGAGCTCCTGACGACTTGGGGCTAATTGGCAAATAGCCTGTGAAACCTAGCCAACTCCCAGCAGGTGGACATGCAGACTTTTCTCAGACCAGAGCCATGCTTTCACATGGAAAGTTTAAAGAAACACTGGGGAGAGAGAGATGGAGGCGAAGATCTTGAAAGTCAGAAAGGGTCAAAGTCAGAAACAAACTACTCAAAACAAAAGCTTATGAAAATGTAACTTAGGACGCTCCCTTGTGGCTTAACTGTTAGTCTACCAGCACAGTCCGCATACATCTCAGGGACCACGGTTCATGACCCAGGGCCTGGGGGACAGCCAAGATGAACAACTAAATAAAAAAGCTTTTTCCAATTTTCTCTTCCTGCCTATTTGTCTTCATTCCCACTGTAACTTTTCTTTAAAATAAACCACCCCCCTCCCCCGAAACTTATTAGAAAAATAAAAGAAAAAATATCACTTAAAAGCTTAAATATTTTTCTGCTGGAAATTATGTAGAAATACTTGTAATAGTTCAGAATGCAAGATACTTTAATGCTTCCCCATGTTTGAAGTTTCAAGTCTTCTAGAAATCTGACAAGTGAAAACCCTTAGACTGTCCCTTTAGGGCAGTTCTAAACCAACAGGATTTAAACCAACAATGTGGTACTGTTTCACCTGGACCCCTTTCCTCCTTGAAAATACCTAGTATTTGCCCATTTTCCCTGGCATTTAACTTGCCAGGAAAAAAAAAAAAGTGGACTCTGTAATCATCAGGTATATTGAACAAGGTTGGAAAACAGGAAGGTGTGGGACAAATCAAAGTGAAGTTTCTTATGGTCAAGCTAGAACCTTAATAGAAAAACTTGGAACATGCTGAATCCCAAACTAGTCCAGGAAAGGCTTCACATTTATAGGATGGTGCTTGTATCAGTAGAGAAACAGAAAAGTCTCTAACAGGGAAGAAAAGTGGGGTTAAGCTAAAAAGGGTTGCAGTATCTCCCAGTGGGAGTTTGCCATCAGAGGGCCTCACCATTCTTTACCAGCCCACATCTGTAGATCAATAGTCTTGGCTCCTGGATGTCCTATTCAATGTGATTCCCTCTCAACTACAAACTAGGAATATACCAGGCAGAACAGCATCTGACAAAAGAATTGTCTTCCTTCTGTTTCTAATTCATCACGTAATGCCTGAATCAGATCAAACTGACAGTTAAGAAAGCCTCGGTCTCTTAATTCATCAGCCCAGGGTAGAAAACACCTATGCCCATATGCTGCCACCCGCTTCACCTAGCAATCATGGCATCCTTCCCACTAAACCTAGACCCATTTCTGAATCAGCCTTAAATACAGGCAACCATTACCAAGAGCTGAGCTGATACACAGGGTAAAACTTGACTGCCATCTTCTAGCTGGGAATTCATTCATGTAATATTCACTAAGTGCTTAGAGTAGGTGTGAAGTACTTTCTGGGTTCAGAGATGATGCAGTCCCTGACCCCCAGGAACAAATACTTTAGCCTCACTATGTTTGTCTGACTATATGACATAATGAATGCTAATAAAGGTTATGTATAACCTAAGAGAGCAAATTGCAATTAGTTATGACTGAGAGGTAAGGAAGGAAAAGGTCCAGGAAAGTTGACAGCCATCACATGGAGGTGATTACCAGAGAGTTTGAATAACAGAGAAGAGGGGATAGGAGAGAAAACCAGGAGGTGAGAAAGCACAAGAGGTTAAGCAGAGGAAAAATTTCCATGCTGAGTGAAGCACCTAATGACTGGGGAGGAGAGTACACACTAAGTATCTGAATGAACTGAAGCACGGCAGAAGAATCCAATGAGGGGGAACTAGAGCCAGATTATGGGTCTGAATTTTATTCTGATAGCAAAAGGAATGAAACAGAATCAAAGAAAGTGTTCACTCTCCAGGTCTAAAATGAATCCAAAGAGGGCAGAGAGGGTGTGTTTATCGGACATGATCTTTAAACCCTTCATACTGCACATACACATATCTCTAAATACAGCTGTAAGTCTGTCTATTCTAGCTCAGTATACGCATTTCATGTATTAAACATGAGAAGATACCTCCAATAGCTATATCGCTCTTTACTTCATGCCCAGTAATCCTTACCTGTCAGCTGAGCCTGCTGCTATCTTGCTTCCATCAGGTGACCAAGAACATCTCAGGAGATTCTATAAATGATGAATAAGCAGGAATTCAATGAATATAAAAATGTACCGAACGCTTCTGTCAGACTACAGACTCGCTAAGCGACATTTCTTGAGTAGAGTTTTAATTATAGTTTCCAGAAAGATGATCAGCAATTAACACATTCTGTGGCCCAAAAAGCAGTTATTACCTACCAAATAAAAAGAACACGTAGAAAATGCTTCTTTTACATTATAGTGGACCTGTCTACAAAAT
This sequence comes from Solenodon paradoxus, assembly GCA_004363575.1. Lineage (NCBI taxonomy): Eukaryota > Metazoa > Chordata > Mammalia > Eulipotyphla > Solenodontidae > Solenodon > Solenodon paradoxus. Next base: position 138,979 of record RJWH01001233.1, on the reverse strand, counting down.
TTTTATTCCCTTTACAAATGGCTCCTTTTGCTCCATTTATCTTAATCTTCACTAAAAATATTTTATCTTGAAGGAAAATAAACAAATAAATAAAACCAAACCAACAAAAAAATTTATTTCTGAAGTGAAACTGAAGCTCAATGGGCTCGAAAGGAAAAATAATAGTCAGCATTAAAGTAAGTGGGTTGGGGCAGGCTATGAGGCATGGGAGCTTGGGTTCCATATGGATACTGGTCTAAGAGGGTCGAAGTTTCCAAGGAATTAAAAGGGCAGGAGTCTTGTTGAGGGTAGACTGAAGTCAGAAGTTCTAATGTGAGGGGAGGCACCATTATTAATTATATGATGTCTTTCTCCCTTCGCCTGTATTTATTTTTGGCAAGAATAGTTTTGGTGAAGAACAATGTTACGGAATTCACCCTCATCTTAATAGTGTTGCTGCTCTCTATCCTTAGGGATCATCTTAAATGTCTGTCAATCAAATGGACAATGAAAACTCTTGCCATGCAGAATTCACCTTTTCAAAGTTGTGCACATTTCCTTGAAATATCTTCACACATCTCTCTTTGGGAGCAAATGGCCGGACGTCCCAGACCCGCACTACAAATTCAAACAAACAAAACAAAACAGTGACCAGAGGGCTCTTGAAGATCCAAATGAAATCAGAATGGTGTCAATGCCATGCATTATATTTTGGGTTGGAGGGGATCTACACGGTACACCACTACTTGACAAAACTTTTTCAATTTTTTTCCCTAATAGGACTGAACTGCATTCAAGTTTCATTTATAGAGACTATAACATAGAAGAAAGCTGAAGGGGCAGGAGAGGGAAATGTCAAACACATTGCTGGGGATTTATAACAGAAAAAGTAAGTTTTGTTGACAATAATTTCAACAGTATTACGCAAACCATTCCTCTACCAATTCAAAGAATCACATACAGCAAAGCTTTGATGCAATTTAAATACCACTGACTACTGTGACAATGAACCTTAAAAAAACAAATTTAGGACTGACCTTTTCTAATTTTGCTCACAGGGGCACTAACAGTTTCAAGTTGAACAAGGGGAAATAAATCCAAAGGCACTGTGCCAAAATCAGAAAAAGAGAAAACTTTTATTCTAATTCTAGCTTTGCTGTATCTATGGGTGATGTCAGCTATGTGAGGCTGTATCTTGGTTTTCTCTGTGAAATGAGACTATCACTTGTTCTCTTTTTTTATGAGTATTTTAAGGATCAAGTAAAAGGACATACATGAATGCTGTACAAGACTGGAGATAATAAACAAAAATAAAGAATATGCAATTTTATTATATAATCATAAAAGGTAATTTTTTATTTTAATAAACACTTAGAGAATCTCACCTTTTCTTACTCTGAACAATGTCAGAATCGGTCAATGGTAAATCTACTGAAATCAGGTAATGTGTTTACCCACAGTAAGCAGCTGCCATTGTTAACTAAAGCTTTACCTACCTGGAATTTGAGTGAGAAAAAGTGAATGTTAACCCTTGGTCGGCAATAAAAGGTAAAGCTATGCAAGAAAGCTTGCTATTGAGCTGAGAATACAGCCTCTGGTAAGGAAGGTCATTCATTCAACAAATACGTACTGAGTATTCATTGAGCACTAGGCATTTTGTTACTAAATGTCAGTGAAAGCATTTTAGTCCCCAATAAGCCTACTAATTTGTATACCTAATACTTAGCATTTAACTGGGACAAAAGTATGTATGTGTATAAATCCAAAATGCTGATATTTAAGTGAGGATCTCCTGTCACACCAATGCTTTGGAGTAGGGACAGAGACTGACTGGAAGAAAGAGCACAACTGATATCAATAGTTCTATTGATCTACGCTTGGTGCCCTCTGAAAATGTTTGAGAACTGGCTCAGATGGATCTTCAAATTCTCATCTTGATAAATTCATCACCAAGAGTTTCTTATACCTTGTTTGAATCCATAGCTGTGAATTTCATAGCATCCCAGAGCTGCAATGGGCCTTTAAAGTCCTGTCCTCTTATTTTATCAAAGTAGAAAATAGAGACCATATTGGAGAAATGTTAGTTGCTCAGACATTAACTGGCAGATGCAGCACTATAATCCTGGCTTCTTGACCACTACTTCTAAAACGTGCTCTGTTATGGAATTCCCTGACTCCCCTGGGAAAAACCAGCAAGCCATCTTTGACTCTACCCTCACTCTTTCTTTAGACTCTCATTTATCCCAGCACACACTTCTAGTATTCGCCATGCCTAGTTTCTTTATAATTCACAATGACTGGGCAGAAGGAGAACCTTCCTTCAAGGTTACCTGTATTGTCCATTGCATTGGACAAGAGATAAGAGCCTTCAGAACTTAAACTCAGGCCAGTCACTGAATCTGCATGACCTCTCATGGTGTAGGTTAGCTTGTTTTGGCGCAGGTCCCAGACCTGCAAATAATAAAAAGGTGCCATCAGAAATCAAATTCAAAACAGCAAAGAAAGAGTTATTAGTCAACTATCTTCCTAATCTGGCTCTGGATCAATTATTATCTATAAATTATACATAAAATATATGATAAAGTTTAACAGAAAATAAAAGAATTTATAGAGACTTTTCAAATCATAACAAAATGTTTTAGGTATTTAAGAATTAAGTAGCATTTTAAATGCTTTAAGTATGATTCAGCAATTAAAAATAAATTATTAGAACTATATAAATATAAATAAGCACATTTGAAAAAGACATTGTTATGTATAAAAGTATTTAACAAGGTAATATGCAAAATTACAGATGTGTTATAACTTTTCATTCAATATCATCACACACACACACACACACACACACACACACGGGAAAAAAGCATATTTGTTAAAAGAAAAATAAATTACAGATTGACTGTTGCCTGGATAGGAGAGTAAGCGAAATAATTCAGCTGAAAAATTAATCTAAAGTCAAACAGGGAAAATAAATGGTTTATTAAATATGGCTCATAAATACATTGCAACACTGATTTCTCATTCAGGAGATAATGTGGCAGAGAGGAAAAGGTAGGGATTTTGAGTCCTAATGAACCAGTCTTTGCCACTTAACAAGTTATGTGTTTCTAGCCCACTAACCCTCTCTTGTCTGTTCCTGGTCTCCTAGACAGGGGGTAACAACATTTCTCAGGGTGGTTGTGAATAACACAAATAGAATACTTATTTGCATTTGCCTGGTACACATCAGGCCCTCAATTACTGATAATTAGTGTTTTTTGTTGCTGTTGCTGCTGCTGCTGCTGTTGTTTTAACAGAGGAAAGAAGGAAGCAGAGGAAAAGCACCTTCATTTTGGTCTTTTCACCAGAGCCCTGGGACTCAAACCTGGGTCCTTGAGCTTTACATGATTTGTACATGAGCCATAAGGGAGTGCCCCTTAACTGGTAACTATTATTAAGCAACCCCTAAAAATAAATCTGAAGATTAAATGTAAAAAACGTTTAAACAGATATCAACTTCCAGATGGTGACTTGATAAAACGCACTTTCAGGTCGCTCCCCCCAGACACTGAAGAAACCAAAAAAAAAAAAAAAGGAAATCACCTATTTTCCTGAGATAAACACCAAGAAACAACTGGCATTTCAGCTGGAGACAGACAACTGTTGACTATCAGTGGGTGAAGACACCAGGCGCGGTTCTCAGCTAAGCCATGGGTTTGGATTTGGGACGGAGCTCAGGACGTGTGGTCCAGAGGCGGCTAGGGATTTCGGGACCAGCTGCAGAGACAGCGAGAGGCGGGCCCAGTGGGGCTGAGATGTGGAGACACGGAGGGCCTTGTTGGGAGGTGATGGAGAACCAGCATACCAGTAGCTAAGCTGGAGCCCACGTAGTAAATTTGCGCTGGGTGCAGCCATAACCGGAAATCAGCCAAATCAAACCCCTCCCACAACCATTTCCAGCGATAGCGTGGGGATGCCCCGCCCCCTGGATTACAGTGAGAAGGCACCCTCAAACCTCAACGCCGCCTGCTAGCACCACCTTGTGGATAGAGGTGAAACTGCAGCCTGATTGCCAATCCTGGGCAAGTCAAACTTACACGATGCCAGGGAAACCTAACCCTCAGAAATTTTAACAGAATGCTGAATAGAGCAAAGGCACAGAGAAATATATATGTGAAATGATGGATCCAATAAAAAACCCAGGGGAAAATATGAATACAGTAGACATATGTAAATTACCAGAAGAGGAATTTAGGGTAACAGTTATTAACATACTCATAGGAATACAGAAATCAGTAGAGGCAGTAAATGCAATGGCAGGAAGCAATGAGAAGAATTAAAATAAGACATCAAACAGGTAAGAGACACATTGGCTGAATTAACTCAACAGAGGGACTCAACAATAGGACGGATGAAGCTTCCAACAGAAACAGTGATCTGGAAGGTAGGAACTTAATCAAGCAAAACAGCAGAGATAAAAAAAAATTCAAAGAACTGAAGATAGCATTCGAGACCTCTGGGATAATATCAAAAGGAACACCATTCACATCATAGGGGTCCCAGAGAGAGAGAGAGAAAAGGGGGCAGAAACCATATTTGAAGAAATAATAGATAAGAACTTCCCCAATTTAAAGAATGAAGCAAGCCTCCAGATCCAGGAAGCTCAAAGTATTCCTAATAAAAGAAACCCAAGCAGAAATACACCTAGACACATCATCATAAAAATGTCAAAAATGCAAGAAAAAGAAAGACTATTAAAAAGCAGCCAGAGAAAACGTGTCACAAACAGAGGAACCCCCATGAGATTGTCAGCAGACTTCTCAAATGAAACTCTGTAGGCCAGAAGGGACTGGCATAATATATTCAAAGTGCTGAAAGAAAAGGAGTTTCAACCTACGATACTATATCCAGCAGGATTATCATTCAGAACCGAGGGAATAACAATTTTTTCTGACAAGCAATAGTTAAAAGTTTATCACCACAAAACCAGATTTGCAAAAAATATTAAAGGATGCTCTGTAAAGTATAAAGAAACCACAAAAAACGCAAGACAGCAAATACACCATAGTGGGTGTTATCTGCCAGCCTTGATCAAATTAAAACCTCCAGCATAGTTTCTTGCCTCCAGTCCTTACTCATCAGTACAACTCATCAACAACCTGGTGGAAGTGTTCCTTTCTTGCCTGCCAGCTTCTGTGTACTTTCCATGAACTAGTCCTGACCCAAGACAACACAGTGACTTTCTTCACCACCAGTGGACAACTACACCTTCTCCAGATGACAAGAATCCCAGCCTCAGGGAAAGGTTCCTTCTTTTCAACATGTTCCTTCCTTCGATACTCAGTTCTCATTCCCGAGGTACATTTTAGAGAATTCAAGTCTTTTATAGTTAGCGCCCCAATGTAATTCACAATTGTATGTAAACTTCCCATGTTTTCATTAAAAAAAAAAAATTAAGTTTAAGTAAAAAAGGAAAATACAAAGCTATATGTTTATATGGCTTGCTATGTAAAAAAATATATCAATGCCAGTAGGAATGGTCTGGAATGTCATATGGCAAAAGAACAATTTTGCTAAGGTCACTGGCATTCTACAAAATTTCCTCCAGACACACCCATGTGGCTCAGTGGCTAAGGTACAGGCCACGTAAAGCCCAGGAACCCAGGGCTAAAAGAAGGGAAAGAAAAATTCACCTGAATTTGATTTAATATCACTATGTAGCTTTTCTTTGTAAAATATTTTGCTAGCCCTTAAAGCAAGTCGCCTTCATCTAGAAATGAGTTTGGTATTGTGTGTCAAAGCAATATATAAGGCAGACGACTCCACTTTCCCCATCAATAACTCATTCACTTGTGGAACCCAACATAATTTATATACAATCATTTCTGTGTCAGGATGTTTGCTGCCTCAATAATCAGGAAGGCTAGAAATGGCTGACACTTCTGTGCAAGCTGCAGTTTCTCCTCTTCAGAGAAGGCACTGTTGAAACGTTAGCTTTGTGACAAAGGAGAGAAAGCCATTCATATCCTTCGCGGCACTTGGATGATGTCTTCAGGCTTTCATCCTTGTGGCACACATTGACTGTGGTGGGTCAAACAGTGTATCTGGAGGTACACGTTGTGGCTCAGGCAGCTGAGATGCTGGCGTGTGGACCAGGTAAAGCCCAAGGACCCAGCTATATGACCAGGGGGTCAGGGTGAAAAACCAACAATAAATAAATGAACAATGATACTTCTTGAAAATAAACAAGTAAATAAACAAATAAGTAAATAAATAAAAGCATCTGGGATTTGCCACAGAAAGAGTAATACAGCATTAATTTAAGCAAATAATTGCATAAATGTCCCAATCAGCTATTCAGTGACCATTGGGCATCTGATTAGTAGCAGGCACTGTTGGAGATTTAAAAAATAATGAGCATGCATGCACCCTGGTGGCTCAGGCACTAAGTTAGTAAGCTGGGGTGTGGACCAAGTAAAAGTAAAGCCCAAGGACACATGTTAGAAACTTGAGGCCTGAGGGGAACCAAAAGTAAAATAAATAAATAAATAGCTAGCTTCCTTCTCTTCTTTCCTAAAAATGGTTTTTCCTTTTCTCCTTAAAGAAAAAAGAAAGTAGTAAGAGCAATAGCAAACACGGCAGAGATGAACTCTCCTGTGGAGTAAGAATGGGAGTGAGAAAGGGGAGGTTTCAGAGAATGAAGGACTTGAGCGGGGCATGGAAGAAGACAGATTTCTTACTCAGTGGGAAGCGTAGTCCCAGACAAAGACAACATGTGAAAGCAGATCTATGAAAAAAATTGGATTATAGAGATTTAGGAAGAGAGGCAAAGACAATGCTTGAGAGGAGGGCAAACAGGGAGAGACCAGCTCATGAAAAGTCTAGAATGTCGGGCTTGGATTTTCTCTCACTGGGGAAGTCACACACAGACGGGTTCAGAGTAGTGGCATAAGACAGTCAAATCTGAATTTTAGGAAAATCCTTCTATCTCTGAGGATCTATTCTATTTCCTTAGCTATTACATTCAAAACAAAACAAAACAAAAAATGTTAACTAAACGCTCATTCCTGACTAGAGCTCAGGATTACAGAGAATGCCAAAGAACCGACAGACAGTCCTTTACATCATCATGGAGAGGAACATCTTTTTTTATTTTTTAATTAAGTATTATTAATTTATAATACTATTTTACTCAAAAGAATAGATTTCCACCTTGATCAATGTGTACATTATACCACATCCACCACTAGTTCTAGTGCCATTCACCATTATCAATTTGACTCCTTCTACCTGCATTTCCCTCCCTTCTTTCCCATTCCACATTTTATTCTTTTCATTATCTTCCTCTTACTCCTTATTCTGTCCCCAATAAGTTTCACAAGGTTGGCAGGAATAGCTCATCTCTCACAAAGATACATAGAATTTGTTTGCCTCAACTTTAAAAGGGACTCCCATTCCCTATTTGTCTCCCCCTCTTTCTCAGAGAGGCAGTGCTATCTGAGATGGACCAAGAAACAAACAAAACCATGCTCCTCTCAGGGGTAACTGCTAATGCACTGAGGCAGTATGGAAATAGTTCTATGCACAAATATGTCTCTAGCATCATACTTGTCAGAGTGCTACATATAAACCAGCCTAAATATTAGTGATAAATCGTTGCTTATTATTGAATATTCTAATAATAATTAATGATAATGACGGCTAACATATACTGAATATGTCCCATATGCTTTCAATGTCGCTGGGGACATTATATTTTTACCTCATTTAATCCATATAACTATAGTATGAGGTAGGTAACCAGTTTCATTTAGAGATAAGAAATGAAAACTCGAGAATTTAACTTTCTGGTGATCAAACAGCGAGGGGCGCCCTGGTGCAGCAGTGGTTGGGTCAGTTGCCTCTGAAGGATACAGGCCACATACCCTTGGGTTCGAGTCTGGGCCCTGGGGGAACAACTGAAAAATGGAAAAATAAACAAACTGCTTCTCCTCTCTCTTCCTGCCTACTACTGCATTCACTCTTTCCTTAAAACCAAAACAAAACAAAGATCACACACTAGCAATTTAGTGTCAGAATCAGAGAAATGCTCCTAACTATAATTTATATAATCTTAACTACAGAGCTAAAAAGACACTAAAGAGTGCTATGATAAAGAGCAACTAGGAGGACCAAGTTTAGTCTAAAAAATCCTATCTGAAGAGACATTTTAGATGAGAACGGAGGTGAGCTAACGCATGCAATATCTAGGGTAGGGTAGTTCCAGTCAAAAAACAGCCGTGTATTATTAACTGAAAAAAGCATCATGTAAGTTCTTTTTTTGTTTAAAGAGAAAAGACAAGCAGGCAGGAATAACAGTAGGTAGGCAAGCAGGATGAGAGGAAGAAGAAAAGTTTTACTTATTTAGCTGTTCATTTTAGTTATTCCCCTGGCCCTGGGTTATGAACCCAGGTCCTAGAGAGCACCCCATGAGCTAGAACTTAACACTAACACCTAAGCCACCAGGGCATGCCTCACAGAAGATTTTATCTAAAGCATGAACATTACGATGTCTATATATAAAACACAACAATATAGAAAAAGGGTGGGAGGAAGTATACTGATATCAAGTGACTGAATTTGAATAAAACTTTATTTTTCCTTCTTAGGTTTCCCAAATTTTCTTCAGTGAACAAATTATCATTTTTACTAATAAAAACATCAAAATCACAGTAAATTTTATCTTTAAAATAATTTTATTCCTAAAGTTTATTTATTAAATATGCATTTAATATAAAATGTAAAAAACACATTCTTACATCTTTGCAAAACTTTTAAGGTAAATAAATAAGTGGGCAATTAGGAATGTCTATCCTGATTTTTAGTTTGGAAATAAGATATGCTATGTAAAGTGCACAGAGAGAGGGATCCAATGCTGACAAAAGAATGTAGTGACGAGTATTGTAACCTGGCACACAGTAAAGATGTCCTAGGTTCTGGAGCACTGTGTATGTCTAATAAAAAAAAATTCTCCGATTCCCTGCTGCCCCATCAAACTGTGGCTCAGGCACAGGCTAGGAAAGCTGTTGACCCAGGTTTAAGACCCAGGATCAGAGGAAAATAAATTCTCTGAAAACAAAGTACATGCAAAAAATGTGAAGATCTGTGTACTAAAGACATTTGAATATAGGTAAAGATTTAAAGATGACAAGGCTATAATGTAACTAATAAAATATATAGGGTATGGTATGCTCTGGTGGTTTAGCAGTTAAGTCCACTATCTCTGGATGGTACAAGTCACATATATCCCAGGGAACCAGGTTCACATGGGAGGGTGGAGAACAACTCACAACCAAGATGAAACCACTAAATAAAAAAAATAAAAAAACTATTTAAAAGAAGAAAATATTTTAGATAAATAGATGGAACTAACTCAGAATATTTAAAAGAAGAAAGTATTTTATATATTTATTTACCAGGAACTAATCAACAAATTATTAGGGGGAAAAGAAATCAGGCACTTCTCCAAGAAACATGAAAGATAATATTTTAGGGAAAAAACTATCATATAAAACTACTATACTCAAGGGACTATACATTTATACATTCCTCATATTTGAAATAAGTTTGAATTACAGAACAAAAAATTGAAATATATCAACATACAATGACTGGGACTAGCTATCTGTAGAAATCACCTACCCTAAGAAAGTATAACAAATATTGTGTAACTGAAAAGACATGGAAAACCTTAAAATCCTAAAAAGGGACTGAGTCTAACTTCAGGATTACAGCAGAGTTGAATGTATCTCTTTACAGAAGACCCAGAAATAGTCTAGATAAAGAGCCTGGACTAAGTTACATTATTTATGCTAATATCACCTTGTTAGCACGATTGTATTATTCTTAGGCTAGTATTCCTACAGTGTAGATGAGGATATCAAATTCTCAGTTTAAACAAGTCAGTTTCAAAAGGTTACATACTGTATGATTCCATTTATTCAGAAGTCTAGAAACGGAACTGAACTATAGGACAAAGAGCAGATCGATGGTGGGTAGGAGTTAGAGATGAGAGGAGAATTTGGCATAAAGGGGAGCACTATGAAATTTGGGGGTGATGAAAACTGTATCCTCTTTATGGTAGTTACATGAATGCATGCAAACATAATTCATAGATCTGCACACCTAAGTCGTACTGCAGATAAATAAATAAATTTAATTATTTAAAGGAAATGTGCAGGCAGGAATGAAGGTGAGTAGACAGGCAGGCAGAAAGAGAAAGTTGTTCACACTAGTTGTTTCCCCCTGGACCCGGGACTCAAACCCAGGGGTATGTGGCCTGTGCTCCATTGTTGGTGACTGACCTAACAGCTAACACATAAGGGCACACCACTGCATATAAATTTAAATAATACTTCAAAAAGTATAAATCATTTCAGCTCAATGCCATTATTACTTCCATGTATATAAGAAGCCCTCTAGTGATTCTGATGCCAGTGGGCTCCCAAATTTAACACCGACAACACTGCATTAGCTGGTAAGATGTTCTAATAAAGTTCTCATGCTCTGATTTCACATTCTCCAAATAGTTATATGATAAAAAATGAGATGTGAAATAATACAACAATTAAGAAAAAATAGGAACGAGAAGTTCCATTTTAGAAAAGAGTGAATTTAAGTATTTATGAGGCATCCAAGTGGAAGATGAGTAGGGGAAGGGGGGGTCTGGAGTTGAAGAAGACTGGAGCTGGCAATAAAGTCATCAGCATAGAGACAACAATTCACACAAGTAGAAGAAAATTGTGCAGGGAAAACGGATATAGTGAGAAGAATATTTAGATAAGAACCTTGGGAAATAATATTTAAAGAATGCTTAAAATAATTTAAAGTCAATGTAAAATGTCAATGAAATCATCACTTTTTCTTGAGATAGGCACATGCAAAACTTTATAATATTTGAGATTATGTATTTTGGCTTGATGAATTACTTATATATTATATCTAAAGTGTTTTATTATATTAGTAAATCATGACTGATTTAATTAAAATTAAAAAAAATGGAGAGTAGCTTGCAGAGGCAACTGAGAAGGATATGTCAGAGGAGTAAGAGAATACGCCCTCGTAGTCAGTTTAAAAAACTAAACAAAATAACTAACTCTACTAGATCTAGTAGATTCAGTAACAGGGATCATTGGTGACCTTGAAAAGAGCAGTCAATAACCTAAAGGAGGCAGAGTCAGGTTCTTGAATGATCGGGAGATTGGAAAAGGGAGATAAGTAATTAATGACAGCAAGGGTAGAAAAATCTTCAGAGGATTTTTTATAGGTATTCTGAGTGTGACTCAAGCCAAATTCTGGGTTTCAAACTAAGGTTCCATCACTTAGAGCTAAAAGAGGCACAACAACTTAACGCAAGGTTATAGTTAGGTGAAGTTGTATGCCTCTTTTTAGCTCAGTTTTTTAATCTGTAAAATGGCATTAGTAGTACTTATTTCTTGGGGCTGTTTGTGAAGCTTGGAGAGCCCGACAGGGCAATAAGAGGATGCAGAGTTGAAGGAAGACACTCCCCTTACCCTAACAAGCATGATGAAATGCTAAGAAAGCAGAAGAGGAGATTGAAAATAATAGGCAGGGTGCACCCTGATGGCCTAGGACACCCTGGGAGCAGCCCCACATACATCCCAAAGTCCTGAGTTTATGACCCAAAATTGGGGGGTGGGGGTGTGGCAGCACATTCCTGCCTGCACCTTTCCTATAAAAACCAAGTAATAGGTAATAGGATATGGAAAAACTGATGGCATAAGGTCCTAGAGATAGGACCAATATCACTGCATTTAAGGAACTCCTTTTAGACAAAAGCAAGGACAATTCATCCACTGTAAGAGCAAAGGAGGCAAGAAAGGATGGAAATACAGTATAACTTCTAGGCAGATAACACAGGAAGTTTAATGCTTACCTAGTAGTTACTATTCTCATGATAAAGTCAAAAAGTCTTTGAAATCCTTGACAGTTATTAAGTCAAGACAGATATTAATTGTGTGGCCCTACAAAAACCCTCCGTGGTTACTGGCACTTGATATGTCCAGAAACTCTGCTAAGTGCTCTAATGTTTCAGGCCCATTTAATCCCCACAACAACCCTACACCAAGAAATTATGATAGAGAATTACGAAGTGATTTAATGTTATTTTACCAGGCTAACACAATTAAAAAAATTTTTTCAAATGTCTTCAGGCAGGAAGTGCACTCTTCATTTTCACATGCTCTTCATTTTCACACGAGGACTCTGCACTTCACAACATCTGCCTGGTTCCTGATGACATTTATGTGCACTACAACGCAACTCTTAAATTCTTGCAACTCAAGTTATGAAGGTAGGCGAGAAAGAAAACAAGTTCCAAGTTACTGTCTTATTTAGATGTTATAATTGCAAAGCTACAGCATTCTCAGAAGTTTGGAAAGATTCACCTTTGTAACTGGATTTAGGGGAAAGGGAATGTAACATAACCATCAAACTTACCTTAATATCATTGTCTATTCCACCAGAAATAATCTGATCACTTGTGTCATTGAAGGTCACAGCTAACACTTGGTAGGTGTTCTGAAATGTCTGGACAGCCGCTTTTTTCCGGATGTCCCAAAGCTGAAGCAGAAGAACAGGACAATCTACTCATAACACTCTAAGAAGTAACTGCACATATACTCCTGAAAGCAAGAATTTGGTGGAGGTCAACCCATCTCTAACAGGGGACCCTTTTAGAAATTTATCTGGATACCTAGTAACAGGTCAAGAAATGACCAGTTTGGCCAATATATCTGAAGGATGATGGAACAAATAACTGGTTATATTTCCAGACTTTGTTAAATTTTGAATAAACACAGCTAATCAACATGCCATTAGAGTGGTAATCTTCTACTAAATAAGCTCATACATTCTTAGCATAGCTGGATATTAGATCAATGTTTTCAAACTGTAGATCCTAACTCTACAATGTGCATTAAAATATATACACAGAGAGAATAGTTTACATTAGAGAGAGTGGCAAAGAAAGGAGTGCCGAGAAAGACTGCCTGCCCTTCTACAAAAGCAAGGAATTACCAGGCAAATTGAACTTTATCAGAATTCTAGAAACTAATGAGTTTATAACAAAGAGGCAAATGCTTAATGAGGGAAAAAGGAAAAAAACACTTGAGTCTTAATAAGAGTGTTTTGTAGCAATTTAATTTACCCTTGTTCCATCTTCTACTTAGTGACAGCTTTAAAGACAACAGCCCATATTCCCACTAGTGTCCTGAGTACAAGAGGGAGCAGAACAAACCTTATTCCTTATTCTCACAGAATTGTGATTGTTAGTTTTTATCTGTCTGGTGGCTCCCTAAAGAATGAGCTCAAAGGGTTTTGCCTTTATTTTGTCCAACTTGGAACTCTTCCAAGGCAGAAACAAGGAATAACAGTTGTGGAAAACAGTCAAAGTAAAAAGCTTGGGAGGAAAAGCTGGGCAATGAGACAATTTGGAGTAAGAACTGTGAAAATCTCTGATATATTCCTGGAAATGAGAAGGCCACCCACATGCCTATGGCTAGGTACTTTTTCTCAGGAAAGACCTGAGAATGTGAGAAGGTTCTAAGCTTTCATCTCTTTTTGACCATCAGGCTATGCATAAACCGGAAGGGAATGCTAATACAGAGCTGTAAATTGCCAGGCTGAGAGGTAAACAGGCACGCTTTGCAAAGACTGGGAGTTATTCCCCCCAGGTGATTAAGAAGATCTCTGCTGAGTCATCAGTAGACCACTAAGCTAATGAAATAGACTTCAATGGTTATAAAAGACAAAGAACACAGACATTACAAAATTAGTTCAGAAATATCACTAAACAAACAATAGTTACAAGTACCAACAGCAGACCTTTGAGGAGAATCTAATTTCCTGAGTTGCCATAATATTCAAATGTCCAGTTTTCAACAAAAAACTATGAGGCATGAAAACAACTAAAAAAGTATGGCCCATGCAGAAGAAATAAAGAAAGGAAGTCTTTTCAACAAATGATGGGGGACAAATGGATAACCTCATACAAAACAACGAAAATGGAGTCTAACCATCACACCATATATGAAAATTAACTCAACAGATCAAATACTTACATATAAAAGTTAAAATTTTAATATTCTTAGAATAAAACAAGAATAAATCTTCATATTCATGAATTTGGCAAGCAATTCTTAGGTAGGATGCAAAAAGCACAAGTGACAAAAGAAAACAAAACTCCTAAGTTCATAGAAATTAAAACATTGTATATCGAAAGGATGGTATTAAAAAAAAAAAGAGGACAGAGCGCCCCGGTGGCCTTGGGGTTTAAACCAGGCACAGTCTACATACATCCCAAGGTTACTGATTCAAGACCTGGAGCCAGGGAAACAACCAGGATGAACAACTGAATAAAATAAATAAAGTGCTTCTTCTGCCTCTCTCTTCCTACCCGACAGCCTACTCACCTTCATTTCTTTCTTTACTTTTCTTTTATAAAAAAAGGAAAGTAAGACGACAACCAAGAGTGACAGAAAATACATGAAAATCATATACATGATAAAGACTATTTAGAATAAAGAACTCTGTTAATTAAACAACCAAAACCTAAAGAGCCTAATTAATAAAAGGGCAAAGGGCTTGAATAAACATTTCCTTTCAGAAAGTATACAAATGGTCAATAAACAAAGGAAAAGATATTCAGTATCCTAAATCACTTCAGAAACACAAATCAGTATTTAAATACCACTTCACACCCACTAGGATGGTTATAAGAAAATCAAAACATGGAGTGTGCCCTCATGGCCTAGCAGTCTAGTGTACCTGGGAGTAGGCCCACATATACCTATTACATTAGTGCTGCATTAACTTAAAGAACTGAAGTGTTACTGTTTTATCATTACTAAGTAATACATGCTTGCTTTAAACATTAGTAATAGAAAAGATGTTGATTATGTATAATAACTCTAGAACTCCATACTCAAGTGTAACTAGATAATTTTGTGCCTTTTTTTAAAAAAAAAAAAAGGAAAGGAGCAGGCAGGAATAAAGGTGCAGACAGGTAAGGAGAGGAGAAAGAAGCATTTATTTTGTTTAGTGCAACTTGGCTGTCCCCCCCAATCCCGGGCTCGGGTCTCGAACTCAGGTCCTTGGGATACATGCGCGCTATACCAGTCAGAGGCTGCAGACTTAACTACCAAGCCACTGGGTTGTGCCTGTTTGACAAGGTGTCTGTTTGACAAATTTTCTTATACAAGATGTGCCGGGGTTATACTGTACTATTTCTGGCCAGTTTTTAAAATAAGGAGCCCTGGCTTTTTTAGTTAAACATCGTATTTAACGGACAAGACCTAGGATTGCTTTGGCAGCACATAAATTAAAATTCAAGCAACACAAAGATGAGGATTAGCATGGCCTCTTAACAAGGATGCCACTCAAATTCCTGAAGGATTCCATATATTTGCACCTAGAGGGAATCATGCTTAGTGAGAGAAGTCAGAAGGAGAAAGACAGGTATCCTATGTTTTCAATCACATGGCATATACAGAAACCAAGCAAACAAATGAACTAAATCACACAAAACAGACAACAGTCAAAAGCAATCAGTGGTTGGAGGAAGAGTACCGGAAGGAAATAGCAACTCTGGATGCAGCTGTGAATAGCAGGGATCCTCACACATTGCTATTAGGAATGCAAAATGGTAGTTACTTTGGAAGACAGATCCTAAAATTATTTTAGGATTTTAAAATTTGCCTGTTATTTTAAACTTATTTAGTTGTTTATTTTAAATATGGTTTTTCACCCTGGTGTGGGTCTCAAATTCAGGTCCTTGGGCTTTATGTGGTCTATACACCAGCATCTCGGACACCTGAGACAAAGGGCATGTCCCAGAACATCTAAAAAAGCATTTCTGGGTGCACCTTGGTAGCTTCATGGTTAAATCTTTGGCCTCTGTCCAGCACAGTCCACGCACATCCCAAGGACCCAGGTATGGGTACGAGGAGGGGGAAATCCAAGATGAACAACTAAATAAAAATAAATAATTCTTCATGCTCATCCTGCCTGCCTACTCACCTTTATTCCTGACTGCACCTTTCTCTCTTTTAAAAATGAAATGTGTTTTGAATAACGACCGCTTAAAGTTGTGGAGAGGAGGGAACAACAGAGGTGGGAAAACAAGATACACTATCCCTCAGAAACCGCAACACAGACAAGACCCACCTTAACTGTACCATCGTCACTGCCGGTGCAGACGAGCTGGGGGCCCCTCCTGGCTGGATAACAGGAATTCACAAAGGAAGTATGTCCTTTCAGCCTTTTAACCCTCTCACCTGTTTCACTATCCCACACGGCCACAGTTTTATCTGTGGATGCTGAGAAAAGCATACTAGAAAGTAAGAGGAAGAAAAAAAAAACTAAGTGAAGAGAAAGAAAAGCAATCTATCTTTAGCACTTGCCAAAATACTTAAAACCAGTAACATGTCATGCTCTGACACTTTGGCATATGATGCTAGAAGGCCTCACCCTAACTTCCCAAAATCTTAATGGTGTTCTAGACCAGTACAAGGTCTGCCTTACAAAATATTTTGAAGATTTCCTTCTGTGAGACATATTACATATCTAATTCAGGAGTTTTCTCCATCTTTTTCTCCTTTGTGATCATCAATACTTTACCCAGAAGACAGCCTCCCTATTTGGAAATATTTAACCTACTCTCTGCTGCAGAGGTAAGACACAAAGCAAAGGCAGAGAAATTCTAATCCTTTCTCTAAAAATCAAACTTTTAATCTGTCTGGGGAGATTTTTAAGTTATAACTGACTTTTACAATGCTTTCTTTACTCAAATATTCACAGGAAAATGCCCACAAGGCTATATACAGGATGATCCAGGGAAGCCTCAGCGAGAAAAGAATATAAAAGTGATGTTTACCAAAATGCCTATGGGCATAACTCACCTTGTAGAGCCACATTTCCATATTCTCTGTAGCTATTCTAATATTACACAATCATTAAAATGCTAGTGATACATAATATGCTATGGTAAAAAGACATGCTAGGTGAGTAATATTGAGGAGGAAAAAGCAGACAAGGTTATATACATATTTCTAACATGTACGTACAAATCAAACAGCTTTGAGTAGGAAAAAAGCTTGAGAAAAACATATCATCATGGTAATAGTGAATATCTTTGAAATGGTAGGAATATGGATTTTTTTCATATTTCTGATTAAATATTTTTTCAAAACAAATTATTACTTTTATAAGATAAAGCTGATTTATAGAAAATAAAAGCAGCATTTTGTTTTATCTTAAGAAAAAAATTTAGTGTGGGCTGGTGATATGTTAGATGACAGAGATGATACATTTGTAAATGCATATATGGAATAATAAACATCTTACTTGGGCAACAGCAACAGGAAAATAAAGCAGTTGCCCAAATGCAGTTGTTTTTGACAGCAGGGTATCCTCATCTTAGAAAAAACTCAAGGATAAAAATGTAAAAGGATGCCAAGAAGAATTAGTATGAAAAGCAGTTGCTACAGGCTGTCCACCTCCACCTCTGTGGTTCAGCGGCTAAGGCGCAGGGGAGTGAAGCCCCAAACCCTCTGATATCCAAGGCCAAGGGAAAGGAAAAAAACCAAAAATTCCAAACTGTATACTAAATAAAACAAAGCCGGAAGGCAAGTTTTATAAAAGCAGCTGTCACTCCACTACGCAGAATGCTCACCTGCCATCGGTGTTGTAGTGCAGTTCCATCACTGCTCCACTGTGTCCCTTCAATGTAGCATAGTTATCGCAGTCACCATAGACATTCCACAACACTGTGAGGAGAAAGGGGTTCTGTGAGCAGCACTAGGCAAAGAAAACTCATTATTGAATGTACTCAGGAGTTTATCAGAACAATCATTCTGAAATCATACTCTTTTACAACACTATGAGTTTACCCACTAGACCAATTTTTCTGACAGTAAAATGAAAATAACAGCAATATTTTTACATTTCATAAGGCAAAAAACGTTAGCTAATGGGTATAACTTTTTAAATTTTAAATTATTCCCTACTTTAAAAAAGTAAGCACTTCTACTACTATCTGCTGTAAGTATAAGCAGATTGTGGAAAACAACTGACTTCCGGGGCACATGGCAATGACTTTATACTACATTTATTCATTCCACATGTACTATGTACCTGTAACATGCCAGGTATTGGGGTAAAATGAGGCAAATAAACACACTTGTTATCCTCAGGCAGCCTGGCCTAGAAAGGAATGAAGTTCGATGAATGTTATTAAGGAAGACCTGTGTGTATAATAAAGTACATATGTGTACGTGTACTGATAGACATTTATATCTCAGTTGTTTTTCGGCTAATAAAACTGTTTCTAGTTTGCTTAATGACATTAGTCACATCAATAATTCAGAGATGTTCTGCAAAGATCTTTAAGGCTTCCAGAGGTCTGGCCACCAGATAGTTTAAAGGACAACAGAACAAGAACACCTAAATCAAAATGGACAGCGAAAACAGATATCATCCACTGAAGCAGTCACCAGCAGAACCACAGGATTCATTTCATCTCGCATAGGGCAAGTGATATCACGAAAACATAAAAAGATGCTTGCTATCTTCTTTCTTGCCCTTTCTCATGACTCACAGTGATTTTTTTCTACTTATGTTTCAAAAATGGGTATTCCTGATCAGTAGCTGAGAATCTGGGAAAAGATCCTAATGATATACAGGTGATTCATCTAAATGTGTTACCACTTTTAAGATACCACTTTCTGGTGGGTCCTGGTGGAGCAGCAGTTAGGTCAATTGCCTCCAAAAGACCTAAGCCACATACCCATGGGTTCAAGTCCCAGGTTCAGAGGTAAAGCAACCAGTGTGAACAACTAAATAAAAATAATATAAAAATGCACCTTTCTCCTCTCTCTTCCTGCATCTTTCCTTAAAAAAAAAAAAAAAAAGACACCATTTTCAAGAGCTCAAGAGGGCCTCACACCTTTGGGAAAAAGAAAAGTTATCTTTACCCCATTACTCCCACTAACCTATCAAGCCTAGATCTCATCTTGCCTAATCAGTTCCATTTGCTGTCACTAGGAAAATATTCTTAAACTAGAGCAATTCACTTTCCAACTAATTGAAATTAAAATATAATTCCTTCTGTATTTACAACATGGACCCAAATTCTATATGCAAGATCATTTAGCATTTTCATGACTATTTCAGCACTTGGTTTGTTACATTATCATTCAGACTGATATTCCATGGAACTGAAACTTAAAAATTAATCACTATTTGGCAAAGAACAGTGATTTCAGATTAAAAAACTATGTCTTACGTATCAGTCGGTCAAATCCTGCAGATGCTAAGGTGGACCCATTGGGGTGAAACTTGCAGCAGTATACTTCTCCTTCGTGTCCAGAGAGAAGCATGATGGGGGCTTGAAGGGAGGAACACCTTGGAGGGCCCTAAACAAAAGAAATAAGTATAGAGAAGTTGTTGTATACAGGCAAAGGAAACTGCAAAAGTGGGGGTAGGGTGGAGAAAAGATAAAGTAACAATGACTGAATCAATCTTTTCCTGATTTGGAGAATGGCAAATCTTCTCACTTAACTCATGCTTCCAATTTGATTTTTTCCTACTTGGTTTCCTGCTAAAGAGTCTATTCTCCTTCACCCTGCTTCTGTCCCACAGTCAATTTTTCATTGCACAAATGTGTTAACTCACTTCTGCCTCAGGATCTTTATACTTGTTACCCTTAACATATAGGAATCCCCTTTTCCCAGATCTCTGTGCTTGTCTTGCTTCAAAAGTTCCATCTTCGAGAAGTTTTTCATTGATCATTCAAACTCAAGGAGCACTCTACCTCCCCTCTATATTCTCTCACAGTTCTTATCTACCTGAATTACTCTCTTCATGTTTTTTTTACATATTTTTGTCTCTGTGCCCGCACTAGAAAAGCTCTGTGAGTGTAGGCACTCTGCCTGTATCATTCAAAAGTTTCCCCAGTCTCTTGCTCATTTAATGAATGATTGAATTGTGCTTCCCAACAACCCTGAAGGGCATACATTATTGGGGAAAGAAGGTTTGATTAATATCCTGGACACTAAGTCTAGGCTTGAGCAATTCACAGAAACCTTGGCTGACATTCTTGTTAGAAGGATTAGAACACTATCAATAGTGTTCAAATCCATTTATTTAAACAAATTATATGACATTGTTCCAATAGTACTGAACAAAATAAACAACAGAAATTTATGTTCTGGTAGCAAGGAGAAAGGGAGGAAGAAAACAAGCAAAATGCATAGACAGTGGTATGTGCTAAGGAGAAATAAACAAAGAAAGAATATGAGTGTGTATGGGGGTACTGCAATTTACTTTTTTTTTTTTGGAAATAACCATATTTAATTTCCAGTCAGGTGTTTACACTGGTTGTTCCTCCCCGGACCCAGGACTCGAACCCAGGGGTATTTGGCTCACATCCTTCAGAGGTGATTGACCTAACTGCTACTCCACCAGGGCGTCCTGGTACTGCAACTTAAAATAAGGTGGCCAGGAACACTCACTGAAAAAGTGAAATATGAGCAAAGATTTGGTAGAGTTGAATGTATAATGTATTGCATATGTAGAAAAGCATTCCAGCAGAGGCAGCAGCAAGCAGGGTAGCTAATGTGACTGGAGAAGAGTGAGCAATGTAAATTTGGTCAATTCAGAGAGATTAAGGGGAAGAGAGCAAAGTGTAAGAATTTTGGCTTTACTCTGAAGTGGAAAGACTTTCAGAAGAGGGTAATGGTGATCTTTAGTTTAGAATGATTCCTCTGGCTCCTGGATTGAGAATGGATTGACAATAGGAGGAGAAATAGGAATACCACAAGGACCCCACTGCAATAATGGCAGTTAATGCCTTAGACCAAGAGCTAGGGAGGCAGATGGCAAAAGTAGCAAATCGATATATTTTGGGGAGGGTGCCAGCAGGATTTGTGGATGGGCTGGTTGAGGAATCTAGAGAGGAGACACACAGTTCCTCATTTGAGCCCAGCAGCACAGGAGAGGTATAATCACTACCTCTACGTTAGAAGAAATGTAGTTCGAAGCATGGATTCTGGGCTTAAAACCTGTTTCTGACACGCCCTCATGGAGTAGAGGTTAGGTCAGTAGCCTCCAAAAGAGCACAAGCCACATACCCCTGGGTCCAAGTCCCGGGTCCAGGGGGAAAATAACTAATGTGAACAACTAAATAAAAATAAAAATGCTTCTTCCTCTTCCTCTCTCTTCCTGCCTGCCCCTTTCCTTAAACAACAACAACAAAAAACCTTGATAGTTGACAGTTTGCTTCCCCATCTACAAAGTGGGATAGCATTCTATGCTGGTACCAATATTAATGGATGTTGGCTGCTACTCGGTTGTTAGTACCACTGCAGGGAAACAAAGGGTGAGCCACCAGCCCAACGTCCCACATTCATTTCATTTCATCTCCCTCCCTCCTTCCACCACTCTATAAACTTTCCTGAATGCTGATTTTATGTTGGACTCGGGACGTGAAAGTGCGGGTCCCGGTTTGGGGCGTAAAGCCCGAAACTAACGCCAGCTCACGGGGCAGCCCAAACGCAGAGCACAGGCCCTCAACCCGGTGCGCATTGGGGCGTATCCGCAGCGCCCGCCGCTTTAACAGTGTTTATCTGCTTTAAGTCCAGGGAGAGATTCTCGTTCGGTCCACAAAGTGCGGGGGAAAGGCCGGCGCAGGATCACCCGGTGAACACCCAAGGACAGGAAGATGAACTGAGGGCCGAGGGCCACCAGCTACTGCGCTTACCGCTTGCAGCAAAGCTCCCGGAGCCGCCTGCTGCTGTCCCGCTCCGGGGCCCGACCCCGCCGATCCCAAGAGCAACTCATGGCGCTGCCGCTTGACTGGAACCAGCGGTAACTCAGGGCCTTTGCGCTTCTGCTGTTCTATCATGGCGTCAACCGCTGTCCTTAGTGCAGCCACAGACCGCGCCGACACCCTCAAGCACCTCACGATTGGTTCCGACTTAGTCCTTCCCTTAGAACTTCCGGCTCGCAGAAACCAATCAACTTCCAATGCTTTCCTCTGCACCGCCCCCTGGATAGTCTCCTCTTATTGGCCAATTCTTCCTGATGTCATGAGGAACTCTCTCAGGATTGGTGAGTGGCGCTGGGGTCCCGCCTCGGCGCGCTGTGTCTTGTGGGTGGAAGCGCGCTGACTGGATTTGGTGTTAAGCTCACTGCTACGGCCGCGAGATCCGGAGCTGGCGCCGAGTAAGTAGGAGACCGTGCTGCGGGTGGTAGGTGGCGGCGGAATCTGGAGGCGGCGCTTCTGTTGTGTGATCTGAGCCTGATCCTCTCAGCCGAATGTTTCTTTGCAAGGGTTAGAGGCCGGCCCCAAGTTCCGAGCTCTGATGTTTCCTAGGCTCTGTTTTTCGGTCGATACAGAGCTTTGGGGGTGTCTGGGGCCCCTGACTGCTGCTTTCTTCCATCAGAGCCTGTTGTGTCTAGTCCTCTGCTGGGAGCTCCCAGGGAGAAAGGGCCTGTCTCCCAGCCTCACCAGGATCCTCTGACTGAGGAGGCCTGCTTGCTTCTGTCGCTGATTCTGCAGCTTTTTTACGGGGCCTGCTTTGTGCTCCTGAGGGAGAGACACAGATCCCTGCCTTGTTGAGCGACGAGGACGCGTACGTGTGCACTAGGCCTTCTCCTTTATCGTCCAGCTGATATTGTGCAAAGCGTTGGGGATACCTTGTGAACCAAACAGGGCCCCTGACCTCAGGAGTTGGCGTCTGGTGGCGAAAACAGATGTTAAACTAGGATCTCTCCTAGAAATGTAAAAATAAGTGGTACGTTGGAGAGGTACCTGACGTTGAGTGCCTGAAAGCAGGAAGGCTTCTCTGAGGAAAGGATGTCAGGACTGATACCTGGAGGAAGAATTCAAATTAGGTGAAGCGTAGAAGGCAGCATAGGCCATGCTAGGGAGCGTGTGCGGAGGGTCTGCGGCAGCCCGGCTGAAAATGACGAGGTCGGTGTGGTCCGTACAAAGAGAATGAAGGGGAGGGAACCAGCTGAGGCTAGCCTGTACAGGTCAGACCTTGCAGGATTTTGTAGCTTTTACTTTAAAATGCATGGGGAACCACTGAGAAATTTTTTTTTTGGAAAGGAGGTGGTAATATATGGTGGGTGAGGTGGCTCATTTAGTGTGAACAGGTTGGAGGAGAGAGAGATGCAAATAGATCACTTAGGTGAGATGCTGGATTGGGGTGTTGGAACTTGGGCAGATTATAGCGGAATGCAGGAGGTAAAATAAGTAGGAAGTCTTACTAGATTGGATTCAGGGAGTGAAAAAAAAATAAGGGTAATTCCTAGATTTATGGCTTATACAGTTGTGTAGTTCTGGTTTTGGCTGGGGAACAGAGAAGTCATTGGTGACAGGGAGGAGAGTTTGAAATAATGGCTTTGGAACGCAAAAGAGATTTTTGTTGGAAATATCAATTTGAGAGTAATTTGCACATAGGATCTCTTTTGCTTCCCAACATATTACAGTTGATTAAAACATTCAAGTAAACTGAAATACTTAAGATTTTGTTTCCAAAACTACTGCAAGGTAACTCAAAATGGTGTACTTCAATCCTTGTCAATATACTTGCTCTTTTAAATTCTGCACATGTGGTCATATCTGATTGGACTATTTTCATCTCAAATTTTACAAACTTTTTTCTTTTAGGCAAAAGAACTTTTCTCTTCCAAAGGAGACCTTACATAAAAGCTTAATAGATAAAATGAATCAAAGAGGAATACATTGTAAAATGTAGGCCCTCCATCTCAAGACTGGGAGGGAGGAAAGTGGGAGTCCGCAATAATTAAATTCTGCCTAATTACCTAGGAGAGGCTTCCAGCTCTGTTTTTTGGGGTTGTATTCTCCTCATCTTTGAATTGGAAGCTTTCTGGTTGGTTGGTCTAGAGCCCTACTTTGATCTTCCTGAATCCTGTGGTCCTTAGATATTTCAGAACTGACTTAAAAAACAGTAAACTTGAGTTAACTGAGGAGCTTCTGAATAACCATGGAACCCTGGGTTTCAAGAGAACGTAATTTTTTTCTTTTTTCTTTTTTCTTTTTTTTTTTTAAGGAAGAGTGCAGGCAGGCAGGAAGACAAGTAGGCAGGAAGATGAGAAAGAAGAAACATTTTATTTTTCTCTAATTATTCACATTGGTTGTTCCCCCACTGAATGTGAACCTGGGTCCCCGAATGTGCTTGTACTGCGCGCCCTCTGAGGTGGCTGACCTAACTGCTACTCCAGCGCGTGCTGACAGAACATAATTTGGAAAAATTTCATCTTATTTTTAAAAATGCTAACTCTGCTTTTCTGAAATTATAAACCTGTTGCTGCTGTATTTCAGGCTCTCAAAACTGCATGCCAGTTTCCTTCTTAAAGAATTGCATATGGGCACGCCCTGGTGGCCTAGCAGATAAAGCTACCGGACATGGTCCACATACATCCCGAGGACCCGGTTCAGGCCTGGAGCTGGGGGAACAACCAAGATGAACTACTAAATAAAAATAAGCAAAATGCTTTCTCCTTTTTTTTTTTGCCTGCCTGCCTTCATTCCTCCTTGCACCTTTCCTTTAAAAAAAAAAAAAAAGAAAGAAAAGAAGAATTGCATAGGGTTTCTCAGACTACTCTTTTACAAAAGGAGCAAACAATAGAGCTCTCCACTTAGCTGTTGATACTCTTATCACAGCATAAATCTGTAAGAAACAATTTATGATCGTTTCTACTTTTATCACTCGTTTTATGACCTTAAGAGAGGAATAGGTGATAGACTGAGATAACTGAGCTAAGTTTAGCTATCCTAGCTGCTGATACCTCTATGGATTCTAGTGCTCCAAGAGTTGAAGAGTAATAACTCTTGATAGAGTCACTGACCTCAGGTTAATAACTTCTATTCTAGGAGGTGAAGTGAGAGATGCTGGGCAGTGGGAAGGGAAAGGATAGAAATCAACTCCATAACTAGAAAGTGGAAGAGGCAGGCTGCTCTGTGATGGAGCTGTGATGCTTGGCTTTAATTTGTTTATCCACAATTTCTCAAGAGCTGACAAATCTGATTCCATTCAATGTGCTGTTAGTAAAGTAATAAAAACCTCCTCTGGCTGACCTAAGAGTATTTATCATAAGGGTACAAGGTTGTTTTATGGAATTCAAAGACAGGGACATTCCTAGACATTGGAAAGGTACTAGAACTAGGGTTTGGAAAGCCAACAGGATTTTCCCTCATCTGTTTCTAGTGATATAGTCCAGTTAATGTATAATCATTGTAAATTAGGAAGACTTTGTAAAATTCAGTTGAAAGTGAGAGAGTATTTTGAGGCTGAAAAGAGAACAAAGTATTTGTTATGAAAAACCAAGGAAAAAAAGAGTTTCAGATCTTACTGGTGTCAAATGTAATTGAGAAGAAAAAGAACTGACCATAATACCATTAGATTTATCTTTATGTAGCAGTGATTTATCCAGTAGATTAAAAGTACATGGTTGATAAACACCAGATTGCTAATATCTTCTCTATTTAAAACCAGGAGACTGAGTAAGAGTATATATTTTCCAACACCAAAGCTCTAAGACTTGCTACTCAAGCAGCATCAACATAACCTGGAAACTTATGGAAAATGCACCTTCTTGGTACCTCCTGAATTACAATCTGTATTTTAACATGTTAAATAGTTCGTATGTAATTAAATTCATAATAGTTAAATAAGTTTCATGCATCCAACAATGGGTTATATGTAGGCATTAAAAAAAGATGCATGGTATTAGCAATGTAAGTGTCTATTGATGATGGATGAGTGGATAAAGAAAATGGGGTGTTTGTGTACACACACTCATACACACACACACACACACACACACACACACAGGAATATTTTTCAGCCATCAAAAGAGAAATTCTGCCATTTGGCAACATAGATGGACCTTGAGGGTATATGCTAAGTGAAGTAAATCAAAGAAAAATACCTCATAATCTTATTTATATATGGAATTTTTTCTTTCTTTTTTTTATTTAAAGGAAAGGTGTGGGCAGTAATAAAGGTGAGTAGACAGACTGGCTGGACGAGATAGGAAGAAGAAGAAGCGCTTTATTGCGTTTTTTTATTTAGCTGTTCACATTGGTTGTTGCCCCCAGCCCTGGGTCTTGAACCTGGGACCTTGGGATATATGTGGATCAGGCCAAGGTGTACTAGGCCACTAGGCCACCAGGGCGTTTCTATATATGGAATCTTAAAAACAAACAAAAAACAAACCCATAGATGCAGAGAACAGATTGGTGGTTGTCCATGGTGAAATGGGTGAAGATGATCAAAAGGGTACAAACTATGGTTAATAAAGCCATATTGCATATTTGAAAGTTGCTGAGAGAGTAGATATTAAAAATTCTGATAAGAAAAAGTTTGTAGTTACATGTAGTATAGATGTTAACTAGACATACATTGGTGATCATTTCTCAATCTGTGCATATATATTATCATTATTTTGTACACCTGAAACTAATACTATGTGAATTAAATCTCAATTTTTTAAAAAAAGTGTCTTTGTGTGTGATCGTTAAAATATGTTAAGAAAATCGCTATTAATTACAGGTGCATCGTGGAGATATTGTAGGTTTAGTTCCAGAATGGAGCAAATATTTTTAATCATCTTAACCTTCAATAAGTTGTATGCAATCTCTTTGCTTCTGGAGGCTCTTGCCTCAGTGTGGATGGCTGCTGACTGATCAGGGTGGTGTTCCTTAAGCTTGGGATGGCTCTGGCAATTCCTTAAAATAAGACAATAGTGAAGTTTTTTGCATTGATTCACTTTTCTTTCCGCGAAAGATTTCTCTGAAGCATGTAATGCTGTTTGATAGCATTTTACCCATCGGAGAACTTCTTTCAAAATTGGAGTCAATCTTCACCCATTTCAGTGCTGACAACCACCAATCTGTTCTTTGATCTATAGGTTTGCTTTTTGTTTGTTTGTTTTTAAGATTCCATATATAGGCATGCCCTGGTGGCCTAGTGGTCTAATATACCCTTGTCCCAATCCACATATAAACCTGGTTTTTTATCAACTAAATTTATGTAATATTCTAAATTTCAACACTGTTCACAATATCTTCACCAGGAGTAGTTTCCATCTCAAGAAACCATTTTCTTTGCTCATCCATAAGAAGCAACTTCTCATCTGTTTTATCTGGAGTTTGCAGCAATTCAGTCACATCTTCAGGCCCACTTTTTTTTTTAAAGGGAGAATCATTTTTATTTAGTTTTTTTTTTTTTTTTACCTTCATCACGATCATGGGTCTCAAACTTTGGTCCTTGGGGTGTTTTCCCACAAGGTGGCCCCCTGAACCACAAGGGTACACATCCTGGGCCTACCAGCATGTCTATAGTTACTTGCTCCAATGAAGTTTTGACCTCCTGTGACTCACAGGTGTTCATAATGGCATCTAGAAAGGTGAGTCCTTTCCAGAAGTTTTTCAAACTGACTTTGCCCAAACCCATCAGAGAAATCACTGTCTATAGCAGCTATAACCTTACAAAATGTATTTCTTAAATATTAAGACTTAAAACTAAAAATTACTCCTTGATCTATGGGTGGAAAAATGGATGTCTTGTTAGCAGTGCTGAGAACAGCCTTAATCTTATCTATCTACATCACAGAGCTCTTGGGTGGTAAGCAGGTGTATTGTCAGGGGAAATATTTTGAAAGGAATTTTTTTTTTTTCATGAGTGGTTCATCTCAATAGTGGGCTTAAAATATTTAGTAAACCATGTTGTAAATAGATGTACTATAATCCAGGATTTGTCGTTCCATTTATAGAGCACAGGTAGAGTAGCTTTATCATCATTCTTAAGGACTGTAGGATTTTTTCAAATAGTAAGTGAACATTGGTTTTAACTTAAAAGTTAACAACTTGCATTAGCCCCTAGCAAGAGTCAGCTTTCTCTTTGAAGATTTGAAGCCAGGCATTAACTTCTCTTTAGCTATGAAAGTCCTAGATGGCATCTTATTCTAATAAGGCCGTGTTGAAAATCTGTTGTTGAAGGTAGCTACTTTCATCAATTATTTTAGCTATACCTTCTGCCACTGATCTAGACTCCACCTTGCATTTTTATGTCATGCAGCCACTTTCTTCATTAACCAACCTCTACTGTTTTCAAACTTTTCTTCTCCAGCTTCCTCACCTCTCAGAGTTCAAGAGTGTTAGGACCTTTCTCTGTGCTAGGCTTTGGTTAATTGGAATATTATGGTTCGTTTGATCTTCTCTCCAGGTCACTTAACCCTTCTCCATATCAGCAATAAGGCTGTTTTATTTTATCATTTGTGTATTCACTAGAATGACACAATTTTCTTAAAAAACTTTACACTCACAGATTGGCTAACTGGTACAAAAGGCCTAGCTTTTGTCCTCTCGGCCTTTGACATACACTCCTCACTAAGTTTAATAATTTCTAGCTGTTGATTTAAAATGAGAGTTGTGCAAGTCTTCTCTTTCACATGAACACCTAGAGGGCTTTGTAAGGTTATTAATTATCCTGATTTCAATATTGTATCAGCGAATAGGGTGGTCTAAGGAGACGAGAGACAGTTGATTGGTAGAGCAGTCAGAATACACATGTTTATGGATTCAGTTTGTGGTCTTCTATGGGCATGGTTCATTGTGCCCCAAAACAGTTAAAATAGTAACATCAAAGATCACTGATGTTACATAGATACCATAACAGGTATAATAATAATGAAAAAGTTTGAGGCATACTCCTGTGGCTCAATGGCTAATGTACAGGCCACGTAAAACCCAATAAGGGTCCAGTTTTCCCGGGGCCGAGGAAGGAAAAAAGAAAAAGTTTGAAATACGGGAATTTGTCGCGTCCTGGTGGAGTAGTGGTTAGGTACCTCCAAAGGATCTCAAGCTACATAGAGTCCTGGGTTTGGTGGGGAGCAGGGGAACAATCAGTGAACAACTAAATACAAATACTGTAAAGGTGCTTCCTCTTTCTTTCTCTTCCTGCCTGCACCTTTCTTTTTCTTTTTTTAAGAAATATGAGAATTATAAAAATGTGACACATTTTGAACATATGTTGGAAAAATGTCTGATAGACGTGCTCGATGCAGACTTACCACAAACCTGAAATTTGTAAAAATCGATATATTTGCAAAGCACAATAAAACAAGTATGCCTGTAATGATGATTTTATGATTCCACTAAAAATAAACATAAAAGGACTGAAGGAAGATAAACCAAATTTAATTATGGATTATTTTTATCTTCATTATTAAAAGGTTGTTTTAATTTTTAAAAAGAACTAGTATGCTTTAATTTATTAGTAAAACAAATTTCTCTATATCATTTTAAATTTAGCCTAGCATAGTGATTAAATACTTATACTCTGGTACTAGCCTGTTTACTTTTACATATTCCTGATTTTTTTGGTATAGACCTAGTAATTGGTTTTCTTATCTACATAATTGATAATAGAGCCTACATAATAAGGGTTTTACAAGTTAAATATAATTTTGAATATTCAGTGCTTAACACAGTACCTGGACACAATAAGTTCTTAATAAATTCTTAATAAATGTTTGCTCTTATTTTATTATTTACTTTTTTTCCAAGATCCATTCACACAAACCCTTCCCCACCAAGCCTTTCCTTGACTAAGGAATAGAAACACTTGGCATGTCCTGGTGGCCTAGTGGATAAGTGAATATAGTCCTCATACAACCCAAGGACCACGTTTGAGGCCTGGGCCTGGGCCTGGGGCCTGGGGGTATAGGGGGAGACACATAACTAAGATGAACAAGTAAATGAAATAAAAGAAATGCTTCTGCCTGTCTGCCTACTTGCCTTCATTCCTGCCTGCAATTTTCCTTAAAAAAAAAAAGAAAAAAAGCAACAATAGCAATTAAACAAAACAGAGTAGACTAGTGGCCTTGGTTGATTAATAAATTGAAAAGAAATAAGATCAAAATTTCCAAAACTCCCCACAGTTAGAGTGGACAAAAGAAATTTGGATAAAAGTTCATGGTATCAAATCTAATGGTATTTTGTAGAGACTAGCCGAACTGTCTGCATATTTCTTCTTTAATGCAATGTCTCTCTCATTGTTTTCTGTCTTATTTCTTCGTAACAGGACCTAACTAGCTTTAACACAGAGAAATGGAGGAACCATAGAACATTAAAGATGAATTCAGGAAGACCCGAGACCATGGAAAACTTGCCTGCTCTCTACACTATTTTCCAAGGAGAGGTATATTATTTTCATGCTTTGAAAACCTACCATTTAAGTAAAAATAGATTGAGGGTGAAACCTGCTGCGTTTGGAGCTCCTATCTACTTAGTTTGAACTTGCAGTTTAAATGGGAAGGGCGAGGGGAGCACTGTCCCACATGTACCTCCTCTAAGCTCAGGCTTCTAACTGCATCCTTGACATCTTCATTTGGATACCTCACAGTTTCTCTAATTTATCTCTTAAACTGAATTTTTTATTTTCTCCCCAAATCTGTTCATCTTTTTCCATCTCAGCAAATGGAACCACCATGCATTCAGATTCCCAGCTAGAAATTTGGGCATCGTTCTTGATTTCTCTTCTTGACTTGATCTTGATTCCCCCCACCCCAGACCGTAGGCCTTCAACACATCCTATCATTACTACCTCTTAAATATATCTCTTCTCTGTAATGTCTTTCTCCCTATGTCATCCTATTAGTTCAATCTCTTCATCTTACCTGGCCATTCCTGGGATTCCTGCTTTCCATTGTGGGCCCTCTCCAGTCTGTTCTTTGCATTATAGCCAGAGTAACACACACAGATTGGACTCTGCAGTGTTCTCAGGTCTGCTAGGCTTCTCGTTATGTTTGTGTCTATCCAGATTTGTTTTCGGGATCCTTCTGTGACTTAACCTCTGCCTACTCTGGCAGTGTTGTTTTGTTCTACTCGTACTCCAGTCACGCTGTCTTTACAGCTCTGAATGTTCTAATTTTGCTTCCTTCTCAGAACATTTACATACTGTTGCTTCTAACTACCCCACTTTCCCATTAACTTCTCATTATCTTTTAAGGCTCAAACCAAAAATCCTCTTACTGATCTTTCCCCATCATAAATACGAGGCTCACCCTTTATTTGCGTACTTGGTTAATGTCTGTCTTTCTCACAAGAATCCAGTCTTTTGTTGACTGCTGTATATCTCAATCCAAGATAGGTGGGTAGGTAAAAAATAATAGGTGCTCAATACATCTTTGATTACTGAGTGGGTAGGGAGGAGGCATTCCACTTGGTGAGAGAATAGATGCTTTGGGACTAGACAAAACCTGGATTCCCATCCTCTTTCTTACTAACCATGTGACCTTTGAAATTATCACTTGATTCATTGAGCCTTTATACATTAAATGGAGATAGTAAGTACTTCATAAAATTGCCATGATGGTTAAATAATCATCTATAAAAACAAAGTGCCTGAGATGTAGTTGCAGTTCATTAACATTATCTTTGTTCTGCTGAAGCACAGGTAAAGTCAGATACTGTTTTTAGTTATCTTATGAGTATTGTATTTTAATTATATCATCTTTACAACATGCATACTTGTTTTGTGGTAGACAAAAGTTTCACTTCCTAATAATATGAGACCTTTGAGGACAGACTTTTTGATTGTCAGCTGGTTACAGGTAATTATGATTCTTCTGTTAAGTCAATTCCAACTTGTAATACAACAGTCAAGATACAAAGAATAATAACATTCTAACAAATAACAAACATCTCTGCTCTTCAGAGTTTCTTTTCTTTCTTTGAGGCCCATGGTATCCTCAAAAGTCAGTGAGTCACCAGGGCTCAGCAAAAGGAAGTGATTTGAGATGAAATAGGTTTTTCTGATTATGAAGCTATTGGTTGTCAGGTATTGCACAAAGCAAAGAGAAGATTGCTGTGCCCTCCACAGACTAGTAAAGTGGTTCCTGACCTATAGGTTTTTCTTACATGAGATGGGACTTGAATTATATTTTATATTTTACCATCGAGGACAGACAGACTAGGATAATATTCAGAAGGAGCTTTACAGTTCTACTTTAGTATTTCAAGAACGCATTTTGAAATATTTTGGTTTAGAAATGTCTGGAATTAGGAAAGAGAAATTCATGATAAATTGAATAGAAGAAGCTTTTTCAGACTATTTATCCAAAAAACACATAAGTGCCTAATATTTACAGAGACCTGTTTGCATTAAAATGTTAAAAAAAACTTAAAAAAAATAGTTTTTTGAAGGAAAGGTGCACACAGGAGAGAAAGCAGACAGAAAGAGGGAGGAAGAGAAAACATTTTACTAATTTTTTTTTTAGTTGTTCCCCACCCCCACCCCCACTCCCACCCCCACCCCTGGCCCTGGGTCTTGAACCTGGGTCCTTAGGATGCATGTGAAATACAGTAGGTGGACTTACCTACCAGGGCACAGCTCAAAAAACTTTTGTAAGCCTAATGTTTGTCACTGCTTTCACATGTTCTGTGTCAGTGACTCTTTCCAAAGAAATTGTTAACCCTTTTTTATGGAGTTAATAAATGCAAATCTGAGATTCTAATCAAGTTTTCTCTCTAAGTCTGCTTTATGCTACACTGCAGCTGCTATTTTCTAACTGTACGTAAATGGAGGAAATAAAAGACCCCTAGAGAACTCTGACTGAATTAGAGTATAAGAGAAAGATAGATGGTAAACCTGGTTATTCCACAGTCACTTGTTTGTATCTCTATTATAATATTTATCTTGTATATGTGTCAGTCTCCTCCACTAGATTATTCATTTCTGGAGAGCAGAGATTAGACCTGTCTCAGATATTTTGGTAAAGCTTTAAATTCATTAGAAATAACCTGGGCATTTCTTTTCTTAAGTTCCCTTTTTTCACAGTATCTGACAAGACCTTTTTGTTTGTTTGTTTTTTAAGAAGTCGAAACTTGGCAGGAATGAAGGAAAATAGGCAGACTCACAGGAAGAAAGAGAAGGAAGAAGGCTTTTTTTATTTAGTTGTTCATTTCAGTTGTTCCCCCGAACCCTGGGGTTTGAACCCCAGTACTGGGGCTTTACATGGACTATGCTATAGCTGTAGACTTAATGTCTGTGCCACCAGGGCATTCCAGTGGCATCTTAGATATAGGTGCACATTAAATGTTTGAATAAAATTCAACCCTAACTTCTTAGGGCCATTTGTTCTTGATAAACTGATGGTGTAGGCCATTTATTACCAGTTCTTCTTTTAGCAGGGCTGGGAGGCTCAGTGACTGAATAGCTGAGAAGCCAATGTTTGTGCTTCTCCATCCTCTCTGAGGTATGTTGGTGTCAATCCATGAGGCATGGTTAGGGGTACATGCATAGCCTCACAGTGGGAGTTGGAATTTGTCTCAGCCCAGTCATAGCTGAAGAAATGCTGTGGGGAGGTTGTTGTTATGAGGTGGAAATATCATTAGATTAGAAGTCAATAAATTTCTCTTTTAGGCATGCCCTGGTGGAGTAGTGGTTTAGGTCTGCCACCTCTGGCCAAGATATATGTGTCCACATATATCTCACGGACCTGTGTTCACATCCCAGAGCTGGGGAGAACAACCAAGATGAACAACTAAATCAAATATAAAAATAAAATGCTCCTTTCTCCTCTCTCTTCCTGCCTGTTTGCCTATTCACCTTCATTCCTGTCTGTACCTTTCCTTTAAAACAAAAACAAAAACTTCTGTTTGATACCTGGTCATGCTACTTTCTACATTTGTGACTTTGAAATGAGCAGTGTATCTCTAAACCTCAAATTCTTCATTTCCTTTATAGGGCAAACTAGTTTCAAGGCCAGCGCAACCTCTAATCTGAAGATGGTAAATTCCTTTTACCCAAGCCTTAGATTCAGCTGAGATAATTACTGAACTTTTTCCCCTGGGCTACTTGACTAATTATTCTTGAGACACCAGGCAGACTATGTGATCATCTATGGCAGGTGCCATTCTGTTAATTTCAACTCTGACTGCACCCCAGGAGACACAATGTGGAAACGCCGGGTGTTGGAAGTCGGCAAGAATGCCTTTTCCTAACTGAGCAGTTGAGTGCATCCATTCTGGAGCACATTAACCTTTCCTTTTGGGAGAGGACAAATTGAGGTCTGTCATTTTTCCTCAGAAGATCCTAATGTGACATTGGAGATCCAGGATTGCAAAGTGAGATTGTCCTAATTTGCAGCCGCAGAATGGTTTGGGTTTCAACTTCCAGATGTTACATTTAAGCTTGTTAGATTATTATGTCCTTTAATAATGTTGTTATGCAATATGAGACTTCTCAGTCCTCTTTCTGGAACCCTGAGGCACAAGCCAGTCAATATGACCTTATTTGATCCGGAAAGAAGGGATTGGCATTTTATTATAATTAAAAAAATTAAGTCATATTTTTTATCCCTGTGGCCCTGATTTACAGAGAACAACTTGCTTTATGAACTTGGATAGGCATTTTGTGTCTCTGGTCTTCACCTTCCTCATTTGAAAAGTGGCAGAATTGGTACGCCTTCGTGGAGTAGCGGTTACACGTACTACATCTGGTCAAGCGCATTCCATATACATTTCAAGGACCTGAGCTCGTGTCCTGGTGCCAAAATTTAAATTTAAATAAAATAAAAATGCAATTAAATTAAATATTTTAATAAATAATAAGTATTTTTAATATTTAAATAAAAATTTGTAGAGTTTCTTCTTCCTCTCTTTGTCCTTCCTGTCTCTGTTTACCTTCATTCCTGCATGCGCCTTTCTTGAAAAAGAAAAAGAAGAATGACAGAATTGGACCAGCTTATCTCTAAAGTCTTTACTCCAGTTCCAGCTTGTCTTGTTTCTTTGGGAATATCTAGTCCCTACCCGTATTTGTCAGTGTAAAGTGAGAGTTTAGAAATTTTGCTTCCTGACACATTCTTAATGCTATATCCTAGGTAGTTAGATACAAGTGCTCCTTAAAAAAATGAGGAGAATGGAAGTTTTTGTCTTTTTCTATATTAATATTGAAGTGAGTAAGGATATTTGGTAAAGTAGAGGACCCTAGACTACGAGTTAAGAGACCTCTTCTTAGCTTGTATCTAAATTAATGTGCTTTTCCAGTAGTCACTCACCTTTTTGTGCTTTGGTGTCTTGGACTGTAAATTATTAAAAAGCTGCAATTTATTAAGTGTACATTTGGGTGCCAGATACCAATTCCAGGCACTTGATATACTTCATTGTTATCTGAAGCAGCAAAGTCAGTACAAATGTGAATTTAGGCCCTGAAAGTTAAGTTATATTCAAGATTCCATAGGTAAGTAGTGGCAGAACTAGAATTGGAGGCTCATTTTTCACTTCAAAGGCTGTGCTCTTTCTATACCTCTATTATTTTGCCTCATCTGCCACATGGGAGCTGCCATCTATACTTCCTAAGATTGTTGCCAGGAGCAAATAGATTATTCAATGCCACATTGCTTTTGTTTGCTAGAATTTTATAGTTAAATGGAGCCCTGAGCAACTTGAATATAGTTAAGATTCCCTAGGTTCAAATCCTAGCTCTGCTACCTACTTTAAACATTGGCAAATTACTCAGTCTCTCTGCATCAGTTTTGTTATCTATCAAAGGCAAATAATAATAGTACCAACATTACATGGTTTCATAAGGATTAAGTAAAGCACTTTGAATATACATATATATGTATATAAAATATACATACATATATTTAATTTTTTTGAGGAAAGCAGTCAGGAATAAAGGCAGACAGGAAATGAGAGGAGTAAGAGTTATTTTATTTATTCCCTACTGAGCCAGGCCTGTGAACTGAGGTCCAGTGTGGAACACTGGCCAGGCAAGGCTTAACACCTGAGCCACTTGGGCACACCTGATTGTTTTGCATATGATGAGTATATATTAGTGAATGTGAATAGCAGTGCAGCAGGAATTTGTGTAGCATGAATGAACCCATTTGTTATAGACTGGCAATGTTTTAAATGGTCTTTTAGTTCTTTCAGTCTGATGGGAGAC
Organism: Solenodon paradoxus; assembly: GCA_004363575.1. Classification (NCBI taxonomy): domain Eukaryota; kingdom Metazoa; phylum Chordata; class Mammalia; order Eulipotyphla; family Solenodontidae; genus Solenodon; species Solenodon paradoxus. The sequence goes on along the minus strand of RJWH01001233.1, from coordinate 102,974 downwards.
TTTGCTATGACTACAGAAGTGCTTTTATGGGTTCAATCACCACCAGCTACCCATTTCATGTAGGACATCACAGAACCAGATCTCTACAACTTGTCTTTTCATCTTGGTTTTGCCAGAGAAGGAGCTCAGCATGCTGGCTGACTTCAGTTTTTTTCACCATTTTCCTGAGGAAGGCTCCATGACAGGCTCCATATTTACCGATGATTCTTATCTTCTTGGTTCATTTAGCCACGTTGCCTCAGACTAAGGCTTAGAGCACAGGAATTCCTTATTCTGTCGCATTGCTTTAGTTACGGTGAAGCTGAAACAGTTGGGTGCCCAAAATGAAATTACTAGTTAAAGTCATCGTAAAGAGTAAAGTTTGTTATAGTAAAATTATAGTGACTATTTTAGAAAAATGAATAATGAATTTACTGATAACTATAGTATATAATGACAACTTTAATCCCAGTCTACAGGTGGGTGAGTAGACTAGAGGACAGAGGGGAGGGGAGAGAATTAAGATCAAATCTTAGATAATTTGTATGAACGTGATCTTGATCTTTTCTTGCTGTTTACATAGTGCATTGTACATAAACTCATCAAGCTTTATCTTCTATCTTAGGTCACTTTTGCAAAAGACTTGAGAAGAACTCTTTTTCTCTGATTACATCTTTTCAAGTTCTGCCAGCTGTCTGTGTATTTTTCTCTAATTGTCCTAATAAAACCCAAGACTGGTTTAGAGTGAAATGAGTAGGCTATGGTTTGGAGAAGGGATGTCTTCCATGATCCATACCAAATTACTGAAGTTCTCTATGTTGGGATTGGAAGCCTCATTGCAGCTAATATAAAGTGTAACTTTATTACCTGATTTTCTGCTGTTTATTCCTTTTGTTCATATATTTCTTTGGGGATTTCAGTAAGTGTGGGATTTAGACATTCCTGAGTACTGTAATATCATTTGACAGCATTCCAATCTCACCAGTGTTTTTAATGTGTTCATACATACCTGTCAGTCTAAATTTCAAAAAGAATAGAAAGAATGTTTGACAGAACATCATGTTTAGGCAGTTTTGCAGCAGACAGAGGTAGTCAGTACCAAGCAGAAATTTAGGGAGACTAGGTTAAATGCTACGAAGAGAAATTCTCATTTGTGTGACATTGATTCTTTTTTGTCTCTGTAGGTTGCTATGGTAACAGACTATGGAGCCTTTATCAAAATCCCGGGCTGTCGGAAGCAAGGTGGGAGACTAGAACTTGAAATTCAGTTTTCCCATTCCACTCCTTTTGTTGTAACTGCCGCTACATCCTAATTGTAGGCTGTACATTTTTCAGGCGGTGGTTTTGCTTTTGTTTTTGTTTTTGGTGTAGAACTAGAAATACAGATGAGTGATGACAGTTCACTTTTAACAGGTCTTAGCTCATCAGAATGATGTTCTCTGACTTGTGGGAGGGTTACAGCTATTTTAGAAAGAAATCGGCCCTTTTCTAAATGTTACCTGCAACCCTAGGTACAAAGGTCATTTGACCTCTTTGGTCTTAGTATTTGGGGAAGGGTAAATTTCTTACTGTCTGAGACTGAAATTGTGAGCTTTCTAGTTATGGTACATGAAATGGAAATAGTATTATAGTCAAGCACAAGCGTATATTCTCACATATGTATATTTATTATATATATGAGTTACGTATGTATATATGTATGTTTTATATATGTGTATATGTTTATATATGATTCTTTAAACTTTATTCATATATTGATGGGTATTTTTTGAGAATCTTTCACATCTATAATCTTATATTTCTTAAAGTAATTAGTAGGACTAATAATAGGTAAAAGAGACAAATTCTATAGATTGGCGACCTGTTCAGAGTGATTTAGTTAGGTCAGAGCATAGCCAGGACTAGAACCCAAGCCTCCTGATTGCTAATCCAGTGGATTCTCTATTAGATCATACTACTAGTTTATCCAAAGACTCAACTTCCTAATTCTTTGTGCTATAATAACTAAAGTTTCATGTTAAAAAGTGTAGCTATAAGGCTACTTGAAGAAAATGTAGGAAGGATATTAGAAAAAAAATAGGAGAATATTTGGCTGAATAAAAGTCAAGATCTTTATTACAAAGATTACATGTTTATGTGATTATATACAAAGTTATATTGGGAAAAAATAATTTGCAGTACACATGACAAAGGACTAATAAAACGGGAGAAATTGGAAGAAGTGCCAAGGGTGTAAAAAGAATTCACAAGAGGAAAAATAACAATTGATCATAAAAATCGTGAAGGATGCTCATTCTCAGTGTTAATTTACAATGGTTTAAATAGGGCTATAGCCACATAAAGGGACACTACTGAGTAATGAAAAGGAATGAGAATGAAGTGTGATATGTGCAACAATCTGGATCAATCTCCAGAGAATTATGCTAAGTGAAAAAAGCTAATCTCAAAAGGTTACATACTTTGTGATCCCATTTATATAGCATTTTTTAAAGACAACTTTGTTGAGCCTCTAATTCATATACCATACATTCATCCAAAGCATACACTTAATTGATTTTTAGCATATTCATTTTACAGCCATCACCATAATCTAATTTGAGAAGATTTTTGTTGCCCCAAAAAGAAACTACCTGTTAGTAGTTGCTTCAGAGTCTTTATTAATCACCCCTCTGGTCCTTGGGTGCCCCCTGCCCTGCCAACTACTAACATTTCTTTTCATTTTTTTTTTAAAGAAGTTGCAGGCAGGAATAAAGGTGAGTGGGGTAGGTAGGCAAGAAGAGAGAGGAGAAAGAAACATTTATTTTCATTTAGTTGCTCATTCTGGCTGTTTTTCCCAGGTCTGGGACATGAACCCAGGTCCTTGGAGATGTATGTGGACTACTAGCCCAGTGGCAGCAGACCAAACCACTATTCCATTTCTTCTTACTGCATTCCAAATGTGATGCAGAATCTACAACTAATTATCCAATTACCTGATTCTTTTTTTTTTTCTGATAGCAATTGAGTGTCTTACAATTTAGTTCAATTCTGATATTAATTACCTGGAGTTAACATCAGACTCCACAGGTTTAAGGGTGCAATCCCACAAGACTGTGTCTGTTTCAGATGTCAGTCCCAGATAACTAGTTGCCAGGTTACCCACACTTTTGTCTGATTTGGCTACAAATTCAAAAGTTCCCATCTCACTCTCCCTACTTTCTGTAATTTGCTAGTACAACTTACAGAACTCAAACCAATTTTATAGTTTATCTTTAAAGGATAAAAATTAAATGCCTAATGAGGTATATAGGGCAAGGTCCAAAAGGGTCCCAAGTGCAAAAGTCTCTCTGTTGCGTTGAGGTACAACATCCTCTCAGTATGTGGATGTGCTTGCCACATTGAAATCTCTCCAGTCCTCAAAATTTAGAGGGTTTTATGAAGGTTCCTTTATGTAATTTATTAAACCATTGGCTATTGGTGATTTAACTCAATCTCTGGCCCCTCTCCTCTTCCTTGAAATTAGAAGACGAGGCTGAAAGTCCTACCTGCTGATCACATAGTTAGTTCCTCTGGTATTTACCAGTCCCCATCTTAGATTCTCTAGGGCCCACCAGTAAGTGGCCTTATAGCATAAACTTGGGTAAATTAAAAGGGGCTTGTTATTCATATATAACAGGAAATTCCGTGAGTTTCAAATACATCTTATTATGTCACAGTATCAATGGTGAGTCCTGACTGTGATGGCATACTATAGTTCTGCAAAATGTTTCCATCAGAAGAAACTGGGTAAAGAGTAATAGGACCTCTCTGTATTATTTCTTTGACTACATGTGAATCGGAGTGTATTTTTTAAAGGGATTTAAAATACTTACAAGATCTTTGGGACGTGCCCTCATGGTTAGGTTAGTCACCTCTGAAGGAGGATAGGCCACATACCCCTAGGTTTGTGCCCCAGGTCCAGGTGGAACAACCAATGTGAACAACTAAATAAAATGCGTCTTCCTCCTCGCTCTCTCTCTCAAAAAAAAAAAAAAAAAAAAAAAGATCTTTGAGATCAAGGTGTACTTAGCCAGGGTGGACCATTAAAGCCCTAGGACCCGGATTCTCAACCAAGACCAGGGCGAAAAATCTAAATAAATAAATAAGCTTCTTTCTTTTCTCCTTTCCTTCCTAAAATTGCTTCTTCCTCCTCTCTATTCCTTCCTCTCTAAACAAAAAAAAAAAAACAAACTTTGAAACTAACAGATATTAAAAAGAATACTATTAATACCCAGTGTTATTCTCAGCAATAGTTTTATTTACTATTGGGAGAATAAATTGTTATAAGCTTTGGCAGTGCTTACTCACAGTTTTAATCTGCTTACCCTTTAATCCAGTAATTCTTTAAGGACTTTAGTTCGAAATATGGGATTAAGTAGATTATATATATATATCCTGCAGTGGAGCATGCAGATGATGAGTGGTAACACTCTTTTTAAAGATTTATTTATTTATTTATTTATTTATTTTTAGGAAGGAAACAGGAATGAAGGCAGGCAGTCAGGAAGAGAGAGGCAAAGTGTTCATCCATCCATTTAGTTATCCATTTTGGTTGTTTCCCTCTGTCCTGGGCTACGAACCCGGGTCCTGGGGCTTTATGTGGTCTATGCTGGAGCTATGGACTTAACTGCTGAGCCACCAGGGTGCACTGGTAACTATATTTCTAAGATATTTTGATGCTGGTACCTTCTTCACTTTATCAAAAAGATCAATGGAAATTTTTCATATAATTTGACCACACCAACACCTGACTGATAGCAGTTGTAAGGTACCATTATTATAAAAAGCATTCAGATTTTAGTGATGTTAAATAAAGTGAAGCGGGGGCAGTGCATCTTAGAATCAGTGAAACAGGGTAGATCTAAGTTTACTGAAATGGAAAGATGTCCAAGATAATAAAATGAATAAACATGTTGCATAATAATTTGTATGATGACACCCCCCCCCCAAAGAATGTGTACATATGCTGATTTTAAAAAAATTATTGCATATGTTTAGAAGAAAGTCTGGGAGAATATTTAGCAAATTACTAACAGTGGTTACCTCTGGAGAGTTTGGTTTGTTAAGGGAGAGGTGTACTTGGAAGAGGAAATTTCACTTTTTGCAATAAATTAAAGTTGGAAAAAAAAAAAAGTCTAGCAGCTGTTCTTTGGTTAATAAAGGCATGCCTCCAGCCTTGGAGACTACTATGCTGCAAATTGCATGTTGGCATTAGAAAAGGCTTACCGGTGGTTTCCAAGCTTGTAGTCAGCAATCTGTAATAAAGTTTCTCATTTTATCTTGGCTGGGATTTAATGAAGTAGAACTCATCTCCATCCTTAGAGGCCATGCACCTCTTTTGGTCTGAAGACAGATTTTCTTGTTAGTGTACTTGCCATTGCTGCCAGTACCTGAAAGTTCTGTCCTTACTTGAGCATTTGTGTAACACTTCGGGGACTGTGTGGGGATTAAAAACCTGCTATCTTCCAGCAGTCAGTCTTAAACTCACTTGCGTCCATATTCTGTGAGTTGATGCCTCTGTGGCTGCCGGCTTACAAGCGAATCTGTCAGTCTGACAGCAGTGCTGAGACAAGTCCCTGAGGGAGAGCTCAGGGAGCTAAGTAATTAGGTGGAAACTCTGTGAGTTCTAATCCTGGACTCTTCTGTCGGTTTATTGGATAACTGGAGCAGTTGACTTTCAGTTAGTTCATCAATTGTCCTGCAATCTATTTTAGCTTTTCTGTCCTTAAAGCAGGAAGATTATTAAGTCCGACCTGAAAGGACTGGGTTACGAAGTAACTCTGGTCTCCAGATTTTTAACACCTGTGATTCAAGAATGTAGACTCTAATTTGAATTATTTTCCTCAGACCTGTTCTCAGAATTCTTTACCATGTACTGCGTTTTTCTGCATGTTCAGATCTAGTGAGTTTTTCTTTCACCTCTCAATGTTGTCCAGTAAAACTTTCTGTATTGTTAGAAATGTTCTGTATCTGTTCTCACCAGCCAGTTCCCCAACTCTGAACACTCAACTGGAGCCTAACAATTCAATTCAATTCTCATGCTGTCTACTTGGAGTTAGTCTCAGATCCCACAAATTAAAGGGGTTCAGCCTGACCCTGCTTCAGATGCTAGTTGCAAGTCGCACACTACCTGTACTTCCAGCTAACCTGCTGTGAATCGAGGGTTTTGACAACCCCCTCTTCGAGTTTAATCACTTGCTAGACTGGCTCACAGAATCAAGGACAGCACTTTCTTACCTGTTGTTGGATTATTATAAAACATGCAGTCAGAAGCAGCCAAATGGATGAGATGCATAAGGGCAAGGCCTGCGGGGCACACCAAGTTCCACGTTGTCTCTGGCATAACTCCCAGCCACACTTGCCATAACCCAAAGCTCTCTCAATCTCATTGTCTTTTTTCTTCTGTTTTGTTGTTACCCCTAGCCCTAGATCTCCAGTCTGGGTCTGTGGGCTTTACATGGCTCGCACCCAAACACCTGAGCTGCCTGAACCCTAGGGGTGCGCCACTGAATCTCATGTCGAAGAGTTTTTATAGAGCTCAGTCTCCAGCCTCTCCCCTCTCTCCTGGACGTTGGTGTGACTGAGAGTCCCAGCCCTCTAATCACTGGTCTTTCTGGTGATTTGACCCACCTGGAGACTGTGTAGGAGCCCCAACCTCAGTCATCTCAGCATAAACTTGTGTGTTCAGAAGGGGTTTGTCAATAACAAGAGTCACTTGTCACTAGAGAAGTTTCAAGAGTTTAAGAAAAAGTAAATATATTTTTGTATTATGTCACATCTGAGCTGTCCAATACAGTGATTTTTTAATTGTATTAAAATTTAAAATGAAGGCAGCTGTTATACATATGGAGTTTTTTGGTTTTGTTTTTAAAGAAAAGGTGCAGGCAGGAATGAAAATGAGTAGGCAGGCAGACTGGCAGGAAGAGAAAGGAGGAAGTATCTTTATTTTATTATTTAGTTTCTCATCCTGGTTGCCTCCCCGCAGAACTAGGACTTGAACCCAGGGGCATGTGGCCTGCACTCCTTTGGAGGTGATTGACCTAACCACTATTGCACTGCACTAGGGCAGCATTTTTTTCTTTTTTAATTGAAAACAGTGATCAATAACTTTAAAAAATGGAGAAATATTGGTTATGATGTAGTAGATCTGATAGACTCAAATTTGAATTGTTTTTTAATTTTTTTCCTTTTTTGATCCTAACCTCAGATCTCATACTGGGTTCATGGCTTCCATAGCCTGTGCTTTAACTGCCTGATCTACAGGGGGCCACTTTTGTTTTTTAATATTTATTGAGGTAACTTTGATTTACAAAATACATAGACCGTCATATGCAGATTTAGCATTCATCAGATAGCGGATGACACCACACCCACCACCAGATTACCAGCATCTCTCTACCACTGTGCATTGGCTCCCCAACGCCACTTGCTTCTCTACCCCCACGCCCGCTGGCAGCCTCAGTTCTATTGTCAGTGTCCATGGGTCAGTTTTTGTTTTTTCTGTTCATTTGCTTTTTTTCTTTATAGTCCACATATGAATAAAATCAGCTGGTCTTTCTCTGGATTTACTTTACTTCGTTTAATACCCTTTTTCCATCCATGTTGTTAAAATGACAGATTTCATCGTTTTTAGGAAAGCGTAGTTTTCCATTGTGTATATATACCACATCTTCTTTATCCAGTTGTCTGATAATGGACACATAGGTAGTTTTCAATTCTTGGCTTTTGAAATAGTGCTACAATGAACGTGGGGGACATATATCTCTGCAAATTAGTGTTTGTGTGTTTTTTTTTGTGTAAATACCCGGAAGTGAGATGACAGGGTCACATGGGATTTTCATTCTCAATTTTTTAAGGATTCTCTGTACTACTTTCTGTAAAGGTTGCACCCATTTATACTCCCACCAACAGTATAAAAGTTTCCCTTTTTTCCACATTTGTTGTTTCCAGTCTCCCGGATAATAGTCATTCTCACAGTGTGAGGTAATAGCTCTTTGTTGTTTTGATTTGCATTTTCCTCATAATAAGTGAGAAAGAACATCTTTTCATGTGCCTATGGGCCATATGTACGTCTTCTTTGGAAAAATGTCTATTCAAATATTCTGGCAGGGGGCACTTTTTTTATTAGCCTTGTCATCTTAGACAGTGTTCTTCTATTTCCTCATGTAAACAAACCTATGTCACAGGATTGATGTAAGAATTAAATGAATGGGTGACTATACTGGTATCTAGTCAGGTATCCAGTACAGAGTAAGAGGGTCTCACATATTTTTTTGGTGCCCTCTACCACATACACCTTCCCCAACTTTTGGTAATATGTGTGGGGGACAGTGAAGATCCCTCCCAGTAATTCCGGCCGTCTTTTAAAAATGAAACTAGCAGTGAATCGCCCATACAACTATGAGATCAGCCATAGAGAGAAATATATCAGGCAATTATCTATAAATCTGAATCAGTGGGAACACGAAAGACCTTGACAAAATAATCTGGGTGTAATTCTAGGGAAAAGGAAATTGTATGAAATTGTAATTTAGGAGACTGAAGTCGAATTGACTGTATCGTGGTCTATCTAAAGTGAGATTATGTGAGCAGGTGGGAATTGTCAATCTGGAACGTAGTGAAAGACAGCCTGAGAGCCTGACATTGGCAGTTGCTGGCCTGCCTTATTCAGGGAAGAAATGAATCTGAAAGAGAGAGATTCCTTTATGAGGACGTGATAGTCCCTTAAACCTTCAGAGACTGGAAACGGTTCAAAAAATTTCTCTCCCTTTTGTTCTGATTCCACAGTGAAGCATTTTCTAATCACTAGTCTGATTTCTAGGTATTTGATGCTGAGGACAGTTGGTAGTTTACTGAGATAAGGACTGGGAATCTTCCAGGTATGGAACAGTATGTTCTTTGCTCTAAGTTAATGAAATGGTGAATCGTGTCTGCCTCTGGACCAATCACTAAATTGACAGTCTGGTCAGTATGTTTTAGTAGCTATACACCTTCATGCTGAAGGCTCCTACGCTTATATCTCCAGTTCATACTCCTCCTCTGAGCTACAGACTTAACATGTCCAAAGGCCTCCCTGACACCTGCACTCAGGATTAAGGGCTGGACCGTTTCCCTTGCTTAACTTACCCTGTAAGCAAAAACCTTTTGATCATAAGCAATCAATGTCACAACTATAAAAATCTTGCATCCCAGTATAACTATTTAAAAAAAATTTATTGAAGCAGCAGTGGTTTATAGCATTATATATATTTCAGGTACACAGCATTATACTTTGATGTCTATATATACTACATTATGGTCCCCACCAAAAGTCTAGTGTCAATCTACCATCATACAATTGACTCCTCATTATCTGTTTCACCCATCCCCTCAACCCCCTTCTCCTCTGATAAACATCAGTCCGTTCTCTGAATCTAAACATTTGTTTTTGTTTTATTTGTTTGTTTGCTTTGTTTCTTTATCTTCCACATATGTATGAAATCATTTAGTATCACTATATGCTTTTTTGGTTTGTGTCCATATGAGATACAGTTTTTTGTCATTTAATTCATAGTATGTCACTCTATACATATATACATATACACATACATATATAAAGGAAAGGTGTAGGCAGGAATGAAGGTGAGTAGAGGCAGGCAGGCAGGAAGAGAGAAGAGAAAGAAGCACTTATTTTGTTTAGTTCATCTGGGTTGTTCATCCCAGCCCTGGGCTGCGAACCCAGGTCCTTGGGATGTATGTGGACTGTGCTCTTGGTTGAACACAGCTGACCAAACTACTACTCCACCAGGGTGTGCCAAAATGTTTTTACAGTTAAATCATTGCATGCTTATTATAGAAAAATTAGGGGGACACTATCAAAAGAAGTTGATCATATGTGATATTGCTACTACACAGAGATAAGCACTTCAGTGTATTTATAGTTACATGTGTTCATAAAATTTAACATGTTAAAATTAAGATTATATTCTATATACATTTTGTAGCTTTTATAGTTAGTATACATTAAGTTTATATTTCTTTAAAATAGCTATAAATGTTTAAATGGCAGATGTGGTTATTTTAAGTTGTTTCCAATTGTTCACTATTCATACTTGGAGAAATGCCATATTTAACAGGAGAGATGCCTGGATCAAAAATATCCAACTTTAGTATTGGGCGGCAAAAGGAAAAATGGTTAATGCTATTATTTCTTTGTGTTTCTCCAATGAATAGACCTCTGTTTCAGGAAAGAAAAAAAAATGTTCTCTCAAGTATTACATTAACATTAATACCTTGACAATTTCCATTAACAGTTGAGGAAGAAAGTGAATTTTAGTATTAAAGAACAGTTGGAACCAAAAAATGTTAAAGTGAAGAATTTCCTTTCCTATTAGGGCGTTTGAATTTCTTTGCTCAACTTTCCAGTTAGGCTGGTCTTTTCATCACACCATCATGGTGTGGGGTTGGGGGGACTCTAACCTCATGAATTCCACCGAGTTTGGAGATTAAGTGATGGCCTGAAATGTCATGCGTGGGTTTATGGTGTGTGTAAAACATCTCAGCGACCCCAGGGTTATTCGGAGAGATAGGCTGAATCAGCTGACGTATGTGAGACCCAGTGACTGTGGTCAAACAGAGGAGGAGGGAGGGTTGCGGGAGAGGAAGGAAGAAAGAAAGGAAGGAGAGGAAGAAACATTTTATGTATTGGCTTATTTTGGCCCTTGGGTTTTACGTGGTCCACAGCTCACCCAAGGGTCTCCACCTAACCCACTAGGGCGCACCCTGTATTTTTGTTATTTACACTGGAAAATGCTAGTTACCTACAGCACTTGGCACATTGTAGGCACATTACTAAAGAATAAATTATTGACATGTTTTTGCATAATCTTTTAAACATTTTTAATGGATTATGTAGTAGCTATACCATTGCTGACTTAACCATTACCCTATTGTTGAATATTAAGTTGTTTCTAATTTTTTGTCTTGACACATTGACATTTTGATGTAGATTGCTTTTCTAGATGCATATAGCTTTTTCCATAGATAAGATTTCCTTAGGAAATTCCCAGAAATGACTGTGGATCAAATTAATTAGTTACAACTCCAGGTTGAGCGGAACTGAAGAACAACTGAGAAGCATTTTGGCAAATCTGGCTGGAGAGTGCGGGATAAATCTAGTTTCAGCCAGGACTCTCAGGTGCTCAGTGTACATCTCAGGGCTTCGTCTCTTGATTTCTCTGCTTTTCTCTGGTTGACTCTTGCCATCTGGTGGTAAAAATGGGCACTGATGCCTTTTTGTAGTTTATAATTCTGGCAAAAGTCTTGAGAAATATCATTTGATTTTACTAATGTCTTGTGTTTGTCCTTGAACTAATCACTCGCTCTGGCCAATGGATGAAATACCTTGATTGACTAAGTCTATATCATGTGCCCACAGTTGAAATTTAGGTCCGTTCCAACCAAATTGCAAAGACTGAGCAGATTATTTTAGAATGTAAGAAAGATGATTCTCCCAAGGACCATTGACAGACACGAAAAGGACATCGATTACACATATTTTATTAAATTATTTAATAATTTTATAATTTAATTATTTAACTTTAATGTTATTAAATATTTGTGCCATTCTTGATAGCTGTTGCTTAAAGATTTCTAAAATTCTACTAGTTCTAGCAGTATTTATTATTTTGCTATATGCTGGGCATTGTTATTATCTAAATATTTTACTAATAGATTAAAAACAGTACCTTGTTTATATTTCCTTTTTTTCCATTTAATGTCATAATTCTCTTCTGAAACTATAATTTTAATAGCTGCTTACTCTTTTATTTGATAGATTTATCATTGTTTACCAAACTTTTTTTACACTTATTTGATCATTGAGTTAGTAAAAGAATTTTTTTTTAAATCTCTGGGTAATAATGCTTCAGGGTTTGTTTGTTTTTTTTTCTAATATGCCTATATGTTTTCGTCTCTGAGTTTTTTCTTTCGAAAAAATTCTTGAGTGATATTCCTGTATCAAAAATGTAAACATATTTTTTTATCCAAAAGCAGGGTATAGGCAGGAATGAAGGTAAGCAGGCAGGCAGGCAAGAGAGAGAAGAAGGAGCACTTTATTTTTATTTAGTTGTACATCTTAGTTGTTCTCCCAGGCCTGGGATGCAAACCTGGGTCATTTGGGATGTATGTAACCTGTACTTCAGCTGGATGCAGTTGACCAAACCACTATTCCACAGGGTGTGCCAGATATAAACATCTTGATACCCTTTACTTTCAAAGAATTTTGTCAACACGTATTTTGCCGATGTTATATATATGTATTGTTATATCACATTTTTACTGATATTGAGCGATAGTTAAAGAGTATTTGTGGCATGCATAGGTGTAGTAGCAATTAGGTCTATTGCCTCTGAAGGACACAGGTCACATTTGAGTCCCAGATCCAGGGGGAGAAACCAGTATGAACAACTAAAATGGAAACAGAATAAAATTCCTCCTCTCTTCTTGACTCTGTCTGTTCACCTTCATTCCTGCCTGCGCCTTTCCTTTAAAAAAATAAATAAAAAGAATATTTGTTAGTTGACTGAGTATAAAAAAAACCCTCAGATTGTTTTAACATCAGTTTTAAGTTAACAGGCAATTTCAGTGAATTCCCAACTCCCATCTTCTCCTTACCTTTTTAGAGTATAAATACCAAAAATATTTTATGCTTTATTTTATTTCTTTTTCTTGTGCCCAGGTCTGGTTCATCGAACTCACATGTCATCCTGCCGCGTGGATAAACCCTCTGAGATAGTGGATGTTGGAGACAAAGTGTGGGTGAAGCTTATAGGCCGAGAGGTAAAATTCTGTGAGATGATGACTAGAAAGGATTTGGAAAAATTGAAATTTTCTTGGTATTTTATTATGGTGAATTTGAAGTAACTTGTTAATTGTGACTGATAATTTAGAATCCTGCCACTATAATCTGTCTTCTGTTTAAACCTGACTGTCTTTTCTATAAACTCAGAAGTTTATGACAATGAGCTATAATAAGTGTGGGACAAAAAGTACATATTTATAAAGGTTTCCTTCCTGAAGTTTATCCAAATAGTGGGTGAGAAGAAAAAAAAAGAGAAGGATAGTTATTCTATGGGGCTAGTAGTGTTTATCATAAACTTAAAAGAATACATTTGAAGTACTTTTCAATTTGGACCAAAACAAAATGGGGATGGAATTTATGGGCCTTTTTGTAAATGCCTGGCATCTGCAGTATGAGAGAGGTGAGAATGGTCTGAAGAAAGAGGGCTGTAAGTGTCGGCAGAACACAGGAGAAATGTGAGCAACACTGAGGCCTGCTCTTCTCAGAAAATGGCAGGGGGCCAGGGATTTCATTCACAGTATTGCAGTGCTTAATATGTACTAGGAATACAAGAGTGAATCAGACATAGACTATCTCAGGTTTTAGGGAACTTACATAGACTATAACCAGAGGAGACAATAAAGTAAGCATACACAAAATAGTTGCATATTATAAGTACATGTCATGGGTTCAAACAATATCAAAGCTAGATTTAGAGGAGTTGGTCTGTAAGCTGAGACCCAAAGGAAAAATGAACTAGTGATGTCAAAAGTTGGGATAAGAGTATTCCAGGGAAAGATAATAGCTGATAAAAAGATGCAATGAAGAAGGACTTCAAGTGCTACAGAAAGCAAAGAGTACCAATGTGGCTATTGTCTTCATATTTAAAGGAGCTCTAGACCAAGTCCAAAAGAAGATCTGTTGTACTGGAATGTTTTGAGTCCATTCTGGGCTCATGGATCTGAACTTGACTGGAAGAAGCAGTTTTTATATTCTGCCTGATTGCCTCTACATATTTTGGATTTCTGAGCAACTGTTTCTTTCTTTCTCTGAGGGACTAGAATGAGATGAATGGAGGTTGCTCAAATCATAAAAAATACAATAACCATATGACCCAACAATTCTACCATTTTTTTCTTTAAAGAAAAGGTACTGGCAGGAATGAAGGCAAGCAGGTAGGCCGGAAGAGAGAGGAGGAAAAAGCATTTTTTAAAATTTTATTTAGTTGCTCATCTTGGGTGTTCCTGCTGAGCCTGAGTGCATACCCAGGACCTTGGCACAGATTGGGCTGTGCCCAGCAACTCCTCCACCAGAGCATACCATCCACTTCATCTATGCCCAAAAGAATTAAAAACAAGAGTCTCAGATATATCTACTTATGTCCATAACAGCGTTGTTCACAGTAGCTAACATGTGGAACCCCTTACCCTAATGTCCATCAAGCAAAATGCTGTACACGCATACAGTGGAATGCTATTCATTCCGAAAAGGGAAGAAAATTCTGCAATATGTTACAACATATCGTATGAACTTTAAGGGTATTATGCTAAGTGAAAATAAGTCAGTTATTGAAAGATACTGTATTATGCTGCTTAAATGAGGTACTTAGAATAGTCAAATCATAGAAGACAAAAAATATAATGGTGGTTGCCAGGGATTGTGGGGAGAAGAGAATGGGCAATAACTGTTTAATTAGTAGAGTTTTTGTTTCACAAGATGAAGAGAGTTTTGGGGATAGATGTTGGTGATGGTTGCATGACGGTGTAAATGTGTTTAATATCCCTGAACTGTGCACTTAAAAATGGTTAAGATGGCAGATTTTATGTTATGTATATTTAGACACAATAAAAAAGAGGGAGAATAGAATGAGATGAGATTATTTTCCTGAAATTCTTCAGCCATAGGATCTGCCTATCGTGCCTCTTCAGTAGCCCTAATATTCCTGCCACAGGAACTCAGCCATGAGAGGACCTTAGTGTTGGTCATGATAAAAGCTATAATTCTTAGACGATTTTAGATTGGCAGTCTAAATGATGTGCTTTAAGCTTTTGGCGACTTTGCTGTTATCTTTTTCAGATGAAGAATGATAGGATAAAAGTGTCCCTCTCCATGAAGGTTGTTAACCAAGGAACCGGGAAAGACCTCGACCCCAACAACGTTATCATTGAGTAGGTAAAACGTTCGGAAAGGCTGGACCTCCTCTGCCTCTCATACCACAGAATGCTATAGTGAATCAGGCTGGCCTGGACATTGTTCCATTTATAGGCTTTGTGCTGTTGATAGTTACGCAGTCTTGTGATCTGTGGTTTTTAGAGGTTTGAAATGCAGGCAACACTTTACTCCATAGAGTTCTAATATGAAATGGGAAGATGCAAAGCTCCTAGCTTAGAAGTGCTCCATTCATCTTCCTTGTTTCCTTCCCTTTGCTCTCTTTCTGCTTTTGCTGTTAACCAGCTAGCCAACAAGCATTCATGAAGTACCTGTTACTTTCCTCTCTTAGCACTGGGGCTGAACACGTGGGGGGGAGGGGCAGGTAATCTGGGAGCAGCCTCAGTGGGGTTTAGACTCTTGCATCTTGTGATACACTGTGCTTTGAGCATAATACTTACTGTCACTGGCTCTTCTGACCTTTCATTTAGGAATGGAAGATTTTCTTTTTATGTAGGATAATGTCTGGTGCTGCTGGGAATTTGCTGCCTGTCTCAAAGTCTTTCTTGAATATATGCAAGTGATTTCTAAGCAGGAATTCCTGAATCCCTAAGGTCCCTTAAAGGGGTCTTGGGGCCTTATGAACAGTTTCCAGTGTTTTAGAAAGCCAACCAAAATCCTCATGTTAGCATTTATCCTCAGGTTAACCATAACATTATTTTGTTGCTTTTGGAGATAAAATATCACATTGTTTATCATGCTAATCAGCTGTTTTCAGTACAGTTAGGTTATTAATCTTTAAAAATAAGGAAAAAAATAAATGTTGAGTGGGATCTTGGTGGTGGAAGATTAGAGATCCTTAGGTTTGTAGTTCTGAGCAAAATTATTTTGTATATGAAGGAATTTTACTTAAAAGAAAGGAAAGTGATTATTAAATATATACCATGTGTCAGGCATTTATGCAAATCACTTTTTGTGCATGTGCATTTAAGTCTTACAACAATCTGCAAAGTGGTTTTATCTCCATTTTTCTTTATATTTCTAATTTCTAGCTTGATGTTTGGCGATAACTTGCCTATCAGGATAACAGCAAATGATAGTGGACTGGTGGGCCCTGGTGGAGGAGCGGTTAGGTCAGTCGCCTCTGAAGGAGCATAGGCCACATACTTCTGGGTTCAAGTCCCAGGCCTGTGGGGAAGCAACCAGTGTGAACAACTAAATGAAATATTTTTCCTCCTCAATCTTCCTGCATGCCTGCTCACTTGCCTTCTTTCCTGCCTGTACCTTTCCTTTAAAAGAAAAAAAAATTATAGTGGACCAGGAACTTGAATCTAGGTCCTCCTCATGTTAAAGCCACCTGACACTTCTAGCTATTGCATCTGACCTACAGAGTTTTTCACATTTCTGTAGTAGTGTCTAAATATTGACATATTTGTCGGGATGATTATTGACAAAACACTTTCTGTCTACAACAGAAGTCTTTTATAATTCAGAGGTTAGAAGTGTTATTTAAGTCTGGCACTTACTGGTTGCATTGTAATCAAGTTCTTCTTTGGAGAACCTCATGCTATATAGACACATTAAAAAGCAGTGAAATTTCCCCAAACCACCCTTATACAGGTAAAATGTAAAGTAAGGTAAAAGAATATTTCTCTTTTTCAAACAAAAGTAGGAAAGGGAAAGTGCTCACTGGTACCACACATGTCTCTGTGTATAGGCTCTTTCTAGTAGTAAGCAAGTGGCTGAAGAAGTAGCTTTTGTTGTAAGCTCTTTCTAGAGCTGCATTCGGGAAGGAAGCACGGCATAGTGGAATGATGACAAGTTTTAAGAGTTAAACTCGAATCAGAAGGAATTTGAGTTCTGCCTCTAAATTAGTATATGACCTTGAGCAAGTTACTTAGCTTCTCTAACTCACTTTTTTCACTCTCAAATGGAGGCGATACCTATGTATATCTAAGAACGATAGAATACTTAAATAAAATCATGTCTGTAAAGAACCTAGTTAGTGTCTAGTCTATAGTAGACAATATATAATAACTTTTGTACTTACTATTTTAAAATGTCTTTATTTTTCCTCTAATAATCTGACATTATCACACCTTTTCTTTTGAAAGAATATTTAAGACCCTTGAGAACAGGTGTCATGTCTTACCTTTCTTATTATCTTCCATAGAGCTGATTGATAGCCATCATTTAGTTAGTGTGTTCATTTACTCATTTATTCAACAAATAGATACTGGATTCATATTATCTGTGATGTACAATGGCAGTATCAGGCTTCTGCCTGAAGACTACTGCCTAGTCCAATAAAACAGTGATGCACATAACTTTAATATAAAGCAACATGTAATCAATGCTAAATGAGTGGTTTGAAGAAAGAATTTTAGGAATTAGCTTGAAGAGGAAGAGTTGATTTCAGGCCCTGGTCGTTGGAGAAGGGAAGCCAGTTCTTGACTAGTGGATAAAATTTTGTCAGACAGCAGAGGGAGGAATGGTATTCCCCGGAGAAGAAATGGTATGAGTGAAGGCAGGTAGCAGGAAAGCACATGGCACCTTCAGCAGTCTTGTTTAAGGAAAGAAAAGGGTGTGGTCAAGTACTAGAATTTAAGGTTTGAAACACAGGTTGGGGTCAGATTGAGGAGAACCTTGAATATCAAAGAATATGAAATTTTCTTTTAAGTCTTTGAGAAGCAGAGGCTTCTGATCAGATTAAGCTCTCCAACACCTCGTTCTCTCTTCTTGCTCTGTTTCGCTCAGTATCCTTATGCTATCTCCAGCCACCCACAATTGTCAGCTGCTTTTATTTTCCATCAAAATTTAGGCCCCAAAGTGTTAACAAGGTCATCTGGTTAGTGAATCTGCAAATGGAAAGGGACTGAAGGCAGGTTCCAGTTAAGTTTGGCTAATGTAGTATGTAGTCTTAAGAAAGAGCTCTTACGCTTTACCAGGTTTTTAAGTAGCTGTCTCCCTCTGCTCCTGGACCACGTACACATACTCTGTGGACTTACTCCCGTACTTGTAGTGGTGCTGGCATTTGTCACTTAGCAGTCAAACTGAAAAAATAAGATTATTCTGACTGTGTGCTGGATGGACTGGAGGAAGAACGTCGGTGGCAGGGAGACCCGTGAGGGCCTGATTACTGTTTAGGTCACATGTCATGAATGGCAATGAGGACAGAAAGGGCAATATGGTGAGTGACACACCTATTGGATTGAGTATTCGATGGGCGGTATGATTTGGTTTGTATGTGAGCATCCACAGGGTATTTAAATTCATTGTAATAAGAGTTTGTTTAAGCTATAACCCACGCCACTTGTAACTTAGCTTTACAAATAAGAACACCTGAAAACCATCGAATTTGTGACTTGCTCAAGTTATGTCCCCAAGATCCTACCCTGTTGGTGTTTTATTTTATTGTTTGTCAAAAATCATTATGGTGAGAACACTTATCCTGAGATCTATTCTCCTAACAAATTTTTAAGTGTACAATTTCGTATTGTTGACTATACATATGGTGTGTGCAACAGTCTCTGGAGCTTACTCATCTTGAAATTTGCCTGTTGATAAATAAGTCCCCATTTCCCTCTCCCCACCCTCACCTTGCTTCTTTGTTACTTAAGCTTCTCTCTTTGACCCATACCAGCTCTTTGAGTAAGATTCTTCTAGGGCAAAGACTAGGTATTTGAGCAGACATTTTCAGAACTTGTCAGCAACTTGTCCCAACTGGTTAGCCATTTATCGTAAATGGTTATTTAAATGTAAACTAATAAAAATCAAATAAAATGTAATACCCAGTTCCTAAATCACCCTAATCACATTTTAAGTTCTTAATAGCCACAAGTAGAAATAGTCAGAAATAGTCAATAGTACAGGCATAAATTTATAGAACATTTTCAGCATTGCGTTCTGTTGAGCAGTGGAATGCTAGAGAGAGTGCTCCCTATTCTAATAGAGAAGAGTAAGACATAGCCCACCTTTGAAGTCCTCTTTATGGTCCAGGGGGTGAATGAGATATAAATAAATTAGCAAAATAAAATCATCAGAGAGTAAACTGCTGTGGAAGCAGAGTAATTAACTCTGCCTGTGGTACTGGAGCATTTTATAGAAATGATGTTTGAACTGAATTTTGAAATGAATGATACAGAATATGGTATATTTCTGTCCTCTCTGTTTCCTCTCAAATATTTCATAAAACTGTTAGCTAAAATATGTGAGTTGAGTAGCTGTGTTCTGCTGATATCCTTATCCTGAATTTCTCTGGGTAATATGACTTTTTTGGCAGAATATTTCTCTATTTTTGATGCGCTCTGTAGAGACCTCGGAAAAGGTTAGAAAATCTTAGGTGAACTCAGAACCTAAGAGGTTCAGATAAATAAGAGCAAAGAACTTTCAACAAATATTTATTGATGCTATTTTTTGCCAAATCTTGGTACCCAACACAATAGCTGAAGAGAGAGAGAGAGAGACAGAGAGACAGTGGCAGAGAGAGAGACAGAGAGAGAGAGACAGAGAGAGAGAGAGACAGAGACAGAGACACAGAGAGAGACAGAGAGACAGACAGAGAGAGACAGAGAGAGAGAGAGACAGAGACAGAGACAGAGAGAGAGACAGAGACAGAGAGAGAGACACCCAGATTATCACACTGTAATTAAGCATATTCCCAGTACTACTCTATACAGGTCATGGGTGTGATAGTAAAGTTAAAAATAAGAACTGTGACTGCTCTGATGGTAAAAGTATAAGTGGTAAACGCTATGGGAAAACTGCCTGGCATTGTCCTTAAAATCTGATACCTTAAACCCAGTAGTTCTGCTCCTACCTTGAACAAGTCATGTTCTAACATCAATGTATATATGTGTGTGTATTTACTAAAAGACATGTCTAGAAAGTTCATAGAAACACATCATAATAAAAATTACTGAAATACCCACTAATAGTAGAATATAGCAATGAGGATGAATGATCCATCCATCTCACTCACCCCCTGGACCATAAGGAGGATTTCAACATACAAACATTGTGGGTGAAACTCATAGACAAATGAAATAACCTTGATGCAGAAGGGTCCATACTCTTAAGTTTCCATTTATATAATGTACAAAATTAGACAAAGCTAATCTGTCCTCTTAGAAATTAAAATAGTGATTACTCTTGGGGACAGCATAGTGACTAAAGGGTCTTCTGGGGTCTTGGTAATATTCTTTTTTTTTTTAATGAAAAGTGCCGGCAGGAATGAAGGTGAGTAGGCAGGCAGAAGAGAGGCAGAGAAGAGAAGGCAGAAGAGAGGCAGAGGAAGCACTGTATTTATTTTTACTTAGTTGTTCTGCTTAGCCCTGGGTCTTGAACCTGGGACCATGGCATTTATGCAGGACTGCTCTCAGGGTGTACTAGACTGGTCGGCCACTAGGGCACACCCCAATAATGTTATTTCTTGATCTGGATACTAGTTACATGGGTATGTGCAATTGTTAAAATCAGTCAGACTGTATACTACAAGCACTTTTCTGTGTGTGTTTTATACATTGATCAAAAGTTTAAAGTTTAAAAAAAATTGCTATGGCAATGTGGACAAAAGGTTGATTCTGGCCAAGGGACTCAGGGAAGACTTAATAGAAGGAAAGGTGGTAACTGAGCTGAGCCTCAAAATGTTTGCAGTGAAGTGGGAGCAAAGAGAGGACAGCAGGCGAGTTCAGACAGAGGGGACTGCCTGAATTATCTGGAGAAGGTAAAATAATCTGGTTTGTGAGAGCACGTTGTACAAGTAAAGATGAGGCTGGAAAAGTAGGCTAGAGAGAGACCATGAAAGTCCTTGAATAATACCCAGGTCAAGAATCTGGACTTGGTTTTCTAGAAAGTCTTCGAAGTTCTTTTAAACCCAGGAGTGACCGTGTAAGGATTGTAGGGGCCTGAGCAAGGTGAATATTTATATAATCATCCTCTGTGCATCAGTGAGATGAGGTCTGGTCTCATTCAATGATTATTCATTCAGAACCTTGTCAATGAAAAAATGTTCTATTTCATGTCACTGATTTCACTGTCTCCTTACAACCCAATGCTTTTCTTTCTTTCTGCCTTCTCCCTGCCAAAACAAAAAAACAAAACATAAAACCCTACCATACAGCATTACCTTGTTTTATCTCTGGCCACATCTCTTTAAGAGGGCCAACAGTCCGTATCGTTTTCATTAAAGGCAAGAAGAGAGGCGGAGGCGGTCCTTCCAGGATTACACAGGACAGAAGATCACCCTTGAAGCTGTCTTGAACACTACCTGCAAGAAGTGTGGCTGTAAAGGTAAGGGGAAGCCTCTGCCAGTTTAGTCTTTTTCTCCTTGTGTATGGACCCTTGCTGGATGAGGGAGGCACCCTGTTTTTAGGCTAAGTGATAGCCTTAACTGCTTGTGCTGTTATTCTACTAGACTCACATCAGACTTCATGTCTTAATGCTTTTTCTGCTTCCTTTTCTGAATTCACTGCCAGACTATACACTATCACCACCACTCCATCTTCTCTGCAACTAATGTCCTGCCTGAGTAAGCAAGGTCCCCATGCCGGGACAGGTCAGAATATTAGACTATAATTAAGACTCTGAATTTTATCTACAAGGACCATTATTGTCTTGCTGCAAAATTTAAATGACTTAGAAATATATCTCTTATGGATCCAAGTCAAACCCTTTCTTTCTTATTTTTATTTCTTTAACTTCGGAGTTCTGAATACAGTATCCTTTGAGTAATAAGCACAGGCTAGACACTTCCTTTTAGCTATTTCATCAGGTTTCCTCTTAATCTTACTCAAATATTAAAGAGCTCTTTCAACCTGACTTCCCTCGTTGGAGCTACAGTGAGAAGGGATTGCAGCTTCTCATTTTCAGTGGCCTCCATTTCTCACCCCTTCTGCCTAGCCTTCCATCTACCCTGCTTTCTTGATTTTTCTACAATGGTCGGTAGCAGATTTGGACCCTGGTTAAGGTTGTGGGGTTTAAATCCATACTTATCATTAATACACAGGGAAGAAGGGAAAATTAAAATTGGGAGAATGGATCTTCAGGTGCAGTTGTGAGAACATTCCAGATGTTTGGAGATCTGTGTATTCCCCATCTAGTTGTGAAATGTTTATTTATTTATTTATTTTTATTTTATTTATTATTATTTTTTTTTGTGTGATCTTGTCAAATCCTCTGTGTCCGAGATAGGATCTACAACAAAATAGAAATACCTGTTAAAAGGCCCCAGATGGGACTTTAGGGTCAGGGACAGTGGGATCCTTTCTTATCTTTAACTTGTGACTGGGTGTTATACATGAGGCAGAGAAGAGTGATGAGATAAGGAATTTGTCCCAGTCAGCAAAGATCAGAAGAGAGGCACAAGACCCGGGATAAGTTTTAGCTTTGCTGCTGTCTGTGTGACCTTGAGCTACTTCTCTACTCTGGGCCTTCATATCTTCTGTAAATGCACTGTCAGACTTGATGATCTCTAAGGTCCTTGCCAGCCTGACAATCTGTGAATATTGAGTGCCTGCCCCTAGGTGATTAGGCCTGTCTGTTAGCTTGGATGGGAATTCTGCCTTCTTGCCAGCTACCTAAGCGCTATCTTCCTTTAGGGCTTGACCTGCCATTTGGCTCCCGCTGCTAAGCATTCTGCTCTCTGGAGCAGTCTTGTTGTTGGGGATAAGTTCCAAATAGATATTTAAAACTTTCTAAACCTTATTGCTGATGGAGGGCATCGCAAGCCTACATCCTCTGCCATTTCCAAAGCATCAGTGTTTCCTACAGTTCTAGGGTCAGCTGCTAGTCTGGCTCTGATTGTGTGAGCAATGCCATCCTAAAGTGACAGAAAAGCTGCTCTGAGACCTACAGCTGCTCTGAATGAGTTCAGTAATGTCTCCTGAACCAGCTACCCACTCAGGAGCTTCTGGGGAAGAGCCACCTGTAATAGGAGCGACTGCTGCTTCCCTCCCTCCCTTTTTTTATTTCTCTTCTGCAGGCCACTTTGCAAAGGATTGTTTCATGCAGCCAGGTGGGACGAAATACTCTCTGATACCTGATGAGGAAGAGGAGCAAGAAGAGGCAAAGACAGCAGAGTTTGAGAAGCCTGATCCCATGAGGAATTCTTCTAGAAAAAGGAAGAAGGTAAATGCTCTCTTTGTTGTATTTAATGTTTTTGAGTTTCAAAATGAAAGTGTTTTTTGCAGAAATTTTACAAGAATCATATTTAGAAATTTAGAAAATTCAGAGGAATCATAAAGAAGCATGATAAAAGCATAAAGAAACAATATGTTACAAAAAAACATAGGCAGTTTAGGATCTCCTGTAATCTTACCATCTACAGAGACTCTTGGAGTATTTTTAGTATATTCCATTCTTTTTGCTAGGAAATAATATAGATGTGGCCGCACATAAAAACAAAAGTATGGCCATACTAGGTATAATTTATATCCTACTTTTTTCATTATAATTATCAAAAGCATTTTCTATTTTTAAATGTTCTTCCAAAACTTATTTTAGAGCAACATATGATATCCCACCCTATTGCTTTATGATGATTTATTTAATAATTTTCCTATTTGTGGATATTGATTACTTCCAACCTGTCTTTGGCCTTATCTCTTGCTGTTTTCTTTGAATAAATTCCTAAAAAATATCCCTGAGTTAGGGCTTTACGGCTCTTGATACATTTTACCAAACTGTCTTTCCCAAAAGTAATTATCTGTGCCCAATGGTGGATAAGAATGCCTGTCTCGCTGAGTGGCCTGCTATCTGCTGCTTACAGCAGAAAAACTCATAAAACAGGCGGTCGTGGTGCTGAAAAACCCACCACTGTGCCTGTATAGCATGATGCACAGAAAGGAAATGAAAAACTGCTGCAGTTTGGGCAGGAAATAGTTGCTGTCATGTTGCATAGTGTTTTCTAATTGTGACCAGTTACGTTTTGAGAGTTTTGTTTTGTTTTCAAACTTCGGCAAACTTTTGTAATGTGGTCATTTTGTTCCAGGCATTGTAAACCTAAGAATACAGCACAGTGATGAGGTGCTTGCTCAGTGGGCATTATGCACAAATTTAGTGTTATCTTCATTTTATAGGCGAGGAAAAATGCCCATTGTCCCATTATAGTTATTAGTCAAGTATTTGAATTATAACTTACTGACCTGTGTATTCTCTCCCTGAGTGATCTCTCCTAAAGCTCTGGTTGCCTTGATGACTTCTCATCCCTCATTATTCTCCCATAAGTACCTCAATTTGGTATGGAATCAGTCAGAACTATGTTCGAGGTCCTTCTGTGCCTGTCATCTATATAACTTTGGACTCTAACTTCAGTTCTTTAATTGTCAAAGTAGGATTGTTGTGATCTTTGATGACAGTGTTCCTTACAGAGGGCTGCCCAGCTTCCACAAATAGATATGCAGCACTAAGTAAGTGCTTAGCTAATGCTGGCTGTTACGACTTTCCTCTTTCTTCTTCAGCCCTCCTCCCCATGCCCACCACTACCACAACCACCAAAACCCTTGCTTCTGTCCTATCCTGTGTTACTTGTTTTAATGACAGCAGTAATGACCAGTCTCCCAAGAAAGAATATGTTATTTTTTTTCCTTTCTTTTCTGTTCCTTCCACTCTCACGGCCATTGTGTATTTCATCCCCTTACATCTTTCCTCAAATTCAGACTTTTGAACTAACCTAGGAAGATTTTTTACAAAACCATATCTGCCCTCCACCTCTTACGTGCCAAGGTCACTGGGCTTGTGTCTGAGCATCTGATTTGAAAAAACAAACAAAATTGACCTTCTTTATCTCACTGCTTGTTTCTCTTCATCATTATGATGTTTTGGCCCTCTGCTGTGAATTAACTTTAAATGTTACGCTGCTCCAGAAACTCTTCTATTACTCCCTTCTTACTCTGCTCTAAGTACCTTCTCCCTAGGTAATCTCATCCTGCCCTATGGTTTTGAATTTCATTTATATGCTAGTAATTCCAAATTAAGTATCTGTTTTTATCCTCTATCTCTGACTTTCTCTGGAACTTCATCTTTAGGTATCTTTTTGTTTGTTTGTTTAGTTGTTCATGCTGGTTGTCCCCTGCACCCCACCCCCCGCCACCACCCCCAACCCAGAACTCGAACCTGGGTCTTTGGGATGTATGAGAACTATGCTCCTTTCAAGGTACTGGACCCAATGGCTACTCCAGCAGGGTGCACCTATGTTTAGATATCTGCTGCCTACTTGACACCTCTATCCAAAAATTGGTTTCATAGCTAACACATCCCCAGACTCTTTAATTTTTCTACACAAAGTTATTCTTTCCATTATCTCAGTGAATGGATCACACTATTCTTTCAAATCCATTCATTTAAGCTTTTGGGAGCAATTTTTGTTTGTTTGTTTTTAATTGTGGTAAAAATTTAACATCTGGTGCACCCTGGCCAAATGCAGTCCACATACATCCAGGAGGCCAGGAGGGGAGGTCGGGGTGGGGGTGTGTGTGGGCATGACACAACCAAGATGAACAACAAAATAAAATAATACAATTGCTCTTCTTCCTCTCTTTTCCTGCCTGCCTCTGCTTGCTTCCATTCCTGCATACTACGTACTTCTTCCTCCCCTCCCTTCCTGCTTTATTCTCCTTTCCCCTTCCTCCCTTCCTTATTCTTGAAAAAAACAAACAAAAAGCTGAAACTCATTCTCCTGTCCCCTAGCACCTGACAAGTACCATTATGCTTTCTGTTTCTCTGTTTTAGACTATTCTTTGTACCTCATATATGTGGAATCATATAATATTTATTTTTTGTGATTGGTTTATTTGAATTAGCATGATGGCCTGAAGATTCATCCCTGTTACAGCATATTGCAGAATTTCCTTCCTTTTTAGGCTACATAATATTCTTTTGTATGGCATTTCACTTATTCATTCATTTCTTGTTGACATTTGGTTGCTTCTATTATTTGAATATTGGGAATAGACAAAGAACACAGGTGTACAAATATATCTTTGGGATCCTATTTTCAGTTCCTTTGGATATATTCCCAGAAAAGGAGTTGCTGGATCATATGGTAATTCTATTTTGATTTTTTTTTTTTTTTTTTGAGGAACCACCTTACTGGTGGTTTTCACGGTGACTGCACCATTTTACATTTTACCAGTGGTTGGAAGGATTTCCAATAGGCATGTTGTTTTGTAATTATCAGTTAGGATGACAAATAGTGTATCGTAGATATCTTCATTCATTCAGTCTTCCTGCATCTTTTCTCTTTTTGTAATCCCAAGAGAATGTGACTAAAATATCCAATCAGGCCATGTCTCTTCCTATTTAAAATCATTCAGTAATTTCCCATTGTACATAAAATAAGATTCAGTCTGACTCCTGTTAATCTCTACAACCCTATTTTATTTCAGCTGCTGCATTTAGCAGTTAATTATATCTAACAAGACATTGTTTTGTCTTTAATGTATTTGTTTTTACAGTTACCTTCTGGCAAGAGACACAGGTTTTCTATTTACAGTTGTGTACAGTGCTCTTTTGAGCAAAGCTTTTTAAAATAAAAAGAAAATAATCAAATTTTAAGAAATAATTTAAGGGACACCCTGGTGAAGCAGTGGTTCGGTAATGTGCCTCCAAAGGAGCAAGCCACATGCCCGTGGGTTCAAGCCCCAGGTCTGCGGGAAACAACCACCGTGAACAACTAAATAAAAATAAAGTGCTTCTTCCTCCTCTCTCAAGACTGTCCTTTCCTCAATAGCATCCCTGTTCAAAATCATATGAGGGTTTATTTCTGGCTCTCTAGTCTATTCCAGTGGTCTGTATGTCGGTCTTTATGCTAGTGCCCCACTGTTTTAGTTACAGTAGCTTTGTAATAAGTTGTGAAATCAGAAGTATGAACCCTTCAAATTTCTTCTTTTTCAAGATTACTTTGACTGTTTGGGATCCCTTGAGAGCCCATGTGAATTTTAGGGTGAATTTTTCTATTTTTGAAAAAAAGTCATTGAGATTCTGATAGAGTTGTATCAGATCTGTAGATTGTTTTGGATAATATTTAAATATTTAACTTCTTAATTATATTAAGTGTCCCAATTCATGAACCTGGACATTTTTTCTTTTTTTGTGTGTGTGCCATCTATAATTTCTTTCAGATTTTGTAGTTTTCAGTGTACAAATCTTTTTGCCTCGTTGGTTAAGTTTATTCCTAAGTATTTTATTCTATTTGGTGCTGTTGTAAATGGAATTATTTTCTTAGTTTCCTTTTCAGATTGCTCATTGTTAGTATATAGAACTACAACTGATTTTTTTATATTAATTTTTGACCCCCTCCGATTGCAGGTCTTGAACCCAGGTCCTCAGCTTTCATAGCCTGCACCTTAGGGGTGAATGTGGATCTTTTGTCCAGCAACTTTATTGAATTTACTTATTAGCTATAGCTATTTTGTAGCCTCTATAGAATTTTCCACATGTAATATATCTGCAAACAGGTCATTTTACTCTCTATTAGAACTAGATTTTTAACTGTGGTTCTATTGATATGTCACAATAATATTTCTTTCTCTTTTAACTTTTTAGGGTTATAATTTATAATTTTAACCTTATATACTCCTAT
The DNA here is from genome assembly GCA_004363575.1 of Solenodon paradoxus. Classification (NCBI taxonomy): domain Eukaryota; kingdom Metazoa; phylum Chordata; class Mammalia; order Eulipotyphla; family Solenodontidae; genus Solenodon; species Solenodon paradoxus. Next base: position 75,429 of record RJWH01001233.1, on the reverse strand, counting down.
AGCTGTCAGATTCCTAAAGTGGATATCTCATTTCTATTAAGTTGTTTTACTACACCTGGTGCAATTAGGTATTGCTTTGTTTCTAAAGTTGCTTTGAAATATATCATTTCAGTTCAGCAAAACAATTGTTTTCTAAGAATGATGCTTTTATGGCCTGCCCAGACAACCCGTGACCCTGTCCTCCATCGCTCTTCACTTGGTAGCGGAATGGTCGATGGACAGTGGCAGCAATGATCATCATACCTTACTATTTTTGAATGCACCTTTATGTATATGAACTTGTAATTCATGAATCCTCTTTCATTAAAAAATTACTTTAGGGAGTAAAAACATTAAAACTTCCCTCTTGATGCCACTGTTTCTATCAGCATATCATCTAGCTTCATTGTCTTTTCTCCTCATTGTTAATCCCTTCATCATCGTTTCACCTTATATTGGCTAGTACTTACCGTTTATAAAATAACTTCATACTTTTTTTTTAATCCTTATATAATTTTAACCTTATATAATCCTATAGCTAGAACTGGTATTATCATTACACCATTTTATCCTTGAGAAAAATGGAGATTAAGAGAAACTGTCTCATTTGAAGTTGTCCAACAGTAAAAGCTAGTGCTGAAATAAGGACCTATATTTTTAATATTTATTTATTAGGAGGAAAGAAAGTGGACAGGAATGGAAGCAAGTAGGCAGATTGGCAGGAAGAGAGAAGAAGTGTTTATCCAGCCATTCAGATGTTCATGTTGCTTGTTCCCCCAGTCCCTGCCCTGGTCCTTGGGCATTTATGTGGACTACGCCATCCAGAGCTGTGGACTTAACCATTGAGCCACCAGAGTGCACCAGAACCTTCGGTCTTTTCTATATGCCATACTACATTTAATTCTTCAAGTATTCATTCACTCAACAAATAGGTATTGAGTGCCTTATACATGTTTAACATTGGTTAAGTTGACTTTCCAGGACTCATAAGGTCACATTTTTGCCCAGTTTTTGCTCTGTCACCAGTTACCCTTAGCAACCATTGGATAATCATGTATTGATCTATTTCTGTTCAGAATTATAAATAAGGATTCCAGGCCTCCTCTGTTTTCTTTCGCTCGCTAAATCTTTGATTTCAGTGGTAGATCGCTTTACTTGCCAGTAAAAGCTTCTGGGTAGACGTTTTGCAGCCTGTGAGAATATGGCAGATTTGGATACTGTTCTAGTACCAGGTGACGCCAGATGCCAGAGGTGGAACTGAGTTTATTCGTCCGAAGGGAAATGTCTTCAGCAGTCCATGTTCATGAATAGGTCTTGAGTAGCAGGAAAGTCTAGTGTGTGAAAGGGATCACACGTGAAACAACAGTCATACATAGTACCTATATTCAAGCAACTAATAATATAAGGAGAAAGAGAAGAAAACAAGGTATATCTGATGGCAAAGGACAGACACTCACTCTAAAGGGCTTATTGATTCTCACAGAAATCCAACAACAGGAAGTAAAGTATGGCTGGGCCATCAGAACTAGAGCTCGAAAATCAGAAACGGCGCATTGGGTCCTCATCTCTTCTTCACAAGTCTGCTTCTAATGATCAGTTCTAGAGAAGTCCCAATTCTCTCTGCATTCTGATGAATGAGAATGTCTAAGGTAGAGCCTCTAAGACAGGAGAGGGTGTTAGGCATTTGGGGGAACCAGGAAATGGCCTGGAACATTATGATGTAACCTGCTCAGAAGCCCCCAGTGGTTTTCTTCTTCTAGGGAATAAGGTCTGAGTTCCTTTAAAATTCTTCACAAGCTATTCAGTTCCCCAGCATCATCTCTTACCAGTCCCGCCCCACACACTGTACTCCAAATTCATGCGTTACAAGAGCTTTTACTATGTGCCAAACTCACAATCACTGCAGGTATACTAGTGAACAAAACATGTCAAATCCCTATCTTCATGACACTTACATTCCAATGGAGATGAGTCATTTGAGTGAATATCTGAAGGAGGATGTTCGCTTATAGAGACAGAAGGCATTTCAATAAGTACAATAGCACTGTTGGATAAGCTTGGCATGTGTAAGGAACACAGGAGTTCAGTGTGGCTGGAGTGAAGTGAATGAGAAAAGACAGTAGTAAGAAAGGAAATGAGAGGAAACCAGATCATGGAGGTTCGTACAGGTGAGAAAAGACTTAAGCTTTCACTTCACATGAGATGGATATCATTAAAGATGCTATGATTTGACATACTTGTAAGAGAATTAGTCTGTGTGGAAACTAGAATTTCAAAGGCAAGGATGGAAGTAGCAAGCCAGTTAATAGACAATATTAACAATCCAGGTGAGAAACAATGGTGGTTTGTGATACTGGTACAAGTGATGAGAAGGGAGTTAAAGTGTGGATTTGTTTTGAAGGTGGAGATCACAGAATTTGTTGAGGGGTTTATGTGCTGTGGGAAAGAGAACAGGTGAAGATGACTCCAAGGTTTGGGACTGAATAGAGAAGATCTGAGTTAAGAAGGAATGCAGAAGTAAGTATGGGAGAGGGGCACAGTCGGGTTTAGTTTGATTTGCTGTCTATGAAGATGGGAAAGAAAGCTGGAGGGGTGGAGGTTTGGAAGGGGGTGGGGCATAAGGGTTGAGATATCTATCAAATGGTCAGGTGGATATATAGACTAGACTGTATAGTTTGGAGTTCAAAGGAGAGGTCTAGGTAAGAGGTATACATTTGGGAGTCATCTACATAGAGATGATACCTGACTCCATATATGGCATCACTTGGAGAGTAAAATAGGGGAATAAGGGGTTTGAGGATTTGAGCCTGAGTGTCCCAACTTATAGGGGTTCCAGAGATGAGGGTGAACTAACAAAGGAGATGGAAAAGGAGTAGCCAGAGAAGTTGGTGGAAGAGTTAGAGAATGTGGTGGAAGTTAAGTGAAGAATATGTCCTAAAGAACATGGACTATGTCAGATGTGACTGATTGATCAAGTACTGATGCTCTAGAACTGATCATTAGATTTGGTCATGTTGGTCATTGGTAACTGACAAGAGCTGAGTGGGTAGAGTGGTGGGGTGACAATCTGGTTAAAATTGTTCAGGAAGGTTTTTTCTTTATTTGTTTTTTTTGAAATGGGAACTATTAATAGTATTTTTAGTAAACTATAGTGTTTTTATTGTTATAGTGCATTTGCTTTGCATTTCCTACTACTGTTTTGTAATAGTAGGTGCTGTCTGAATTCTACTGAAAATCTTTGTATTCTCATCTCCTAAAGTAACATTGTATGTACTTAGGGCTCTTGAAAATGCTTTGTAGTTAGTAAAGTTCAGTAATTTTTTTTTTTTTTTTAAGGAAAGCTGTAGGCAGGAATGAAGTTGAATTAGGCAAACAGGAAGAGAGGAGGAAGAAACATTTTTTCATCTTGTTGTTTCTCCTGACCCCAGGACATGAACCTGGGTCCTTGGAATATTGTGGACTGTGCCTAACTGCTGCTCCACCAGGGCATGCCAGTAAATTCTTGTGACTTGAATAAATAACCTTTTTCTTATGGTCTTAAATTTCCCACACTATGATGAATTTCTTGCCAGGAATCACCTTCTCACCTAGCTCTGAAGAGTTTACCCCAAAATCAGTTTGAGACTCAAATAATCTCTTAAGAACAAGTCAGTTCTCAAGAATAAAAGAATCATCAACCATTTCTCAACAATACTTAAAAATAAATAAAGCAGAATAAGTGCTTGCTTGCTTGATTTCTGGCCAAACCAGAGCCTGAGTGTTAAGTGGTAAGTTAGATGCTTCATTTAATAAAAAGGACTGAAAGGAGCATTCACTTTGGGACTCAGCCTGAGTCAAGTTCAGGTTCTTCCACTGGGCATGTCACTTCATCTCATCAGCGCCTCTGAAGTTACTGTTTTCTTTCCTGAAGATATAGGGAGAGTTGTGCTCACTTCATAGATTATGTTGTGAAGGTTAGATGAGTTTTGTGTGAGATTATGTTGTGAAGGTTAGATGAGTTTTATGTGCAGTTTATCCAATTTAGTATCTAGAAAATGAAATACTCAATAAATGTTACTGGCGTATTCCGCTTTCTGAGTTTTGTTTCTCTCATGCTGCACTGCTGTCCTGCTTCAGAACTGTAGCGAGATCGTGGACTAGCTGCTGCAGCACAGAATGTGTCATTTTCTGAGAGCAGCGACTTCTTTTCCGTGCCCTTCCTGACCTGCCTGCCATGGGCTCACACCCTTTATCTTCTGATTCATGTACCCCTTGAATGGGGTTGCAGGGCCAGAAGCTGGTCTCCCACTGACTTGCCATCTCCCCCTCCAATTCCAATTCCCAACTTTCCTCTTGAGCTACAGTTTAGGAAGCTATTTTCCTGTGTTCTCTCCCTCAAGGCTAAACACACAGTGAAAACAATGCCACCTACTGGAGGACTAGATTTTCTTTCTTCAGGTTTCAGAAGAACTTTGGCATCAAAACTGAGGTCTAAGAGACCTTGCTCGCTAGAGTCCATCTTCCAGCTTGCCAGCATTCTCTAGTGATTTGATTTTCTCTTTCTTCTTCTTGAGCCTGCATCTTTGAAAGAGAGCAAAGTGGAAATACTACTCATCTCTGAATTACAAAATACAACATTCTTGTTGCTTTAGCCTTGGCCAACGCGAGTTGCAGTGTTCCATCTATAAAATGGGAATAATAATTCCTGAATTTTGCGCATACCAGATTGTTATTATAAAAGATGCAGAGGTGCACCTGGTGGAGTAGTGGTTGGGCGCACGCCACACACACTCTGGTGTTGGCAGGGAACAACCAAGATGAGCTAATAAAATAAACGAAGTGCTAGTTACTCTTCTCTCATCCTGCCTGCCTGTCTCTGCTCACCTTTATTTCTGCCTGCACCTTTCCTTTAAAAAAATGCAGAAAGCTTGATAGACGTTTAAAGTATTACTTGGATATGGACAAGTATTATTACTCTCCCTCCTCATTTACCAGACTGTATATCCAAGAGAGATTGGTGTCAGAGTCTAGTTTGCTCCTTTACTTCCTGAGACCCTGCCTGACCTAAGGAGCAGCTGTGTATCCTGTGGTGGCTCCTATGATCTTGCCATAAGGAAGGTATAGCACCACAAGCCAAACCACTGACTTACCAACTCTCAGCTGCTACCAGCCATGGTCCTACAGCCTGGTTATATGGGCCTGTGAAATTTCGTTCCCTTGTCTTTACTCCATTGGAGACTCCAAGAAAGAATTATGGTTTTATCTCCTCTCAAAACTGATTCCTGATGGGAGTAGCAGTTAGGTCCTTTGCCTCCAGCAGTCTCAGTCTATAGACTCCCAAGGGCCCAGATTCACATCTTGGGCCTGCTGGGAACATCCAAAATGTACAATTAAAATAAAAATAAAATACTTCTTCCTCCTCTTTCTTCCTGCCTGCTTGCCTACTTGCCTGCATTCCTGCCTGCACCTTTCCTTGAAAACAAACAAAAAAAAACTATAAAATGAGTTCATGTGCTGTGGAATTAGCCAGACTGTCAGAACATTATGAATATTCTCTGAAGTGAGAAAATACTAAATTATAGCTACTGAGTGTGGACCATATAGCCGTGCAGCTGGTATTTATCTTATTTAATCATTGTAGCATCGTTTGAAGTTGGTATTATTTACAATTTACTGAAAAAGAACACTGAGGTTCAAAAAGTTAACTCCTTTTCCAAGTCATATAGCTAGTCAGTGGCAGATCTGGAATTTGAAGCTAATTCTTTCTTATTCCCAATTCGTTACTCTGACCACAATACCATGAAGCCTCTCGTTACTGCACAGGAAGAGGGGCCGTGTCATCGAGGAGCACTCAGATTTCTAGTCAGGTGACCTGCATGCAGCCCTGCCCTGCCTGCCTGCTCTGGGGCAAGTGGCTTCAGTTTTTGAGTTAGATACTCTCGTTAAATCTTCACCACAGCCATGTGACACAGGTGCTATTTTTATTTCCATTTCACATTTGAGGAGAGTAGGCCGCCCTAAGGTGAAATGGCTGCCCCAGGTTACACAATAGTAAGTGGCAGAGCCAGACTCAGTGCTGGGCCTAAGACCTGGTTCCGTGTCCTGTGTGCCGTTTCTCAGTCAGCTGGCTCCTGAGACCTCACTCAGACAAACTTACATCTCTTAGGATGCTGCTTAGAATCCTGTAGGAAGAAGAGGCCTGCCTCTTCTGCTGTCCTCCTCTCATAATCTCTCCATGTTGGAATCCATATGAGCAATATAAACATTGGAAATTCAAGGAAAAGATGTAGTTGGTACTTCAGAACTCTCTGGAGCACCCCACTCATGCCTGGGAAACTGCCTCCTATCCTTTTAAATTTGTGCTATTACTTTGGCAGCATGATTTGTTGGGTAGTTTAGAGAAACTTCTTTCTGAGCAATTTCCTTATTGTTATCTTGTAAGGTTCTTATAAAGGTTAGTTATGATAAATACTCAAGCAGCAAGTGGAACATTTTTAATTAATGGCAACTATTTTCCCTGGTAGGAGGGTCTAATAGAAACTAGAATGGGAGTCAGGAGTCCTAAATCAGTTCCTAAATCTTATTCTCTGATCATAGGTATGTGAGTTAGTTTCTAGGTGGACTAGGGATTCCTTTCAGCTATCATGTTTTTATACATGAAACTAATAAATGTTTGTTTTAAAAAAGTATCAAAGTGGACAGAAATATGAATTAAAAAGTGAAAAACTGCTACCCTTCCCCCTTCAGTTCATTGGCAAGGTCAATACTTTTACCAATTTTTGTCCTTTCCATTGTTTTTTTGTGTGTTTTAAATTAAATAGATATATGCAAATACACACACATATATATTAAATGCTAGACTCTAGAATACATACTGTATTATGACTTGATTCTCTCACAGTTGTTTGGGGCATTTTCCTTGGTAGTACTTGGAAGATTTCATTTTTTCTTTTTACTTAATGTTTTACATTTTATTAAGTGTCCTCTGTTGATGACATGCCATGATTTTCGAAAGAAAATATACATACAATATTGAGTTTCTGAATTTTCTTTTCAGGAGAAGAAGAAAAAGAAACATAGAGACAAGAAGTCATCTGACTCTGAGTGCTCAGACTCTGAGAGTGATACAGGCAAGAGGGCGAGGCATGCATCGAAAGACAGCAAGGCAGCAAAGAAGAAGAAAAAGAAGAAGAAGCATAAGAGGAAGCACAAGGAGTGAGAGTGGGAAGAGTAGAGGGGTAGTTGAGAGGAGGAGGACCCAGTGGCTTTGTCCCTTGAAAGCCTGGCTCCTGGAAGGACTTACTAATGAGAATATGGCCTCCAACCCCACTGACTTCCCTCCCATGGGAGATGGCTTCCCCTCAGGCAGCCAGCTGGTTTGGGAGTTAGATATCAAAAGCATCTGAGATGTAGTCTCCTTATCACTCCTGGTCCCTTTGCAAGTGACCCCCTGCAGCTCACCCATTCATTCATCCAACTTTCTTCATTCAGCCAAATATCCTTTTATCCTCTCCAGCTGCCACTGCCAGAGCCTGTACAGGGGTTCAGGCTGGAGCCACAGTACTACTGTGGAAGTGAGTCTGGCTGTAGTTGGAGAACAGAGTGGTTGGCCTTTCTCTGTTGGTGTGCCCCTGGGCTGACTGGCGGGTGATCTCTGCTGCCTCCAGCGGGTGGTAGAGGAAGACTGTTACTATGAGGGAGAAATGGGAAGGAGTGGCGCTCACTTTTTCCATCCCCCTAACAACATTGTGCTGGAAATGACAGCCAGTAGTCACTGCCAGAAAACCATTGTTTGCAGTGAGCTTCTGTGTCATCCTGCCAGACAGCTCAAGCCAAGATCACTGCTCTACTTTGTGTTTACTACCGTGTGAGTCCGTTGCTTCCACTTTGGGTCTTTGCTTAAATTCTTGGCACTAAATGGAAGTGTGTTTGGTTTTAAACTTACTGAAAGTTCTTCTTACTGTACTTCCTCTTTCCCAGGTAACTTACAGACTTAAAAGTCACTGAGTCTGTATTAGTTGACTGAAAAACTTTGAATATGTTACCTTATTCCTTGGAGAGAAGGCCGGCTGAGGTTTAGAGCCAGAGGCACTAGCTGGTCACAGCCTCCTTAAAAGATCACATATAAGCTCTCCCTTGTGTTATCACTAGATGACCTTTTCCCCCCAGAGCTGATTAGGGAACCCATGAATAATGGCCTGGGGCATCAGCAGGAGCTTGGCAGTCATCTTGGCCAGTGGTCACTCCTGTCACTGGGGTACATGCCTGGATCCTGTGTCCTGAGCCTGTGTTCTACAGACTACAGCGTTCCAGAGAGGAGCGCCTGTCAGACCCAAGAGCATTCAGTGACAGTTCAGCAGCCAAGTCTGGGGAAGCCCCTCCACTGTGATGATGCCAGGGTGGTCTGATTCATTAGGTCACAGGGAGGGGGCAGTGTAAATTTAGGCAGGACATGGGTACAGCTGTTTTATTATTGAACATGTAAGGCGATCAGCTGACTATCACTGTCCAAGACTGTCCATTTCAGTCTCTCATCCAGTGCTTCTTCCTGAGTGACCTTCAGGCAGTTGTTTCTGTTCTCTAACAAACAGGGAAACAGACTCCCAGAGTCATGCCACTAAAGGCAAAAAGGCAGCTGAGTGGCCTTGGCTCTGTTTATTGACCTCTGCGCACCCTTTGGATGCAATTAAAAGACAAACATACATAATGAGAACTGAATCCAGACTGGTGCCACTTGACCCCAGAATTTCCCAGCCAACATGGATTTATACAAAATGCCAGAGGAAAATGTGAGGCATCTGGTGCTGAATCCAGGGGTAGGCAGTCGGCTGAGAAGCAGTCAAGGAAGGAGTGTGCAGATCACGCCTCTTTCTCGTACGTGCGAGTGCTCACTGCACTGCCGTGGGTGAGCGTCTGCAAGGGAAGACGGGCTCAGATTAGGGCAGGGGCATTGGGGGCCTCTCCATGCACCCTCTGCCTTCCTGATCATCTTCATTTCTTGACTACCCACTGTAGCCAGGCGCTTTACCTATTTTTGTTTGCTATTTTGTTTGTTTTTTTTCCTGATACTTAAACCAAGTCTTTAAGATAGGCATTGGAATCCCTCATTTAGAGATTTGAGAAGATGAGCTTTGAGAGCAGAAGTAACTTGGTCAAAAACCCAGAGTGTCTGTATTGTCCTTAAACCATTCCTCTGCCCTTATCCTTTGTGCACAATAGACCAACAGGTGCGTAAAAATACCCAGAGACTTGGGGAAGGACTGTGTTAAGCCACCAACTCTCCTCCTTCCCTAACTTAGGGTAATGCCAGGACTATAGTCCTGAAACGGAACTACTTAGCCTCACCATAGTCCAGTCACCCAGCGAGTATCTGGCCTTGCTTATCACATTCCCCCAGAGCTAGGCATCTCAGTCTTAACTCTGCAGGGACCCCTGCTCTGTGTCAGTACAAGAATGCAATAAGCAGGTGATGCTTGCCAAGATCTCAGGTGAAAGACACAGGTGAAAACCTGAAGCCATGCACTTAGGAGGCAGGTCACAGTGGCTGGTCTCTGTCCCTAGGTTTGGGGTTTGTCCAGGCTGCATTCTCTAAGTGAAGTCCTCAGGTTTGTCCCTGCACATACAGATATGCCAGCCTCATCACTGCTTTCTGCCCTGGCTACAGACAGGTGCTTGGGTAGGCCAGGCATGGAGGGCACTGAGAGGTGGTTGGGCTGGAGTGAGGCAGAAAGGACGGTGCTGTTACAGTCACCAGCCTGTCCCTGCCCAAAGGCTTTGCATGCAGCAGCGCAGTGCTAGGAGGAGAGGGAAGGGAGTGCTGTGGTTGGAGATGGGCCCCCTCCCAGAGGGCCAGGGACAGATGTGGCCCTCCTCCCTACCTCTCCCTGGACAAGTCGAGACAGCAACACACAAGGACACTAAGGACACAGAACACCTGCTGTGTTCTTTTTTTGTGCATTGTATTATGCAGCCCGTGTCTCCTTCAGACTTTGCAGCAGCCCTACAAGGTTCACATTAGTGCCCATTTTACTTGGAAAAGGTGTTTATCCCAAATCATGCAGCCTGTAAACTGAGTGGCACTTCTCAGAACCAGCCTTACAAGTGAACTTAAGCATGTGTCAGTCCAAAGCCACTACAGAGAAAATTCCCAGCTAATCTCCTCCACCCCATGACTACCCTCCATTGTCCCAGCTTTCCATATTCCTTGGCTTTTTACAACGTTCTTATCTAGAGACTGTAGTAGCTGAGTAACATTCCAAAGCCAACAGTCTTACCAGGATGAGTTTTCCATCAACGAGCTCCCGCACAAGCGTTGTCTCTTGCCCATCCCACTTCTGCAGCTGGACAAGTTTACCTCCATCCAGCGTCACAGTGGTCTGCGGAGAGAGGGCAGAGGCCTGAGCTGTGATCTGAGCGAGGGCTGAGGATGGTTTGGGCTCTGGTTGCTGGGGCCGCAGAGGGCTCAGCCTCTGACCCAAACTAGTGATAGTTCCAGAACTGGAGTTCAGGCAGTCACCTCCAAGCTTGCCCCACATGTCAGGTTCACCTCTAGCCTCTGCTCTCCGACTGCCTGGTCAGAGAGGCCTTTAGGTCTTGGGCACATAGGGAGAAGCAGGCAGTACGGTGAGGCCAGACAGCTTGGTTCTGATAAGTGCCACCAGCCTTCATGATGGACACTTTTATACACGAGGTGATGCCCACTAAGATATAGGGACACGTGCCTGCCTACGTACTGCGGAAAGACAGGTAAGAGTAGTAGTCCAAAGACTCCAGCCTACTAGATACCACACATAGAATCTAAAAGTCCCTTGGGGACAGGAGATGTTGGAAAATTAAGAGTTTTCTTCCTGTATTTCCTAGTCTCTGGTCTACATCATGTGACCCATATCATGTGACAGTTGGGCAGCAATTGCCAGGTCCTGGGACTGGGTGCCCTTGGAGTGTTCCACAGCCCTGGTCAGATGTCCACCAAGTCTTCTGGATGCTGCCAACCTGCATCAGCTGGTTCTCATTTGGCAGTTCTCCCAGATCTCTCTTCTGCAGGAATTTAGGGGCTCTTGCCAGACTAGGGACCCTGACAGAGTAGGCTTCATAGGATAACCAGAGACAGCTGCGTGTGTGGGGACTGGAAGGGTGTGGGTCCTTAACACTGCCTTACTCCCCATTCCCATTTCCTTAGTTCTTTGCCCACACAGAGCAGATTCTTTTTAGGCAAGCTGCCCAAGGAGCTGCTGTCGTGTAACTGAGGTTCTTGCCTCTGAAGCAGATGGGCTAGTCCAAGGTGGTAGAAGCATGTGGTAAGGCAGCCACCTCTGTCTAGCGTGGGTTGCCATCTCGAGGAAGTTGGAGTACTCAGCATTAGAGAGGCACCATGCCCACGAGCTAGGAGCACACCATAGACACCTGTCCCCAGTCCTCCCCAAGCTTGAGTTAGCACAGTGATGAATGTCAACTTGCCCTTGGGCTGCTGCCCAGGCTGTGATCTCAGCCTGCCTCTCCAGGTGGATGCAGACATCCTGGTCCACTTAGGTGGGGAGCAAACATGTTCTCAGGAAGTAAGGGGCACGTGCACCGCAGCCTGGAGGGCAAGCCTGGTCTAGCTGGCTCCAGAACCCACACTCTAACCTCTGGCACCCAGCTCTGTTCCCAGCGTCTTGTGTGATTCTGGGCTGATTCTGGGAAGTTCCAGGATCTCCACCAGAAGATCAGGCCCTACCTTGTCCTTTCTGGGGGCAGCTGTGGGGAAGAGGAAACAACAAAGGGGCTGAATGATAGGATCTGCTGGGAGAATACTGTATAGACACCCTGTAGAGGTCGAAGCTCCTTCGTTCTCCCTCTTGCATGCCTTGCCTGCTGCTGGGAGGCCTGAGGCAAGCTGCCAAGATAGCGCCACCCACCCCGAGACTGGGAGTAGATGTCTCCTCCTGGAAGGGTGCGGGTACTAAGGCTTGGTGGGAAAACAAAACCCAAGACAATGCTCCATACAGAACACAGCTCTTCTTGCCTGTGGGCTGGCATCATTAGAAATAGTCCCTCGGGGTGGAGGCTGGAGTAAAGGAAACATCTGAGTAGGTCTCAACCTCTTCTCCCCAGCTACCTCTTTTTGCTGCTGGAGGACAGGATGACCTGCTCACTCAGTGGAGGATTGACTTCTGGGCATCATTCCTAAAACACTTGAAGTCACAGCACGGCCACATAATTCCCTATCTATGGAAAAGGAAAAAAACCCAGAGGTATTACATGCCATGCACAAGGTCACCCAACTGGAGCTGGAGTAGACAGGTCAGAGCGCATCCTGGCTCCATGCTGCCTGCTCCCAAGGGCAGCTAGTAGATGCTTCCCTAGAAGGCAGGGAGGAAAACAAGAGGACACAGCTACTATGCACGAGCACATTACCACCCAGCACTGCAGGGCTTTATGGCCACTGCTGTAGTCAGTCCCCCATAAAAGCTACCCCTCAGGGTGCAGTAATAGGGCACGAAGACTAGCAGCCTGTTCCGCTTCAGGGTATCAGCACCCTCCCCTTCCCTGACTCACCTTGACCTTCCTGTCATCTGCTGTCGTCTCATCGAACTCCACTCCCAGCGTGAAGCTGATCTCCGTGTTCTTGAAGGTACTGTGTGTTTTTATGGTGATAGTGGCCCCATTAACTTCAATGACTGTGGTTGGCTTGGTCATGTTGGCCACTTGCCGGGTGGCAAAACCCACACCTGCGTGCAGGGGGAGTGATCAGCCTCTGAACTGGAGTGGAGAGGCAGAGTGCAAGAACTCGCAGTCCCCGAGGCCTGGATGCGGCGAAGAGGACGAGAACTTTCTGCGACTAGATGGCCACTGTTCTCCAGTCTTCCTGTTAGCTCTCACAGTGAAGAGACATTACTGACCCCACTGACCCCATTAGGCAGGTGGGAAACTGAAGGACAAGCATGTCACAGCTAGTCAGTGGCAGAGCCGCAGTTAGAATAAGCTACTATCAGTGCTTTCTCTGTGGTGCGAACTCTGCATGTGTTAACTCTTTGAATCCTGCCTGTCTCCTTGGAGGATTAATGCTATTATCTTCTGGTAGAGGTGAAGCCCCAGGTTATGAATCGAATCTGGAACTCAAACCGAGAATTGTTTGACTGCAGAGTTCACCGAACTGCTCAGCTATGCGGCTTCCCAAAGCTGGGGCACAGCTCCCTTGCAGGGCGCCCGAGCAGCTTTCAAGCCACAGACCGAGCAAAGAAGGAAAATGTGGACTTTGCTTTCCAAAGCCTTCGAGGCAAGAATTTCACCCTTTGGAAGCTTTTATTCTGACATGCACTTGTGCTCTTGTCCCCCAGATGTGTGTGACAGCAAGACATTTTCAAAGCCTCTTAGCTACGATCTAAGAGGTGGGTAGAAAGGGAAGGTCTGTCTCAGTGGAGATTTAGAGTCCTAAACTGGTAGTGCAGGCAGATCTCCCAATTCCAAGTTAAGGCCCAAGCGTAACTTCCCTGGGTGTTGGGCGAGGCCCTCTGTTCTGTGAGTGTGGAACGAAGAACTCTTGGGGAAAGCCTTCGTTCCTTGGGGACAGACCAGTGAGTCTGTCCTTTTGCCTCCAGACTCTCACGATGACTACCCTGGCCCTCTGGGTCTGCCAGCCTCTGTGGACCTGTCCAGGGCAGCGATGAAGCGGGAGGCAGCCCAGTGTGGTGAGCACTGTGTGTAAAGTCCCCAAACAGGCCTGGCCACATGGCTTGCTGGAGGCTTAGTGCATGCCTGATATGGGGTGCTCAAAAGCCCTGAACTATCCCCAATTGACAAGTGAGGCTCCCAGAGTGAAGTGACTTGCCCACAGCCGAAGAGTAAGTGACTGACCTGGATCTGAATCTAGGCCCTGAAAGTGCTCACTGTTCCTCCTGAGCTGTCCTGCCTCCTAGCACATACTTCGTCTGGCACCAAGGCCACCAGGTATGCCTGTGATCACTGGTACTAGGTAGACAGCTCTGCCCACTGAGAACCTTTAGTCTAAAATGAGGAGCAAGGCTGGCCTGCCTTTGCAGCAGTACTGCTACTAACGCAGACTGCCTAGCCAGTGAGGGCCGTAGCCCTGCCCCATTACCAGAAGGAGTCAGGCCAATTCCATTTCCCAGCAGAATAGGGTCTTACCACAGGAGGAGTTCTGTTTGCTTAGGACCTCGGGAGAGGTGTGGAGTGTTTGAGGAATGAAACCACTGTGGGGTAAGTGAGAGCCAAGAGACTAAGCAACGACTGGGAAGAGCTAGGTTCTACTTAGCTGGGAAGCAGAAGCTTTTTATTGAGAGCTGAGAGGATCTTATCTCCCCCCTGGGCCTCTCATCCTTTCCGTCTAGACAATGAGAAAAGTAGCCTGGAGAGAATCTCATCGCTGCAAAATAAGGGGAAAGGGTGGTGAGGATTTGCAGCTCACTTCAGGGACTCAGCCCTTCAGGTCAGATGTTCGCAGTGGGAGAACTAATGCTGGGTATTCCAACTTCCTCAGCAGCTGCCCAGGCCCCTGCTTCTCGCAGAATGGCTGTCTTCCTGGAGTCACTGGGCACTGTGCCCAGCATAGGGTAAGGGCAGTTGTGAGCTCTCAGTTCAAGAGCCAACACTTACTGGCTCTGTTTCAGGAAAGAAGGGTTAGGAACAGAGGTGAGAGGTGCCAGGAATGGATGCCCCATTTCTCCTTTGGGTGTCTGCCACCAGCCAGGCCCCCTTCCCTATGAGGAAGGCATGGAACTGAGTTGGACCGTAAACAACATTCTGGTTTTCTTTGTTCAACCCGGGATAATCTCAGAGCAGGGTATTTCTGAGAATGGATATCACTCTCTTGATCTGTCCGCAAACCAGGAAGGGAAGGGCTGAGGTCAATAATTAGCTAAGCAGTTCCTAACGTTCCCAGCTCCAGGGCCCATAATGGGAGCTGCTTGGGGTTACAGATACCATCTAGGTTTGTGTTAGTGCTGTGAATGGATATGACTCGTTTCTATCCTCCCTGGTTCTGTGTTTTGCCATCTAACTAGATGTGGTCTCAGCATCTCCTAGGTCCTGAACTTTATCCTTCCCTATCACATCACATGGAAGACCCTACATGCCTGTAACAGGTCCTGGCCTTGCTTCAAGATCCTTTGCTGCACCCCTAGAAATCCAATGGCTTTCTCCATTGGTCCCCTTCCCAACAAGTGCCCAGCCTTGAGCTGCAGCTGGTGAAGGGTCATCTGCAGTGATTAAATTGTTGCAGGACATGGCTGGGGAGAAAGGGCATCCACCAGTGACCATCCTGTCCCCTGACAAACATGGAGATGCAGGCCCCACACTTCATATCTCAGGTCATTTCTCACTTCCGTCTTCCTCCTGTGGATTTCCTGCTACTTTAGGCCAGAGTATACTTCTTACCTGCCCTCCCCCATTCCCTTCCAGGGTTCTGTCTCTAATGCCGAAACCACCCAAGCTCCTGTTCTTTTCTCTCTCTCTAGCTAGCCTCCCGCCTTCAGCCATCAACACTGCGGTCTCCTCTTACTGGACCTAGTCCCCTGCTCTAGAGCACCCCTCTCCCTCAAAAGTGCTCCCTGCCCCCGCGCAGCAGGGCACATGTGCTTCCTCCTTGCGCCTCTCTCCCTGGGAATCCTCGCCAGACTCTGGAAAACTCCTAACAACCCCCGTGCCACCACAGCGCAAGCTGTCACCTCTGCATCCCCTACTCCCCCATCCTTGACCTGGAGAGATCCACCAGATGAGCAGCATACTCAGCCAGAGCACTGCGCCAGACTAGCCCCTCCCCAGTCCAGCATCCGAGCCACGCTCACCGAGTGACTTCATGTAGTCATCGAAATTCTTGCTGTCCACTAGCTTCCAGGTGCCCACAAAGGCGTCCATGGTGAGGCTGGGCTAGGCTGAGAAAAAATAGGCGACAGAGAAAGGTGCTAGGATTCCGGGATCCGCAGTCCCAGGCCCGCGCTGCGGCTTTAAATAGCCTTTGTATCACATGAGGAGGCGTGGCTCACCCACCCACCCCAACCCCCGGCTCCCGAAATAGGAAGCCCCAGGGTCTGGCTGCCCATCCTCCAGCCGCCGGGGGGAGGGGGCAGCCGTTGGCGCCCAGCTCGCGGCGTCTGCTCGGGCTCCAGCTTCCCAGCGCCTGCTGGGACTGGCGGGACCTACTGCATCCCCTGGCCTCGAAGAGCTCTTTAGAATGGGAGAAAGCAGCAGTCGGAGGCACCATGCCCGCGAGTTGGGCGCATGCCACGGACACCGTCTGTCCCCAGTCCTCCCCGAGCTTGGGTTAGCGCGGCGAGAGATCAGAGAAGAACGTCGACTCGCCGTTGGGTTGCTGCCCTGGCCGCGATCGCCCAGGCTGCCTCTCCGGGCGGGCGCTGGCACCTTGGTCCTCACTTAGAGGGGAGCGGACAGGGTCTCAGGAAGTAGGGGGCGCGTGCACCGCAGCCCAGAGGGCAAGCCGGTCTAGCTGGCTCCAGCACCCGCGCTCCCGCCACTCCCCACCACCCGGTAGCCGGGAGTCACCAGGGGCACCGGTGCCCTCCGCTCACTGCGGCGAATGCGTGACCCTCCCGGGTCGCGCCCGCGCCCGCCCGCCCGCCTCCCACGTGCTTGCCCCTCCCTGCGGAATGTCTCGTGCACGCGCCTTTCCACCCTGAGGTCCAACTCCGCGTCTACCCTGCCAGGGCTCCTGCTTTTCTGACCTCTGTGCACAGGCCCGAGGGTTCATTCCAGTGCTTTCCCCTTACTCTCCTTCAGAAATCCTGCCCCTCCAGCCAGCTCTGCAAGGGCAGCCCCCACCTGCAGCCCTTGGTCTGACCGCCGCACAGCAGCCAACAGCCGCGCTCGACAGGCCAGTCGCTCCTTTAAAGAGCCTGCTGCGGTTGTGCCGCGTCTACAGTTCACAAAACACTTTAATAAGATTCGCCTTGGATTGCTGTTTAACTGCATGAAGTCTTTAAGTAACCATTGTCTCATTGAACTTTTCAAACAAAGGCTATGAGGTAGGTGCTATTATCCTTGTTTACAGTTGTGCAAACTGAATCTTAGGGGACTCCATCCTTTTCTTAACCCGGCAGTTTTTAAAGCACCTGCTTTGTGCCTTGCCCTGGGTAGGCTCTGAGATGATGCCCA
This sequence comes from Solenodon paradoxus, assembly GCA_004363575.1. NCBI lineage: Eukaryota > Metazoa > Chordata > Mammalia > Eulipotyphla > Solenodontidae > Solenodon > Solenodon paradoxus. The sequence continues at coordinate 58,362 of RJWH01001233.1, read as the reverse complement.
TGAGCCGACACAAGTCACCTGTGACCAGGCAGATAAAAAAATTAGTGCGGTGACTTGAAGATGAGGCTTGTCCTGATCTAGGGGTTCAAGGGAAGTGAGGCCTGCATAAGGGCACTGCCAGCAGAGGTCCCCAGGGTAACCCACTCAGGAACCCTAGGGCCCCATCCACAGTGAAGTGGGCCCTCCCTCCTGGGCCTCCACTTTTCTGTGTGGAATTCCAGAACATCTGCACCCTCCTCCCTTCCCTTGACTTTCTGGGAAGGGGGTCAGGGAGGAAGGGCCAGGGAGGAAGAGCCCTCTCTGCCGCAAGTTCTCATTTCCTTTGGACAGGCCCATTTGCCAGAAAACCGAGAGGCCCATGTCCACCAAAGCTCCAGACACAGACCTTGGGGTCACCAGAGCGTGGAGCTGGAAGAGAAGGAGTAGGATGGTTTCTAATCAAGGTCACAGTCTTTAGACACGGGGCCTCCTCTGTTCAGGACTGGGTGGCCAGAAGCCCAGGTCCCAGAACTGTCCCCTAACATCCTTATACAACTGTGGTGGAGAGGCAGGGCTGGGCTAGCAGTGTTGGCAGATCTGTGTTCCAGTTCCGATGCCATTGGGCACTAGCTGTGTGGGCGAGTTAGTTAACTCACTCTACGTTTCCATGTCATCTTTAAAGTGGAGGTAATAGCATTATTCACCACATAGAGGTGTGGGGGTACCCAGGGAGATCACACATTTAAGGTGCTGAGCATGGTTGACTGACAGAGGTTCAGTGCTGCTGTTATTGTGAGCATCTCCGTGGATCGCAGACCCGGTCTCAGCCCTGCCGCTCGCCTGCTGCGCTGGCAGGTCGCTTTTCCTCACTGACCCTCAGTTTTGTTTCTTCTCTCTGAAGCAAGAGAAGAAGCTGCTGCAGCTGTGAGGACGGGGCTCTGGAGATCTTTGGGATGGGTTGGGGGGGGACACTATCAGAGTGTGCTCCCTCTTTTGGGCCCTCCCAAAATTGAACAGCATGGTGCTTTGAGGAACTCTAGACAAACCCCAGGCCCACTGTTCTCACTGTCTGACCCCCATCACCTATCATACTCAACCTGGCTCACTAAGGTTGTCTCCTAAGCTGCACCTGTCTTCTTTCCACCTGGTTTTCATCCTTCTCCCTTCTAAGTATGTACAGCCTTCTTATCCCTTTCTGATCGCCTGCATCCTTCTTGTCCTGTATGCTTGCTGTTTGGGGGAAAGAAGGGCAAGGACATGGAATGTGAGGTCTGTCCCTTTTCTTGTCCCCCTTTCTTGCCTTTGATAGATCCAGAGGTGACTCTTACATCTGGCAGGCAACAGGACCAGTCCCTGCCAAGAGCAGTATCTCCCCAGCCCTCCCCCTATGATGATGTCACTGTTCTGTTCCCATGGCAACCACAGTCTGAGAAGATGGAGAAGAGGAGAGATGAGTAATCAGCTGAGAGCCAATGAGATGGGTGGCAGTGCCGCATGATCCATGGGGCCATCAGAAGGGGGAAGAGAGGCCTGCTCAGCATCTTCAGCTGTTTCCTGGTCCCTCCTGGCCATCTGGATGCCTCCACCAGGGGATGTGCTGCTGGTATGAGGTGAGCTGAGAGAGGTGGAGTCCAAAGGGGCTGACTGTCCCTTTTTCCCTTTGAGGGCTTAATTTTGTGGATGCTGATCGCCCCACCCCAGCACCCGAAGCTGCAGATTCTCTCTTGCTGACACCAGTGGCAGACCTGTTGTTTCTTCTGCCAGCTGTGTAATCCTCAAATCTTGCGCAATCCTCTCCACACCCTGCAGACTCCTCCCTCGGTGCATGGTGTGGTCAGAGCAGTATCTGTGGAAAGAGCCCTGGTTCTAAATTCCAAGCTGACCGCTTGCTCTCTAAAGACCTGGAGCAAGCCCCTTACCCTTCAGAGTCTCCCCATCTGCGGGGTCATCATGAGGGTTAAAAGAGGTAACGTGGAAAAGGGTGGATGATGACGCCCTTCTCCCCTGAGTCTCATCGCCAGGGCATTTTGCTCACTTCCCAAGGTGGGGAAGATACGCCATCAACTCTGAGAAGATAAGCTAGAGTAAGTCTGGGAATGCAGTACAGGCGGTCATTGTCCCAGAGCTGCACAAGAATGAGGAAGACCCTTTGAGACTCCTCTAAATATATCTCTGACTCCACTTCACTGGGGTCATCAAATGCCTTCAGACATTGCAACAAGTTTCCTCATCACTCCCTTTATCTCTTTAAATCATTCGTCCATTCTGCCCATCTTCACTGAGTCCCTCCCATTCCCAGGCGCTCCGTTAGGCTCAGTGGGGATCCAGGGAAACTGGAGCCCCTGCTCTCAGGAGCTCACATCTAGAGGAACTGCAGCCTCAGCAGGTGGAATGGAGTGTTCTTTCTGCCACTAAGAACTTGTTTCCTCGTTCCCCAAAGAGTTCTAGACACTGTGGGTCTGAGAGAACAAACAATGCAAAAGACAGGCTTACTCAATATCAGTTTGCTTCAGAGAAATTGTTGCCTATGACAAAATGCTCCCTGGAAGGAGAACAATGACTCTCTCTGAGCAAGAGGGAGGCAGGGTGCAGGTCAGAACAAGGGACTGTCACCTTGGGCTTCCCAGAAACCAGCAGCTCCCTGTCGCTGACAGGGTAAAGCCCAAACTTGTGTCTCATCTATTTCATTAGTCTACTTTATTACTGAAGTCCTGCTCCCAAAAGAGTGCCTGGTGGAGCAGAGGCATGAATGAATGAACAGTGAGGGTTGTGTGGATGACTGCATGGGTGAATGACCCTATCTCCTCTGGCTTTAGGTGCCGTGAAGGGACACTCACTTGGGGTCCAATCCTGCCCCTGTTACTTACCTACCGGCTGTGTGACCTTGCGCAAATCATGAGCTCTCTGGGTCTCGATTTCTGTTTTTCTCTTTCTTTGAGGAATAATTGGCACATAACATTCTATGTTAGTTTCAGATGTGCAACATAACCATTCAATATTTGCATGTATTGTGAAATGACATGATAGTAAGTCTAGTTAGTTTCTACCTCCATGTGTAATTGCCCCCCAAATACTTCCTTGCGAGAGGAGTGGATTTCCGTTCCTTCACCTTAGAAAGAACATCACAGTTCCCATCCACCTGGCTTCCCGAGGTACGGATAAGGTAGGACAGTTTGGGAATGCAGTAGAGCAGGTGTTCAATGTCATTTCTTTACAACTTGTTGAGGACAAAAAATCAATTCCTGGCCTGGCCGTTGTCCTTGTGGAATTTGCACCTTCTCCCTGTATCTACGGGGGTTTTCTTCAGAGATTCCTCCCACGGCCCATAGATACATTGGCACGTCTAGATTGTCCCCATCTGTGGGGACTCTGTGTGTGTGTGTGTGTGTGTGTGTGTGTGTGTGTGTGTGTGTGAGCATGCGCGTGTGCGCAGGTGCATGCCCTGCCATGGAAGGGTGTTCTGTCCAGAGTGGGTTCCCACCTTGCTCCTTAGCTGTCAGGAGTCTTCCACCCCCTGAGATCTTTACTATTAGGAGATTTTTGGATCTTTCTTTAAAAGTTTGGTGATGACTTCTGTGACTAGAAAGAACTGTAGGAATTTATCTCTTGTTTACATCAATTTGCTTGTGGTAAAACTGGTCTCACTGGTACATCTTAATGGGGTAGTTGTTGCATCAGCCACCTCCAGCCGAGACCGCAATCCACATACATCCCAAAGACCTGGGCTCGAGTCCCAGGGCCCTGGGGAATAATCAAGATGTACACTAAAAATAATAAGTTCTTCCTCCTTGCCCTTCCTGCTTGTCTTCTTGCCTTCATTCCTGCCTGCACCTTTCCTTTAAAAAAAGAAATTTGGTTTCATTATACATCATTCCACTTTAAGTTTGTTTCCAAGAACCTAGCCATGACGTTAAATGAGGACTTGCTGTACAAAGGTTACTTGTCACTCTTCTCAACCTCCTTCCCTGGCCACTGGGGCCCTCAACCCAAGTCTCATCCTTTGCCAGGGCCCCGCTGCCATGCTCTGCAGCCCCCTCCACCTCTTCGGGCTCTGCACACGGCAGCCACGCTGCTCTTTCTGTACTTCGAGGGGCACCAGGTTTCTCTCTTGTTTGCCCAGCTCCCTCCTGCTCCCTAGCCCCTGCTCTTTTACTTGATTCTTATCGTGTTTTAGGTCTCAGCTAAACTTTCCCTTCCTCCGGAAAGCCCAGTCCTCCTCATCATGAGCTGACCCTGACTTCTTGTGGCCCATGTGTTTCCGAGTCCATATTTCCCGTTACACCAGGCGCCCTGTGAAGGCCCTGTACCATGCACAGAGCCTCATACCAGGTCTGGCACAGATTTGTGGGCAGGACACTTTCTCTCAAGCAAACAAAGTCACTTGTCTTCTTCAATGTCCTCTGTTTGAAAATTCTGGTCTCTCCTGACTCTCTCAACTTTCCTTCTGCCAAAGTATCCTGTCGCCTGTTGTCTTTCTTACCCCATCCCCAGGGCCATCAGACAAGGTCATTTCCAGTGTGGAAGTGGGTCTCAGGTCTTCCCAGGTGAGAACTGTCGTTCTGGGCACTTAGGTGTAGCTTAATCTTCAGCAGTAGCTCTGTGGAGACAGGACCATCCCCGGAGGACGGGAAACCAGGTCCTGGTGCTGCCCCAGCACTTCCCCAAACTACTCTTCTATTAAGTGAAAACTGGGACTAAATAAAACATTGGACTCAGTATAATCAGAAAGATAAACCGAGTGCTTACAAAACCACCTCACACCACCCCGAGGTCTGGGGCGTGTGCATGTCACCTGGCACCAAACAGAGGTTTCAGTGTTTACTTCCTCTAAGTGCACTTTCTTCAGGAGCAGCCTGTCTATGACTCTGGAAGGATTCAGGCAGCTCCAGGAGGTCTGATGAGCCTGGCTGGTGTGGACAGGTGACCACTGAGAGTCCTTAGATAAGGAAAGCCATCAGGCTTGACAGGGCATGGGGCCTGGAGTAGACTCTCAGGAGTCTGGGGCCAGGTGTGTTCCAGGAAGCAGGTGCAGAGCCAAAGTTGTCAGCCTGGCTTGGGCTAAAAAAAGCCCAAAGAGGGGGCCTGGGATCTTAGGGTTGAGTGGGGGTCAGTATCCTGGGCTCTGACACACTAGACAGGAAAAGGGAGGTGCCATTTGCAGGAAGGCCTGGATGGCCGGGAGCCATGGTGAGCGATTTCTCCTTCGAGAGCTGGAAGTGGGAAGGCCAAGGATTAGAAGGATGGGAGAAGCGTCGGGAGGTAATGATATCAGGTGGAGAACAGGGTCATCAAGCACCGAGTTACGAAGAGCCCAGAGTGGCATCAGGAAGCAAGGGCTGCCTTACGGCCTCCTTTCTGTCTGATGAACCAGGGTCTGAGCTGTGGGGACAAGGTAGGACAGGCAGAGACCACTGACGGCGTCAGGAGACACTCGACTGGCCAGGTGAACTCCCCACTCCATCTCTCTGTACCTGTTTCCTGCTGTGTGATAGGGACAGCAATGTCTACCCTACATGACTGCTGGAAAGGACAAATGAGGTTGTGGCCATGAAGAAGGTTTGGACGCTGGCAAGTGTGGCAGGAAAATGATGGTCAGCAGCAGTGCAGCACTTACCAGAGGCCAGTCCTGGACTTAGTTCTCCAACCTTCTACTCTCAGAATTACCCTGACACTAATCCTAACCCTTTAGTGCACACGCTTTGGTTCCCCTTCCTGAATTTACACACGTGAGCTGGGATCTGCCCCGGCAGAAGCCTCTAGATCTTGTGTGGCTCACTGCTAGCTCTCATTGCCTTTCCCTGTGACATCTGCACTCGCCCTTGTTCCGTGACCTTGGGCTAGTCCCTTCCTTTCAGTGCCCCCAACTTCATGGTAGGGAGTGGGGCCAGATAATCCCTTAATCTTTCAGACTTTGGCAGCTGGTGGCTCAGGAAGGGGGCTTCCAAGTAGGGAAGAGGGTGAGGTGGGACCAGCCTGAAGAAAGGATAAACTTTCCCAGTGTCCTTGCCCCACCCCTGTCCCCTCTTCAGTAAGTAGGCCGGCAGGCTCCCCTTTGCCCTACAAGCTGTGGGGCCAAGGGAGCAGGTGATGCTCAACCCTGGCCTGAAATACTTGCTGGTCACTGAGGGTCACTGAGGCCTGAGTGCCAGCACTGCCTGCCCATGGGCAGGCAGGGGCCATCTGCTTTGTAGACCTAGAGGGCAGCAGGGTCACAGCCATCTGACCTATCCCTCCTAGCCTCTTCCCACCTATCCTGGGCTCCAAGACCCTCACTCAGGCCATTTATCTGGGCAACAGGCCTGGTCTGGGGCTCAGAGATGTGGCTATTTCTAGATGACCTCCCTGTCTCCTTGGCCTGGGCCTCCAGCCAGCTCAGGAAGTGTGTGGATTCTCTCTGTCTGTTTCTCTATCTCTCTCATCAACACACACACACACACACACACACACACACACACACACACACACACACACACACACACACTAAACCTGACTGCCAGCGCCGCTATTCCGTGCTGGATACTGACAGCCAGCAGATGACCCAGACTTGGTTCCCGTCTTGACGGCCAGATGGAGGCATCCGCAGACACTGGCCATACAGAAAGGTTAGCACCACCCCAGGCAGCTCGCTTACTTTGTGTCCCAATCGCCTTATCCCAGGGCACAGTGCGTGTATGTAGCAGCGCTTAGGGCAGAGACTGGCACTGGGTAAGGCCCAGGGCTCTGCACCAGCCATGGAAGACCACGAGGACCTGCCACTCCTCCTGCTGGAGGGTGGAGAAAGGTCCTTCCCAGGGGGAATCCAGGGGCAAATGCCCCTCGCCTGACTATGGGGAAAATGCTGCATAGGAGTCTGCCCGCTGTGGGGAGAGAATTGGGAGGGCAGAGGAAGAGGGACAGTTAAGCAAGGCTGAGATGCAATGAAGGGGAGGATAAGACTGGGAAGACAGCCTGGAGCCAGACAGGAAAAGGGTTTTATGGGGTCTGCTGCACCTTCAGGAGGAAGGCAGACGGGTTACAATTGAGGGCTCCTGGCCAGGGAACACTGAGAAGGCTGGCCTTCCTTTGGAAGGTCATGGGGAGTCGCTGAGGGCTTGGGGCAGGTGAGCACCATGATCTGATTCGTGTTATGGGAAGAGTCGTCTGGTCATTGTGTGGAGGCTGGACGGGATCCTGGCCAGCAGTTGTCCCAGCCTGCCCCCACTGCCTGCAGCCAGCCAGCAGGAAGCAGAAAAGGAGAGGACACACCTCTCCTAGTTAAAGGCATTGCCTGGTAGCCTCACGCATCTTTCTCTTGGCCAGAAATCAGGCACATGTCCACACGTGGCTGTGAATGAGACTTGGAAACAGGGTCATTATTCTGGGCTGCCTGTCAGTCTAGAAACAGAATGGAGGACTTCTACTCTGTGGTTCAAAGTCTCTCTGAAATCCGCTTTCCTGAGTCTAAACCCTGCCTGAGAAAAGAAGATCTATTTTGGAGGGAATTCAAGAACAGGTGGCCCCCCAGAAGATACCCTTGTTCCCAGAGGCAGCCCAGCCCCTTCCCTTGGCAGGACAACAGACCACCTAGGACTGGGAGGAGTTAAGGGCTCACTCATAGCTGCTGGATGACCCCAGGCCTGCAGTCACCATTGCTTCTCTCTGGCTTGGCTCTTCCCAGGGCAGGAGCCCTTATCCTTGCCTTCCTGCTAAATGACTGAAGATCAGGCTGCAGTCCCAGCTCTGGAGTTGGTTGCACCTGCTGAGCTAGGTGTTGAGAAGGGGGCATGGATGCAGAGGGCAGTGTGCCCCTTCTGGGAGCCCTGTCAACCTCCCTGTTCAGCCTGTGCGCCCCCCCCCCCCCCCCCCCCCCCCCCCCCGCCGCTGTGAGGCAGGGTGACAGAAGAGAGCTACCACTGTACCACTGTGCAGGGGGAGGACTGGGAGGAGGGAGGGAGGGAGGAGCGGAGTGGGGGTGTTACACCTTCATCAGAAGTCGGAGTGGTTGAGATTGAGGGCTCATGGCCAGGGAATGTGAAAAGTTTAGAGACAGGAGGTGTCTGTTGTTAACGCTAGAGGGACTCATACTCCCTATGATCAGGCCCAGATGGGGAGCTAACTGAGGGCAGGTGCAGCACTTTGTTTATCTTTCCCCCCTTTCCACAGACTACAGATCAGCTGTCAGCATTCATGACTGAACCCCAGACTCAGCCCTCTGCCTGCCCCCACTCAGGCCCTGCTTAGGTGAAGTTCTGAAAGGTGCCATGTGGGGAGGGAAACAGAGTTGGGTGTTAGGAAGCCAGATTCTGACCAGGCTCCCCGCAGTCTTGCCCTCCAGTGAAGTCTTCCCATCTTAGTAATTACAGAGGGCTGTGGTTTGAGAGCCATTTATTCTTAGGTGGAAGTTCAGAGGATGAACCGAACAAAAGGGAGCTGTGCCAAGAAGGGGACTGGAACCTATTGAGTGGCCCAGGCAGCCCAGGAGCAAGAGTGGATGCTCTGCCTTCTCCTGCCTGCTCTTCTGCAGCCTGGAGGTGGGGAAGGGTGTGGGAGGAATGGGTGTCTAAGCGGCTTTGGCAGAGATCACCAGAGCCCCTCCACGGGTTGTCCGTCTAGCCCTGCGGCAGCCCCGCCCACAGACACTGTGGTTCCACCTGAGCCTGTGGGCTGGAGAAAGGGGCTCCAGTTTCTGGGTATTAGCAGGCGTGGGAGTCCTAAGTAGGAAGATGGGGAGAGGAGAAATGAGGGGTGACCACGAGACTTGGAGTCAGGAGGTTGCTGGTGCCACCTGGCTAAGTGGTTGAAGCAACCACTGCGCTGCTCTGGGCCTCAGTTTCCCTAGCTGCACCATGAGGAGCAAAAGCAATGAGAGCCTCAAACACTTGCTCAACTGTGACTGGAGGAAGAGGGCAGGAGATGGTGCTGGGTTTCCCAAGAGAGATGGAATTCTGCTCCAGATTCAGTCCCATCGTGCAGACCTAGGAGTGGCTGCTTCAGCAGAGGACCGGAGACTCAGGCGGGACGCATGTGCTGAAGGCTCCTAATGGCCAACTTCCTCGGTTTCCAGATGGAGAAACTCAGAGGAACAATCCTTTGTCCAGGGTTCCAGAATGGATTGGGGGCAGAGTCAGGACCAGGACTCGTGACCAGCTGTTTCAGCTTCTCCCAGGAAGCTCCCATGGGGGGACCAGGAGGAGACTCCTCTGAGAATTGGGGAGACTGACCCTCATCCTGCGGTGGGGGAGGACAGAAATGAGACCTCTAGAGATGGTGGCACATAGTATGAGTTGTCAATGTGGGTTTCCTTCCTCTCTCCCCATTCTGGTGACTGGGAGGTCCCCTGTTTCCCTTCCCACAGGAACCAGCCTAGAGGTCTGTGAAGCAGGGATGTGGCAGAGACAGAGGGGCCTGGTGTCAGGGAGGTGAGGGGAGGTGTTGGGTGAGAAGCTTTTCCCTGTGTCCGCAGTGGGGCAAAGGTAAGTTTGTCTTGTCATTTCTGGAATTCCGACAGAGATCAACACTGATCCTCAAGTCTAGAGGAGGAGGTATTGCTCACACACACACACACACACACACACACACACACACACACACACGTGCACACACAGAATGTCCCCTGCCCTTGGCCAGTTGCATAATTATTGGGACCTGGGGCAAAGTGAAACTGTGACCCTTTGTTCAAAATTACTAAGAATTTCAAGACAGTGATTGCTGAGCATTAAACCAAGAGCAAGGCCTTTCTGAGGACCCAGGTCTCACACTCATGAAGCTGGTCCCATCCTCGTCATGTTCAAACCAGCCCCTCAGGTACCCACTGTCCCACAAACCATCCTGCCAGACATACATACCCACCCAGAGACAGACATTCATACGCCTAGACCCACCACCGCCCAGGGCACACGCCCCCAGAAACACAACAGAACGGGCCTCTGCTGCTGGAGCCCCTCCCAGCTGGGCAGGTCCAGCGTACCCACCACAGTGGTCACTGTGTCCTTACACTCACCCCTCATCTGGTCTGCTGCTCTCTTCCATCTTCCTCCCCCACACGACTCCTCCCCTCCACACTGCAGCCTGCCCGCTGGCTTGGGAATAAATCATAAATGACAAAACGCCGGCCCCACCACTCTCTTTGCATGCCAGCCTGCAGGGCCAGGCTGAGAATGAGATGCCAATAACAGCAATAAAATTACCACCGAACACTTGTTGAACATTTGCCCTGGTTCAGGCATTCTTCTAACCCTTTGTACTCATCTCTTCCTCACAACCTGATGAGGTAGGTGCCGTTATTTATTTATTCCCATTTTACAGAGAATAAAACTCCACACAGTAAGTTAAGTCACTTGTCGGAGATCACATCGACTGTAAGGGGGTCAGACTTTGAGCTCAGCCTGACAACTGCAGACAGCCTGCTGTCCATTGTTAAGAGGGTCTGTAGTAGTAGCATGTCAGACACTGTGGACCTGTGTTTCCAACCAGCCGTTGAGAGCTCCGGGCCTCTCGTGAAACGAAGAAAAAGGATGATTATGCGGGAAAACCACCTTGATCAGGATGAGCAGACAACTTGGGAACCCCAAGGATGGTACCAGACTGCAGGAACAGATGTGAATATTTTTTCCTACAATTTCCAGTGTTCGGAGAATGGGCGGTCCAGATGGCGGCCCGTTATCTAGAGACTTTCACTGATGGGAATGAAAGGAAACCCGCCCTGCTGGGGGGTCCTGGCTGTCCACAAGCCTCACCTGTGACCCTACTTAGTATCTTAGCCCGTCGGGGAGCGCGGGCCCGCTCAGGCCCCACCCTCCTCCCAGAGTCGCCCCTCCCGCCTAGGTGACGCCCCTTAGCTCCGTCAGTATCCTGTGACCACGCCCCCAACCTCGGCTGAGACCGATTGGTCCAGAAATGCCTACTTGACTCAAGTAGGCCAATCAGATTCCTGCCTGGGAACTGACGTCAACTAGCTCGGGTTCGTTCCTGAATTTGTTGCTTGTAAAGCAGCTGTATTCTCCTTCACTTCTGCTTCTACATAAGAAAAGAAGCAGAAGTCTGTGTACAGGGGAAGAGAAGCTGGAAGTAGCCTGAAGGGATGTGTGGGGAGGGAGAGAATGGATGGCCGTCATTGCTCTTCCTCTCCGGTGTCCTTAGGACGGCTGCCTGGGAAATGGCTGTTACCTGCAGTCCTCTAGACTCACTTAAGGCGCTTACACTGGAAAAAGTCAAAAGAAGTCTTAGAAAGCCGTTGAATGTGCTGATTTTCTTCTCATTGTGGCAAACGACAGACCCCAAAGACGCAGAGCCACCTGTGTCCGGGGAGTGTCCCCAGTGGAAGCCTGAGATCATCTGTCTGTCCTGGAAATCCTTCCCCCAGTGGAGAAGTCTTCAAGAAGACAGTTGCTTTGAAAAGAACTTTCTTCCCTCGCCCCCTTTTAACATTGTAGTAACTTATTCGACACATTAAGTAAACTCACAAGTATAGGCTCCGTATATGTCAGCACACCCTGCCCTCCACCAAGTCACCAAGTGTTCTCGCGGTAGTCCAGTGCGCCCCCCGCTTGCCTCCCACCCCACCCCACCCGCCCCCTCCCCCCACCGCACCCACCCCACCCACCCCGTCCCATTCCCCACCCCAACCCTCAGTTCTACTGCACGTGTCCAAATATTGGCATAGTTTCATCTGTTCCTTTGCTTCAACTGTTCACGGTCCACCTATAAGTGAGGTCATCTGGTATCTATCTTTCCTCTTTTGACTTATTTCACTCAGCATCATCCCCTCTAGTTCCATCCATGTTGATTCAAATGACAGGCTTTCATCTCTTCTAAGGGGTGAGTAGTGTTCCATTGTGTGTATCACACACACACATACATATGTATATATACACAATGAAATACTACACAACCCTTAGAAGATACATTCATACGTGTGTGTGTGTGTATGAATGTATGTATCTTCTCCCAGTAAGTAGGTTGTCTTTTTGTTTTGGTGATGCTTTCTTTCCCCATGAAGAAGATTTTTCGTTTGATGTAGTCCCAGTTGTTTATTTTTCTTTTGGTTTCCCTTGATGCTGGAGTTGAGTCCCCAAAGGCCTCCCTAAGGCTGATGTCATGGAATGTCTTTTCTATGGTGTCTTCTAAGAATTTTGTAATTTTCAGACATATGTCCAAGGTGAAAAGGACTTTTTTGAACTTTGATTTGCCCAGTAGTTTGCTGGCAAATGTTTGACAATGGTTCTTCAGAAATCCGGATGCATCCATTATGCACGTATTTATTGATTTATACGGATTTATACTGATATAAAGCATGTGTAGCATACAGCTTACAAATGATAGTGCAATATACAAACTCTTGACTGTAAATTCCATATAGGCAATTAATTCTCACAGAATGCTTTGATTAGATTTTTGCCAAACTTGTATCTGTAATCAACCCGTGGCTGCAAAATTTGAAATGGACTTGCTTTCCACTCTGACTCTTTGCCCCCATACATTTCTTGTGATTAAATCTGATACATGACCTATGCTAATGCAATTTCTCACCCTCCTACAAACATATTCCTTCAACTGAAATCCCTTTCAACTTTCACACAAGGCACGAGGAACTGTTTAGTTTGCTCTATGGACATTTTGTCCATCACTTTCTTTGGTGTAGAGAGTCAACCAAACAACAAGCCAAGTCCTATGTGTAGCATCTGCCAGGTCCTGTGTTGTAAATAACCCCACCATGGTCCACTGGAAGTTACCATCGCCGAACACAGTGTTGGGAAAAGATGCAGAGAAGCACGCCATTATGCCAAACTTTCACTCTGCCATTATAAGACATGGAGATAACCTCAAGAGGATAGGTAGTCGTAAAATGTAGTAAAACAATTAGAAAGTGATGTGTTTGGAGTATTACCTTTATTTTAATAGGATGCAATTGTAAATGTATGCAATCCAATTTTTAATAGTGACTGTTCAACAATCGTCTTGGAAAATTCCAGAAACCTTAGCAACTGGTGTTCTGCAAACTGGTGGGAGCCAGCTCTGGCACACTGCTGGACTTGTCCTCTCCCAAAGGCGTCCCATGGGTCATTGTCAGCAAAAGAGGTCCCATGAGAGACTCTAGTGAAGCCATTTGTCCTGAGAAGGTTTGAGCTGATTTGTGCCGTTGCTGAGAAAGAAAGTTGAAGCAATGACTGTCAGATTCAAGGGCGGGACACGTCAGTGTAGCCCCATTTGACATGCTTATTTTCATTCTTCCATGTCAAAATGTGAGATTGTTGGTTTTTTATTAAGTGCTCAATAGACACCCCGAGCCCTTGGCCTTCACCCACCTGTGCTTTGTGTCTGAGACTCACTCCTCTCTTCAGTTGGCATTGGTCTTGTTTTCTCTCCAGAAACCAAGAAGAGTACCCTTCTCATTCACTGGATTTTTTCATCCCCAGTACAACTGGTTTTTCCTTTTTTCAGGGAAAGGCAGGACTTTCACCAAGATTGCTATCTTTGTACAAGCCCAAGTGACAGAAAAAATGTTTAATTTTAAAAGAATCTGGTTTCTGTTATACTCCTCTTCACCCTTCAAACCCTACTTCATGTCACCTCCCACCTGAGACCTCACCTTCCAACAGAGCTATGACTATGAAGGCTTCACATCCCCTTTGTGACTTGTTCCCACAAGAGCAGCACGTTTATGTCTAATCAGAGCCCTCCATGGAGCTGTACATTTTTCCTCAGTGGCAAGGATGGTGTCTGCCTTGTATGATATTATGTGACAAGTGGCCAGTGTAGGATCTGACACCAAGTCAAATTTAGAAACTTGACTATATATTCAATGTCACAAGGTCTCCAATTAGCCCTGGAGATGATCTTGACCCAGTTCCTGTCAAGGAAACTCTCCTCTTAGTCTCCCTAGACTAGAATGTTAGAGCTAGAGGGGCCCTAAGGCCATTTGATCCTTTCAGCCTGTGCAGATGGGGAAAGTGACGCTCAGGGAAGGGCATAGACTTGCTTAAACCACACATCTCATTAATAGGGTGAAAATCAAGCTTTGTGCGTCGCAGGTCAGAATTCATCCTGTAAGCTCTGGTCTTAGAGACATAGGCGTAGAGCGGTAGGTGAACCCAAACTTGCAAAGCAAATAAAGAGCAGAGGAAAGTCCAGGAACTCTCCTGGGCCACACGTGTCTCCTAGGACCCTTTACCTTCCGTTGGGGCCTGAAAATAAAATTCGTGGTTGTCCTCTCCGTGCGGCCAGGACCGGGTCCAGACCAAAGGGCAGGGACGTCCACAGCACAGTTCCTTTAATCTCCAGCTGGTGGAGGCGCGCGCAGTTTGTCCACCAGGGGACGCTACAGAGCCCCGCTGGAAGCGGTCAGAGCCTCGGAATCTTCATTCAACTCCTTTTGCGCCAGACAGGAAAATCCAGCTAAGGAAACAGAGGGACTTGCTGAGGTCACCCTGAGCCGGCCCTTGACCCGGGCTTTCTGACGCGTCAGGCATGTTCTCTGGGCAGTTTAATGTGGCGCGGGTGTTCAGCCTTCAGGAGGGCCCTCCTGGGCCTGCCTGGTATGGCCCTGGGTCCCAGAGGATGCAGAGCCACACCCCTCCTCGTCCCTGCTTTGTCCATCTTCCCGCTGCCCCCATCATCTGTGCAGGGCTTTGTGGTTTGGAAATGTTGCTACACTCTTGCTTATCTGCTTTGTGTGGGCCTGACATTAAACACAAGTGGGCTCCAGTCAGACCAGCTACTCAACCTCAGACCAGGTTTCACGTCACTTTGTACCTCAGTTTCCTTCTCTGTAAAGCGGATATTGTAGCAGTTCTCACAGGGCTGTTGAGGGGATCAGAGGAGGAGACACCTCAAGTCCTTGGGAGTTTTTGTCACAGCAGAAACCCACCCAGCGCCCAGGAGAGGGTTGAAGATGGGTGTCCCTTACAGATGACGAGACCCGGCCTGGTCACGCACTGAGCAGTGCCGCATAACCTCCTGGTCATGCCTGCTCTGTGGCCAGGCCACAACTCAAGGGTGCTGGAAAAACTTTCTGTTTCCTCAAGAATTTACGTAGAGCCGAGGCTTCAGTGGGCCCATGCGCTTCTCAGTCGTGTGTCTGCATGGGTGACCTTGATGACACCTTTGTCCTTGTTGCTTTGGACATGTGTGGGGTCAGTTCTCTCCACTACTTAGAGCCTCCGAGGCCTCAAGCAGCACTTCCTCTTCTGGATTCTTAGACTTTCTCCAAGCCCCTATTTCTCCTTCAGAGAAAAGGCATTGCCCCTAGCCCTGCTCCCCCAGATCCTGGGGGTTCAGCTGAAGCTAGAGCAACCACTCTTCTCAGGGCCTCCTCTGCCTGCCGGCAGTGTTTTCGCCCCTGGGTGTTTTCGCTGACAGGACACCATTCCCTTTGCTCAGCATGCCCTTTCAACTTTGTTTGCATTGAAAATTCCTTCTGCCTTAGTCTTCAGGTTGTGACAGATTAGTTCCTTTCTTTCCTTCTTCCTTCCTTTGTTTCTTGTCGTCCATTCATCCATCTGTTTCATTCACTCGGTTGGGGCATGCATTCACTCAGTTTCTGTCGGCACCAGGCACAGAGCACAGCCCCTGAGGAAAAGGGCATATTTCCTGGTGTGAGAGGTGGAAGGAAGGTCAGCAGGCAAATTCCAAAATCGGCGGCCCCACTGCAACATAAAAATGTGAAGCCTTTTGTTAAAAAAGCACGCAGGACATCTAGACGGTGACAGCTGTTGAATCAATCGAGGGGCGCACCCTAATCTGGACCCTCTGCAGAGGCGCGGGCCAGTGAAGCCCGCCCTGTAAGTGAGTGATTTTGTCAGCCCTGCGGGGCAGGAGAGCCTGGCAGTCATGGGGAGACGGAGAGGAGGGGTGTCCACAACGTGCCAGAGCCAGGAGGACAGAGGTCAAAGGGCTCTTCCTGGAAACTGCAGGTTGTTCCAGAAAATGGCGAGAGAAGGACCAGAGGAGCTGGCGGGGTCAGATGGTGTAGGGCAAAGCAAGTGTAATTTTTTTTTATAAGTTGTTTGCAATATTAAAATGGAGATGACTTTAGCACAAGCAGCTCAGGTGGGTGCCCTTGTCCTTACAGAGGAGGAGAGAGGGGTGAGGGCATTCTGGGGCACACAATTGACATGACCACATTTGAAAGGGATTAATTTTATTTGACCTGTAATTTCAAACCAAACTTGTATGCTGAAACACATGGCATGCCACTCCACTCAGATGCCAAAGTAATGCAGACAACGACAAGTGCTGGCAAGGATATGGGGAAACTGGAACACTCACCCGTTGCTTTAAATTTTAAAGGTGCCAGCAGACATGAAGGAGAGCAGAGGCAGGCAGGCCGGAAGAGAGAGGGGATAAAACACCTTTAAAATTTTATTTAGTGTTCATCTTTGTTGTTCTTTTGGCCCCTGGATATGAACCTGGGACCTTGGGATGAAGCGGACTTCGCCCAGCTGCTACTCCACCAGGGCACCCCCGGGGGAGTAACTTTGGAAAAGCGTTTGGCAGTTTTCAAAATGCTAAACATAAAGTTACCATAAGACTCAGTAACTCTCTCTTCTACTCCTGTACTCAAGAGAAATAACAACACAATAATTTGTATGCGAACATTTGTTATATCAGGAGAGCCGGAAATGTCTTTCAACTAAGGAAATAATTAGCAAAAAGATAGTCTGGCCATACAATGAGATACTATTTGGTTATTAAAACGCATGCAGAACAGATAACATGCTACAGCATTGAAGAGCCTTGAGAGCATTGTGTTAAGAGGAAGAAGATAGTTACTGAAGGCCACACACTGCGTGATGCATGGCTGCTGCAGGAAATGTTCAGAACGGCGTGTTCATAGACACAGAGAGGAGAGGAGTGAAAAATGAGTGAATAAAGGACAGCTGCAGGCAGGAATGAAGGCAGGCAGGCAGGCAAGAAGAGAGAGGAGGAAGAAGCAGTTTATTTATTTTAGTTGTTTGTCTTGGTTATTGTCCCCCCAGCTCCAGGTCTTGAACCAGGGACCTTGGGATGTGTGTGTTCTATGCCCAGGGACCTACACCTCTAGGCACCAAGGTACAACTGGATTATACATTTTAAAGGAGGTAGAGTTTATGGTCTGTGGACTATACTGTAATAGAGTTATTCTGATAAAAAGTCATGAATATGGTCTGACATGAAATAGTCACCAACTGTCCCAGTGTGCTCAGGACAGGAAGTCTTCCTAGGACATGAGACATTTCATGCTAAAACCTTAGCTGAAACCATGCTGAAAAGTCCTTAGCAAAATAGGACATGTGGTCACTAGCACAGCACGCAGACTTTACATTCCTTTTAGTAGCGTATGAGAACCTGAAGGAACTTCCTTCTTCGAGCCCACTGAAGTACCACCAGGGAGGTTTAAGAAGCACTGACCTAAACGTCCAGCACAGGAGGACAGGAGGTTGGTGGGTTGTTCGTTCATTCATTCATTCGTTCCCCAGTAGAGTTGAGTTCTAGGAAGAAAACAGTTGTTTGTTTTACTCACAGCTGTACTCTGGGGGCCTAGAACTGTGCCAGGGGCACACTGGCACTCCATAAATGTTTGCGGGAGCCGTGTGCCAGGTGCCAGCAGTGCCTGGTTCTTGTCCCAGTGCCTAACTGGCCTTGGGGACAGTTGGTAAACAGACAATAAGCTAGTGAACAAACATGGGGATATGATACTTTCAGGGAGTGACAAATGTCTTGAAGAACAAAAAGTGAAGTGGGAGAAGGGCTAATTTAGCCTGCCTGGTCACGGGAGACCTGCAAGAAGGTGACTTCTGAGTGGAGAGACATTCCCTGGAGTCCTCCCAGCCCAGTGAGAAAACAGGACACAAATCTCTTTAAGCAGTGGGTGTAGAATGTTTTAGCATTAAGATAGTTTAAGATCTTCTTTTTAAAGGAAACTTGCGGGAAGGAAGGAAGGTGAATAGGCAGCCAGGAAGAGAGGGAGGAAGGAAGAAGCATTTATTTTATTTAGTTCTTCATCTTGTTGGTCCCTCCTCTCCAGGTTGTGAACCCGGATCCTTGGGATGGATGTGGACTATGCCAGCTGGAAGCCATGACTTAACCAATAAGCCACCAGAGCCAGAATAAGATATTTTAGAACATATCGAGGGTGAGAATCTGGAATCCACAGGTGATTTCTTTTTACTTAAAAAAAAAAAGTGTCCTGGGTGGTGCGCCCTGGTGGAGCCGCAGTAGCAGGGACACAGGCCACACACCCCTGGGTTTGGGTCCCGAATTCAGGGGGAAAACAACCAGTGTGAACAACGAAATAAAGATAAAATAAAGTGCTTCTTCCTCTTCCCTCCTCCTGCCTGCCTGCCTACTCGCCTTCATTCCTGCCTGCACCTTTCCTTAAAAATGTTTATTTTAAATGGAATCATACGGTATTAGTCACTTTGGTGTCCAGCTTCTTTCACTGAGCACAATGTCCTCAACGTGCATCGTGCTGTGCCACACGTCAGATCACCTCCCTTTTCAGGCTGAATGATGTTCCGCTGTGGACCGACAGTAGCCAATTTTTGAGCTTCTTCCGGCTCCTGCAGTGCAGGGTGCTCGCAAGCCTCTGTTCCCCCGCAGGGAAGAGAACTGCGGGTGGGGCCAGCGCACTGACTTCAGCCACTTTCCTTCCTGTGTATCACCTGCCCTGAACCCCGTGGCGGGCCTTGGCAAGGGCCCTGGAAATGAAAGGCTTTGGCTAAATACCTGCCGCTTCTCTCTGGGGCTGTGGCAGCCAGGTCAGGGCCTGGGGCAGGGCAGGGCTGGGTGCTAATGATGGCCTGCTGGGGACATGGCCACACAGATGAAACAGACCCTGCTCCAGGTCCAGCCTGATTACAGGGGGCCTGCGCTTGGCCTCCCGGGGCCTGGCCTGACCCCCAGGCAGCCTCGCCCTCTTAGCTGTTCAGGAGCAGGTGCTGAGAGGGCAGGAGGAAGAATTTGGGGCAGCAGTTACAAAATGCATTGGGGCCCGGAACAACATCTGGGGTTACTCGTAATAACAGCCGCTGTTGCTCAGTTTTAATATGTTCACCTGTGCCAAGCACTGGCTGCGAAGGACCTCACTGACTCTCACACAGGCCTGGGAGGGGAGCATTGCTCCCTCCATTTTTCCTGAGGAGCAATTGACACTGGCAGGGCCTGGCCCTGGTGGATGGCCCCGAGGGAGGGGACCCCTGTGTCAGGTCTGGCCTCACATTCTTGGCTTCTGGGATTTGCAGGGGCTGGGAGGGGCTAAGGGGGCAGAGAGCTCCTTGCCTTCCCTACTTTGAATAGGACAGCCCTTGGAGCTGCTTAGGGTGGGGTGGGGTGTCTGCTTCAAAGCCTGAGAAAGCTGCTGCTGTCATTTACCCTGCTATTTCACAGATGGAGAAACAGGCAGGGAACTGCCCAGGGTCACTCTGACAGGGTCTGCGGTGGAACTGGGACTCTTTCAATGTAGCTTCTGCCTCCCAGACACTTTCTTCAGATCCCACGTGGCCTCTGGGCAGGGGCCACACTGGACTTAGACTCCCTCCTGCGGAGGCCTGGGGGCAGAACGGCAGGCGGTGGCTGCCCAGGCTAGAAGGCAAACCAGACCTCCATGTTGGCTCTGCTGCTGGCTTGCTCTGTGGCCTGGATAGTTCCAGAGTCTTCAGGTCTCAGTTTCCCCATTTATACAATGAGAGGTTGTTGAGGCACTGGGCAGGGAGAAGCTATGACAAGGCAGGGGTATCCTGCCTGCCTGGAGAGCAAAGGAGGAGCCACAGGGCCCCAGGACACCCTACTTTGTCCCCTCCTCCACCAGGAAACACCCCAGTTTCAGCCGCCCACACTTCTGCCGAAAGAGACGCTGCTTGACCTGAGCGTATCCACGCTCTGATGACAGACTTCTTGGTCCCCAAGTCATCCTGGGGCTCGAGACTGGCTTTCTTCAGACCTGAGACATCCCCTCCCCTGGACAGGTGCTGGCCTCATGGGGTCTTGCAGAGGCTGACTCCTGGGTGACTCTCAGAGCAGGAGACGTACCCAGTCTGTGTGCGTGTCCCTCAGTGCATGGATGTGCGACCCATGTGCAGACCTCTCACAGCTCTGCTCTCCAAGGCCAGGAGAGACCCAAGCCAGTTTGGTTTTTTGGTTTTTCTTAAAGAAAAGGTACAGGCAGCAATGAAGGCAGGCAGGCAGGAAGAGAAGAGGGAGAAGCGCTGTATTTTATTTAGTTGTTCATCTTGATCGTTCCCCCAGCCCAGGGTCTTGAACCAGGGATTTTAGAAAATATATAGACTACATCTGGTGACCTAATCTGCTCGGCCACCAGGACATACCTACCTTGTTTTGGGGGGCCTCTAGTAAGGTAAAAAGGAAGAAATGTATAAACGATCTGGTCTCAGTTGTGTATGCTCCCCAACTTTTTTATTTAATAAATTAATATACACACACAGACACACACACAGACACTTACAAAGTCAATGCAATGCAATCAAGAGATTCCAAGGTAATTTCAGGAACTGTACCAATAAGAGTCCACCAGGTTAAGTGGTTTGGTGACAGAACATACGTTTAAGATTGAATGATGAGCATCCTCTTCCTTAAAGCTTATTCATGAGTCCCTGGGAATAGACAGCCAGACTCCTTTGATTTTACTAGGAAAAATTTCAAGCTGGTGAAGGAGTAGTTGGGTCTGCTGCCTCTGGATGAGTGCAATCCATATGCATCCCAAGGACTGGGGTTGCATTCCCCAGAATATACTGTGAATATTCTGTAATATTTGCTTTATTTCATATTCATCTCTCAATCCAACCCTCCATCCCTCCATCCATCCATTCATCTGCCTATCCCTCTAGCCACCTATCTCATTTTGTGATGCATTTTTAAATGTACTTTTTATTGTAGTAATTATTCTACACATAATAAAATAATTTCCTATGTATAGGCTCCCCATTTCTTAGTTATGTTGCAACACACCCTGCCCTCCACCACATCACCAAGTGTCCTTCTCCATTGTTCAGTGGGCTCCACCACCACTTGCCCCCGCCCGCCCTGTTCCCTTTTGGTCATCTCAGTTCTGCTGCAAATGTTTCAGGGTTGGTTATGTTTCATCTATTCCTTTGTTTTGTCTATTCACGTTCCACCTATGAGTGAGGTCATCTGGTATCTGTCTTTCTTCTTTTGACTTGTTTCACTTAGCATCATCCCCTCTAGTTCCATCAATGTTGCTTCAAAAGACAGGGTGTGATGCATTTTTGAGGCCTGTGAATGTGAGGCCCAGGTCAGATGACAGTCTTCTCTCCTACTTCTCTGCCACAGTAACAGACCCTGCTACACACACATTCATACACACATACCTGCATGCAAAATCCTCACATGTGTACACGACACATGAGCTACCCATGTTCCCCAGTTCACATATGTCCCCTCCATACACACATCCACATGAGTCTGCATATGCAAACATCACACATGTCACCTGAGCATGCATGGCCCCCTGCACAGGGCACATGTGTATCCATGGCAGACCCCTGCTGTCTGAGAAGGAAGCACACGGAGCCTCTGGGAAACCTGAGGCCTGTGACCCTCAGGAAGCCTATGCCAGGCCCTGTCCTACCCACCACACCCTATTTCTGGCTCCCTTGCGCACATGTCCACATGTCCCGCCCTTTCTACTTCCACCCCAGTCTTCTCTCGTCCTCTAGGCTCCTCCCGCAGAGATTCCCTCTGGAATGCTACTGCATACAGAGACAGTCCACCAGGTGGTTACTTCAGGAGGACAAGGACTGTGCCACCATATTCATGCCACACCCCAGCCCCTGGCACACAGCTGTTCCTCCTTAAGTGTTGAAAAAGGAACAAACATGGCAGAGCAGTGCATCCGCAGGGGACACCCCATCATACGTGCTTCCAGTCACACCCCACAATACACAGAGCAGGTAGCTAGGCCCCCATCTGCCTCATGTGTGATGTGTCTGCACATGTGTGAACAAGCCCCGTCTCTATATGCTCCAGATGGAATAAACTCCAGGACTGGGGCCTTTCCCAAAGCCGTGAGGATCTAAAACCACAGGAGCTCATCTGCTGGAGTGTGAAGTTCAGATGTGGCCCCAGCACCATGTGCTTAGGGCTCTGAGCCTGGCCCCGTGCATCCGAGTGACTTGGTAAGTGCACCATCTCTGGAGTCTGACAAAGCCTGGGTTCCCTGTTGCTCTGCATGTGATCACTGTGCATGTTCCGTGTGTGATCACGTGGCAGTTCCTTAACTTCTCGAAGCATCACTTTCCTTATCTGTTTAATGGGGAACAGAGTTTCCACCCTAAAAGCATCTTACAGGAGATGCTCTTAGGGGGTGTCTGGCATGTTGAAGCGCTTAAAAATGGCTGTCATGTAGATATTACTGCTACTTTGGTCTTGGCCCCACACTTCCCTTCGGGAGGGCGGGTAACCTGGACTGGGAGGTCATGTATGAGGCACAGGGGGGCATGGTGCCCATGCGAATGCCTCTCCCAGTTTCCCCTCTTCCCAAGCCCTTATTATCCCTCATGCATATTCATAAGGGTAGTTCAGCCCTGCTCCGTAAATGGGTCAGAGGCAGGAAGTGGAGTCAGTGCAGAGAGCGAGGCCAAGGGGACAGGAGGCCAAAGTCAGAGTGCGAGCCCTCATGGAAGGGAGGATGGTGAGAAGGATGGGGCAAGAGTGGGAGTATTAGGGGGTCCCAGGGGCATGGGCATGGGGTTTGTTCCTATTTTGCAGATTTGAAAACTGAGGCCCGATGAGATCAGATTAGAGAATTCCTGGGGGGAGTGGCCCAAGAAGTCAGAGCCACCTTCCTCTGGGACCTGGGGGAAAGGTACAGGGGCGTGGACCAAATGATCCCCCATGTTTCTCTCAATGTGCATGGCTTACATGGCTTTGGTTGAAGGTCCCGTGGATCCTGAATCCCAGCCCTCCAGGGAGGCTCAGAAAGGTTACTGACTTGCTAAGATCATGTAGCTAATGACTCTGGCGCGTGCAGGTGGTTCTGCCCTGAGAGAGCTGGTGCCAAAATGATCTCATTTCACAGATGAGAAGCGTGAGGCTGAAAGAAGAAGATTGCCCAGAACAAGGCAACACAGTAAGTTACCCTGGATCGGCCCCTCTGAGTTGAGGGTGTCTGAGAGTGTACCAACCCGAGGGCTTGGGTCTGGTGAGGCCAGGACAATGGCCAGACACTCCCTGCTCTGGAAAATTTCCGTTTGTTTCTTTGCACTTGCTGTCAAATTAATCCCTTACTGTTCAGATAACTGCCTGTTCTTACAATGCTTTCTCCACATTCACAACTTCTCTGTGAGGTTAGTGGGATACCCACCCCCGCTGAGGGGGAGGTGATGGAAGTACAGAGAGGTGAGGTGGCCCCTACCATGGTAGAGGGCATGACAGGACAAGAGTCCTAGGTGTTGCTTGTCTTGGTCTTGGGCCCTTTCTGCTGAGCCAGGTCACGGACAAGGGAAGAAGGGTCGGAGGGAAAATTCAGCCCTTGGGGCAGAAGTGTCCAAGGGAGCTGTCTCTGGGTGGGTGGCTTTGAAAAGGGTTTTCAGACTGCTTGGTGACACCCTAGGCATAGAGTACTGCGGAGCAGAAGGGGACTGGGTATGGGCTGTTTGGGGACCAGACTGTCCCAGTAGAAGGAGGAAACTGGGTTTGTGGTATAAGTTCAGACATTCATTCATTCAGCAAGCACTTACTGCCTTACTGTGTGCCCAACCCATGCTGTGCCCTGGGCGGGGACAGGGTGGCCACAGGGGAATGAGACAGGTTGTGGAAAGTTCAAAATCTCCCAAGGGTCTTAGCTCAGGAAGGACTGCACGTGTTTATTGGACAGAAAAAGAGGAGGACTGGATAGGGTCTCCTCTACTTTCTAAGGCAGGCAGGGAGAGGACAGGGACAAGCTGTGTGTCCTGGGTTCTGAGGTCAAGGTCAGGCTGTGTCAAGGTCAGACTGGGTGGTCTTCTGGCTCTGCCTGTCTGAGCTGTGTCACCTTGAGCAACAATGTCAGAACCGCTAGAGTCCCAGCCAATGCTTGTCAGCACACATTTTGTTGGTCAGCATAACCAGTCACTTTACTTCCTTGAGCCTGTTTTCTCATCTGTAAATTGGGGTGGGGTGGGGAATGAATCTGCTTCTCAGGGTGATGGTGGGAGCTTGACTGGAACCCTAGGGGTGAGAGAGCTTGCATACTCGAGCTTGGTGGTAGTTGATTGTGGGTGAGGCCGTGACGGAGGCCCACGGCGTGGACACACAGGCAGGGAGGAGACTAGTCCTTCCCGATGGAGCCAGGTAGTCTTTGGGGGTGGTTCTCCTGACAATGAAGATATGGGATGTGAGTCAGGTTTTGAAGGGTAGGAAGGTGGATGAGACGAGGACTTGGGGTGTGGGGATCATGTGGGCCAAAGCATGGTGGAGGGAAACTATCAGCCGTGTTGGCGGAACAGTCCCGACATGATTGATGGCTCAGCCTGGCGCCCCATGAATCACCAATGATGCGGTTGGACCAGATCTTTGGCTTCAGGGCCAGCTGCGAGGCACCCACACTTCCTTTCCTAACATTATCCTGTCTAGAGTTGAGTGAGGAGAGGGCTGGAGGGTGAACTGAGAGTAATTACGGACCCTATCTAGGTCTCTCCCACCTACCCTTGGGGGTGTTGCGCCAGGAGCATGACCCACCCACTCCTTCTGACCTCCTTAGCTGGTGGCCAGGGTTTGGGCATCCCTGGTGTGGCATGAGCCATCAGGCAGGGGTGGCTGTGGGGAGGATGTGGTCTGAGGCAGGAGCAATAGGGTTTGAAGAACAGTGGGTTGGAGGAGAGGATGGCTGACAGTGTATGGGCGCGGACTTTGGAGAGATTCACCTCATATGTCAAACATCCACTTTGCCATAACTGCCCTATGAGGGAGGTATCCTCACTTTATAGATGGGGAAACTGAGGCTCAAAGAAGAGAAGAGACTTTCCCGTTTCCTTACCCAATCGTTCATCATTCAGCACCCACGTACTGGGCACAGGCTCCTGCGCCAAGCGCCTAGGAGTAAGGGATGACCACCTCTTGGCTTCTGTCCTCTGTGGAAGGGTTGGGGGGAGAAGTCTTGGGAGGTGATACTGGACTCGCCGGGGCTCGAACTCAATTCTCCCTATTTCCAAGTACTCGCTTTGAACCAGGACAAGAGTCCGGGGCAGAGTCGGGGCGCGTGACTCGTGGGAATCCGCCCCGCCCCCCACTTCCCCACAGGTCCCGCCCAGCGCACCTGCCCCAGGTGAGTCCCGGGAGGCTCGAGCGCAGGCGGAAAGCGTCGAGCGGCTTCGGCAGGTGGGGGCGGGGCTCGGGCGGGGCGGGGCCGGGGCGGGGCGGGGCCGGGACGGGACCGAGCCCAGGGCACCCGACCCGATCCCGCTGCCGGCGCCCCTCGCTCTGCGCCCTGCGCCCGCGCCGCGGTCGCAATGGGGGCCTGTCTGGGCGCCTGCTCCCTGCTCAGCTGCGTGAGTCCGCCCGCGCGTCCGCCGGCGCGCCGCCCGCTCCTTGTTTGGCCGCGCACTTTGTCCTGTCTTCTTCCCCCAAATACTTTTCTCCTTTCCCTCCCTCCAAACTTGTCTTTCTGGGCGCGCACCCCGCCTCCTCGCCCCTCTGTACCCGCCCTTCCCGTCCTCACCGTCGCCGTCCGGGGCCCGCGGACGCCGGCACAGCTGCTGGCCCGAGTCGGGTTACCGCGGGGGAAGGATTGGGGAGTGCCGGGCGGGGGAGGGGAGTGACCTCGGCGGGCGCCCCGCTCGGAAATTGGGGATTCTGAGGGCTGCAGTCCAGTCCAGGGTGGGGGTGGGCGCCGCGGCCTCCCCTAGCCCAACTTAGAGACGTGCTTACGTTGCGCCGCGGTCTCTTTCCCGAGCACTCCGCCTCTTTGTATGGCCTGTCTGGCTCCCGTCCCTCTCTCCGTGCGTCCTTTCCCTCTCTGGCGGTGTATTTGGCCCTGCCCACCTGCCTCCGTTTGTCCATTTGTGTTTGTTGCTGTCTGTCCGACTGACTTGGCGCGCCCATGGCTTCTCCATCTGTCATTGTTTGTAGGGTTGGGTATAGTAGTCTTTCCGTTCATCCAGTCTGTCTGTCTCTCTGCATCTCTGTCTCTCCCTCATTTCTGGCTCAGACTAACTCCTGAGCTCTTCCCCGAGTCTCAGACCGTTTCCCTCTGGGCTCCAGAGCCCAAGTCGGGGGCTGGGGAGAAGCCCCCACCCGTCTTTTTCAGCTGCCCTTGGATGAGATTAGTGAGGACTTGCCACTGGCCATCGGGCTAAACTCTGGATTGAAGACTCAGGAGTAGAGAGAGCTTGGGTGTGTGTGGGAGGGAGTACCTGAGCCCCCCGACCTGAGGAACCTGGGGAGCAGCTAGCCTCCATTTGGGGACTGCAGCCAGCATGGGGAGGAGTTACAGCCAGACCCCTGCAAGAGGCCCCAAACCTTTCCCTTTCCTGGCCCCGCTCCTTCCTCTCTTCCCCTCATTAAATCTGAGGTTCATTCAGGCAGCCCCCTCCCCCTCTGCCCCACACAAAGAAGAGCAGAGTGGAAGAGGGGGGTCTGGTGGCTGCTGAATCTCAGACTTGCTTTCCATTGTCGTGTGTGTGTGTGTGTGTGTGTGTGTGTGTGTGTGTGTGTGTGTGTGTGGGGC
>RJWH01001233.1:0-31645 GCA_004363575.1 Solenodon paradoxus | reverse complement strand
TCTGGGGGACTGGCCTGGGGTGGGGGCTGTTGAGGGGAGACTTGCCAACCCTTGTGCCTCCTTCATACTGCTGTTGGGAAGATGAAAAGTGCCCAGCCCAGTTCCTGGCATCTAGTGAGTGCTCCACCTAGGAGCTATTGTTATGATCATCTTGGAAAGGTGGGTGGATAATTCCCTCTGGAGCCAAGTGCTGGTCTCTGAGTCACAGAATCCTACAATGTGAAGTCTCTAGTGCAGTAGAGCGGTTCACATTCATGTGTGACCATCGCCACCATCCTCTAGAACGTCTTTATCTTCCCAACTGAATCTCCTTTCCCACTCAATACTAACTCCCCATTTCTCTTCCTCCTCCTTCCTCCCAGCCCCTAATCACCACCATTTGACTCTGTCTTGGTGAGTCTGACTCCTCCGGGTACTTCAATAGTTGTCCTTTTGTGACTGATTTCACAGTGCAGAATGTCCTCAAGGTTCATCCACTTGTAGTAAGTGTGAGAATTTTATTCTCTTTTTAAGGCTGAATGATCATCTATTGCGCGTCTAGACCAGCTTTTGTTTATCCGTCTTCTGTATTGGATGTTTGCGGTGCTCTTCCTTTTAGCTGTGTGGCTAATGCTGCTGTGCAAAGCGGTCACAAATATCTATGTGAACCCTCGCTTTCCATTCTTTTGTGTGACATCCAGACGTGGAGGGCCAGTTTTAAACAAGGCAACTTTAAGCTGCGGCCCCGCGCTGCCTCTCCCGCCCACCACCCAGTGCCCTGGCCAGTGAACCCCTTTCTCTGGGGACAAGCAGGAGAGTGTAAATGACCCAGTGACAGCCTGTCCCCACCTCGCCCAGCCGCACATGGCTCCAGGGCTGCCCAGCTTGCCTTGGGAGCTAGTGCGCTTCTTGTCATCGGCTGTGTCCCAGTGGCAGAGGCTGGCCTGCTGCATCCTGAGTGCTTCCATTGGCAAGAGGCTGGACCAGTTGAATACAAAGAAATCTTGTTGCTCGATGACCCTAAGACTCATTCCTTCCTGAGTTCTGGTTCTCCATTCCCAGTGCCTGACTGGTGCTAAGCTTCAGCTGCTCTTAGTGATCCGATGCTTTCCCAGGTGCACCTGGTGCGGAGGCTGCAGCCTTAGTACGGGAGGCTTTCGAGCCTTCGCCTTGCGTACTGCGTCGTGAGCTTTAGTCCGTGTTGTTCCACCAAAGCTTAGTGGCTTTCACCTTTCCCTCCTTCCCTGGAGCAAGTGGTCACCACTGGTATTGGGCATTTAGGTAATTTCAAGTTTCTAGAAAGTCTAATAAGCTCATATACCTTAAAGCTTGTGCCTCTTCTAGTAGTTTTTCTTAATTCAAAACTTTTCCTTCATAGTAAAATCAACTTCATTGAGTTTTAAAGTTATGTTTAATTATAACTGGTGTAATTTCAGTGTTATTCAGACATCACTCCATTCAGCAGAGAGCCTTTTGAGAGGAATGCTACAATGTGTGGGTGGGCATTTAGCTGTTTTCACTTTTCTCCTATTTCTTTCCGGTTGTGCGGTCGCAGTGAACGGCATGCACACCTGTGCACACGTGTCTGCCCTCACTCCCCTGGGCTGGCACTTGCGTGGGAAGAGGTTCTGGTGGGAGCGCCCCAGAAGCGGGCGACTGGGTCAGACCGCAGAAAACTGGGGGAGCAGCTGCCGTGGGGCTGTTTTCCTCTCGCTCACCTGGTCTCTCTGGCTTCCCCCAGAAATCCTGAGGTTTCAGGTCTCAAGAGCACCTACATCTTGATCTCCAAGAATGAGAATGAATTGAAAGGCTAGGCTCCTGGACTGCAGCTGAGCAGCTTTTCTTGTGTCTCAAATGTCTCTACCTGAAACAGTAACAAGCCAGATCCCGGGGCTGACCTGGGCATTTGGCCCATGGATCCTGAGAGCAGTTGTTTGGTATTCTCTGGTTTTGGAGAGATTTTTATTTCTAATCACCAAGATGTTTTGAAATGAAAAGACAGCTGCCGTCGGTGAGTTAGTGAGCCCTTGGTGCAGACAGACCTGAGCTTGGAGCTCGGATCCAGCTCCTCTACTCACTGGCTGTGTGACCTTGGTTGCTCACCTCTCTGAGTCTCAGTTTCCCCATTTGTAAGTGGGAGGTTACACCATACTTCGTAGTGGCAGCGAGGTGTAATACAGGCAGGGAGCACATCACAGTGCCTGAGGCTGCTCTTTGTAATGGTAGTGATCCCTGGCATTCCTTGAAGCTCAGTCCTGCTGTCCTCATTGCGGCTGCTGACAAGTTTCCTAACTTCTCTGATTTCAGTTTCCTCATCTCTGAAATGCAGTAGTAGTGGGCTCCGTCTGATAGCCAGGGCACTCTTGATGGCTTACAAAATCTTTCCTGACATTTGCTTATCCCCTCGCCCTCAAAAGGTGGCTAGCAGGCAGGTCTTGGAGCGAGGACTGCAAGATGTAACCAGAAGTTTCCAGACAGGTGACCAGTTATGATTTGGAGCATGAGGGAGAATTGCATTCTGCAAACATTTCATTTAGCATCAGCGTTTTACTTAGCTTTATGGGTGAGAGAAGGATATTCCCAGGGGACATTTCCAATCTGGGGAACCATGAGGGGGAATCAGGAAGGCAGCTGCCCCTCCTGCAGAGTGGGCTGTGCGCCTGTGACCAATCCAGAAAGCAGGGTGTGGAGACTCAGAGGAGCAAGGACCCCCTTCTGCCCATCTCTGCACAGTCAGCCTTTCAGAGGAGGGCTGTCCCCGGCCCTCGCAGCTTTAAGTCTGCGCACGGAGCCCGTGACTCTCAGGATGGACACCGGGCCCTGCCAGCCTGCTCGGCCTCCAAACTCACTGCTCACCACTGTTCCTGAGGCTCCAGCCTGCAGGGCCTTTTTTCAGCTCCTCCAAGGCCCCAGCTCCTGCCCAGCCAGAGCCCCATGGCCTGTCCCCTCCACCAGGAACACTTTCATCCCTGTGGTCTGGCAGGTGCCTCCTCATATTCAATGCTTGACTTCAAGGTCCTTTTAAAGGATGTAACCTGCCACCGCCAATTTAAGCCCCGTCAGTCACCCCGCAGCAGCGTGTACCCTTTCTTCTCAGCATGAGATGATTTGATGAGTGTCTGTCCTGCCCTTCGCAGCTCCAGGAGGTAGGGCCTATGTCTTTCTTGCTTACCTGAGTGAGGAGCCAGGATTGTGGACCTGGCTCCCCAACAGGTTGGGGGGGTGTCTCCTTCTGGGCCACCAGCTTTGAATGGCATGGCATGCCTGGCCCCCAGGGTGATTTCCAGCCCCACAATGGACAGAGGCTGATGGCAGCTCGGGCAGAAGAGTCTGGAGAGGGAAAGGTCACGGCTGCTGTCCCAAACAGGTCCAACTCTGGAGCAAGGAGTCCCAGCTGCTCTCAGTTCTTCATTCTGTTCATTCAACAGACGTTCATTGTGCGCTTGCTTTTTCTTGCGGTCTTAGCCTGTGGCTGGTTCTGTGCCAAACACTTTACATTGGTTCAACGGGTGACCGCTGAGTGCCTTAATGATGTGCCAGGCTCCATTCCAAATTCCGGGAAAATCACAGTGAACAAGGCAGACAAAAACCGGCCCTGC
Organism: Solenodon paradoxus; assembly: GCA_004363575.1. NCBI lineage: Eukaryota > Metazoa > Chordata > Mammalia > Eulipotyphla > Solenodontidae > Solenodon > Solenodon paradoxus. Next base: position 28,067 of record RJWH01001233.1, on the reverse strand, counting down.
TGGAGCTTCCATGTTCGAAAGGGAGGCAGACAGACATAAATGAAATAAAGTCTCTCAGATGATTGCATGTCCTGTGGAGAAAAACTTCCCTGCAGGGGAGGGAAGAGGAAGCAGGAAGAAGTATCATTTAAAATTGCTATTTCATTCTGACAACAGCTGTGTGAGAAGTAGGTATCCCTGTGATTTCCATTTTATAGAAGAGGAAAGTGATGGCGCGCCCTGGTGGTGTAGCAGCTTGGTCAGGCGCCTTCGGCTGGCGCAGTCCACATGCAGCCCACGGACCCGATTTGTGTCCCTGGGCGGCGGGAGCAACCAAGATGGACAACTAAGCAAAAAATAAACAAGATACTAGTTCCTCCTCTCTCTTCCCTCATGCCTGCCTCTGCTAACCTTCATTCCTGCCTATAAAAACAGCGACTTTCAGAGAGCCTGGGTGGTTGTGCGAGATCACACAGCTCGGCAGTGACAGAGCTGCCTTCTGGGTTTCTTTCTCTTTGGCCACTCAGCCTTCCCCCAAGTAAGGAGTGGTGAGACCCAGGCTGGAAAGTTTGCTGTGTTAATAAATTTCCAGGGGAGAGTGGAGCCTCTGCCTTGGGAGCACAGACTGGAAGGGAGCCGGGAGTAATGGGCACTCTTCTCCCTGCAGGCGTCCTGCCTCTGCGGCCCAGCCCCCTGCCTCCTGTGCTGCTGCCCCTCCAGCCCCAACTCCACCGTGAGCCGCCTCCTCTTCACCGTCTTCCTCTTCCTGGGGGTGCTGGTGTCCATCATCATGCTGAGTCCCGGCGTGGAGAGTCAGCTCCACAAGGTGAGCAGCCCAGGAGGTGGGCAGTGCTGGGGGAGCCGCTGCTGGGGCCAGACCTGGTGATCTGCTCTCGGGTAAGGCTCAGTGGCTCCAAGCTTGGGGGTACAGCCTGGGGGTCCCAGATACTCAAAAAAATGGAGGGCAGGAGGGTTCTGGAACACTGATGAGCCATGGTTGGCAATGGAAGGGGAAGCTTTTCTTCATGTAGGTGGAGGGTTGGAACCTCACTTGGAGATTCTTGCTTCTCATAAGACATGGTCCCCTTGGAAAAGCTTACTAACCATTATTGCTGCCTTCACCCACACCCCACCATGCCCAGTGCGAGGTCTCCCCTCTTCCTTGCTCAAGCCCAGCCTGGGGCTCCCAGCCCTTCTCTCATCTCAGTGTTTCATGCCTGGCACAGACCCGGTGGGCCAGGAGCGGTGGTCGACACAGTAGTGCATATAAAGACCTGACTCCGGGAGAGTTTGCTGGAAGCAGATTCTCACGCCCCACCTTAGAGACTGTAACTCGGTAGGAGGGAGACCTCAGAAGCTCTATTTTCTCCGAGAATCTCAGGGGTTCTAATATAGAGGGGGTGTGGAGACCGCCTTGGGACCCTGCTTTAGGTAGCACCGTGGTTCCTGAGGCTTGGGGATGCTAACAAGACACAGACAGACAGGAACAGGGTATAACGGGGTCATCAGTCAGGGCGGGGGCTCAGGCCCAGGAGTGGGGAGTGGAGATGGAGGTGGGAGAGCCTCCCTCCTGGCAGACCTCGGGTTCTGGGTGGGTGGGCCTTCAAGCTGCTCTGTCTCCACAGCTGCCCTGGGTGTGTGAGGAGGGCCCCGGGACCACCATCATCCCGCAGGGCCACATCGACTGTGGCTCTCTGCTGGGCCACCGAGCTGTCTACAGAATGTGCTTTGCGACGACCGCCTTCTTCTTTCTTTTCACTCTGCTCATGATCTGCGTGCGCAGCAGCCGGGACCCCAGGGCTGCCATCCAGAATGGGTGAGGGAGGGACCCCCACCGGCACCCAGGACCCTCCCACTGTGGCTCCCCCTCCTCTGCCATCCCCAGCCATCCCCAGGCCCCACGCTCAGACTCAGGAGTCACTGAAGCCAGGAGGGCAGAGGAGAGAGACAGCCTGTGTCATTATTCCTGGTTCTCAGATGAGGAAATAAAGCTCAGAGAGGGCAACCACGTGCCCAAGACCACACAGCGCTTTGGTTACACAGTTGGGCTAGCACCCCAGGGACTATCCTCACCCTACTTGGTCCTTCCCTCTGCCCCTCAGGCTCTTTCTGGAGCCAGGGTGGCCTTTCTGTGCCCATACTCTCCCAGTACCCCTGCTCTTGGGGGTGTGACTCTGGAGCCAGGCCTGCTGTGGTTGCCTGCCCCTGTCCCACTCAGCTGTTGTTTCTCCTTGGCCCCCACATAGGTTTTGGTTCTTTAAGTTCCTGGTCTTCGTGGGCATCACCGTGGGCGCCTTCTACATCCCAGATGGTTCCTTCTCCAACAGTAGGCGGCCTGGCGTGGAGGGTGGAGGCTCCTGAGGGGAAGGTGGGAGGGATGGACCTTGATGGGGCTGCACTGGCTGTGACACAGACCCACCCAGGAGATGGCACTCCAGTGCTTGACCTGTGGGCAATGTGGGGGGTTGGGGAAAACCCCCGACTCCCCGCCTCCACCACCCCTCTGCCCCTCCCCACTTGTACCCTGCCAGCGCACTTCTCTGTGCAAGGCTAGGGGCTCCCTGAGGGCAGGGACTTGGATTCTTCTCAGTGTCCCCAGGGCAGGGAAGGGCACAGACCACTGTTGATGAATGAATGTGTTGAGAGGGAGATGGGAGTGTGGGCTCCAGCCCTGCCCCCATAGCCTGACCTCCTGGCCTCACTGCCCTCTCCCCACCCAGTCTGGTTCTACTTCGGTGTCGCGGGCTCCTTCCTCTTCATCCTCATCCAGTTGGTGCTGTTCATTGACTTCGCCCACTCTTGGAACCAGCGCTGGCTCTGCAGGGCCGAGGAGTGCGACTCCCGCGCCTGGTACGCAGGTCAGTGCTGCCTGCTGCCTGTACCGGGCCTGGGCCCATGGAGAGGTGGTCGAAGTGGAGGGGCAGCGGGTGACTTCAGGGAGGTCAGAGGAGAGCTGATCCAGGGACCCCTCGAGGGGTCCACCTCGGGGTCCCGCAGAATGAGCCATACACAGCTACACAGACCCTCAGTGGCCCTTGGTCCTTGAGGCCCCAGTGGTAGACGAGCCTGGTTAATTCTCCTTAGTTCTTCTGAGTGATCAAGAAGGAAGACTCCCTTAGGGCTGGCCTGGTGCTCACACCTCTCCAAACCTTCTGGTCTTTGAGGGAGAGAGGAGGCTGCAGACGTCATCCTGTTTTTAAGACCATTTTGTCTTTATTTTTATGGTTGTCTCGCTTATGAGGAGGGAGTGGTTTTAGTTCTGAATGAGGAAGCAGACGCCCTGGTGAATGATGGGCGTTTAGGAGACATTCCTTGGACAAGGATGCTGAGCCTGGGGCAGGGGTGGGGGGGCTTCCCGACAAGCCCCCAGGAGGTAAACCCTGTGCCTCCTGACCCCCCTGCTTGCTGCCCCTCCGGCCCAGGCCTCTTCTTCTTCACCCTCCTCTTCTACACACTGTCTCTGGCGGCCGTGGTTCTGATGTTCATCTACTACACCCAGCCCAGCGCCTGCCATGAAGGCAAAGTCTTCATCAGCCTGAACCTCACCTTCTGTGTCTGCGTCTCCATTGTCGCTGTCCTGCCTAAGGTCCAGGTGGGCCGGCCCTCTCCCCTCGGCCCCTTAGCATGGGGGACTCTGTAGGAACCGCGGGGCCCTGGGGCCGGGGCCGTCAGTCGCGGTGGCCGGGGCTAAGAGTGTGGGCTCTGGGGCCCTGGGCTTGGACGTCAACTGCTGGTGTCTCGGGGAAAGTGCCTTAACCTCTGTTCTTCCCTCAAATGTAAGACGGAGATAGCACCTGCTATTTGGACTTGCTCTCAGGATTGAGATCACGTTTGCGAGCACTCAGAACGGTGTCTGGTGTACGGAGCATCAGACCTGGCTGTTGTGTGCATTCTTGTCGTCACTGTGGCTTTTCTGCAAATGTTGGGAACATTAGGGGGTCACTGGGCAAGCAGGCACTTTGGCAGGTGGAGTCAGATGTGGGATGGCCCGGTTTCCCACATCAGACCACCCGGGTTAATGGGAGGTGGCTCCCGAGCTTCTTGTGTCCTTTAGAACAAATCCAGGGGAACTTTCTGATCTCAGATATCAGCCCACTGGGGTTTTCAGAGGTCACTTAGGTCATCTCAGGGGTCTTTGGCAGAAAGTTTAGGAACCGACCTTCTGGTTAGAGCTGACATTTCCCAGTGAGAAAATGGAAGCCCAGGGAGGGCGATGCCTGTCCCAGGTCACACAGTAATTAGTATTCATTCAGCAAATGCCTCTTGAGACCTGCTGTGTGACAGGCCCTCTTCTAGATGTCAAGGATACAGCTGTGAGGAAGGAGAGGAGGAATGGCTAAAGAAAATGGCATCTTTCATATCATTTTGTCCTTGTATCAATCACATCCCCACTTCACAGATGAGGAAAATGAAGCTTAGAGAAGTCAAGAGACTGGCCTACAGTCCCTAGGCTCAAAAGGGGTGGACTGGGGTTTGAACCCAGGTGACTGGCTCCAGAGCCTGTGTTCTTAATCACAGAATTTAGAGTCACATGTTCAAGTGTGTGTGGTAAGGGGTGGGGAAAAGCCACCAGCAGGAGAGGAAGCCATGTCAGGTAGTGTGGGACAACAAGAGCGGTGTGAAAAGTGAAAGGTGTGGGCTGCCAGGGGCGGTGGCTGTATTTCCAGGCCCATGTGGAGGAGTCCTGTTTGAGTTGAGGCCTGACTACTTGACGGGACTGTCTTGCAGAGATGGGGAGGAACCAGGCAGGGAGAAGGGTGCACGTGCAAAGACCCTGAGATAGACTAGTGCTTTGCAAGGTTGGGCAGGTTCTGCAGACAGCAAGGTCCCCACTGTGGCTGGAGTTTTGTCAATATGAGGAATGTGGAAGTGAAGGCAGATGAACCAGGAAGGGCTTTTACTCAGGGTATGAGCTAAAGACCCTTGGAAGGTTTTCAGCAGAGGAGGAAGTGGAGTCATCACTAGAAAAAGAATTAGGACCGCACCTTTGGGTGGGTGAGATGGTGGTGCGTGGGGTGCTGTGTATTCCCAAAGGGTGTGAAGTGGGCTGAGCTTGGGGCGGTGGAGGTTTCTGAGGTCCCCTGGCTGGGTGTGGGGGGCCGGGTGGAGTGGGGTGTCCTGGGCCTGGCAGGGTCTTAACTGGTGCACTGCTCTTGCCAGGATGCCCAGCCCAACTCAGGGCTGCTGCAGGCCTCGGTCATCACAGTCTACACCATGTTTGTCACCTGGCTGGCCCTGTCCAATGTCCCTGGTGAGTGCAGCCCTGGATGTGGGGAGACCTGGCCTTGTTCCCGGGCCAGCAGCTGTCCTCTGGGGGGCTGGGACCTCCTAGGTGACAGGGATATCAGCTGCAGTCTTTCAGGGAGGTGGGAGGACCCCTGCGTTCCTACGGGTGGCTCCCTGACATTTCTCCTGCAAAGCACTGTCTCTCGGCAGGACCATGGGTTGTCCGTCTGTCTGTCCACTGGGATGGCTCTCTGCCCATCCTCAGGGCCACCTAGTTACTCAGACCTGGCCTGCATGGCCAAGGGTGACTATGCTCCCCTCTCCAGATCAGAAATGCAACCCCCATCTGCTGACGCACTTCGGCAACGGGACGATGCTGGCAGGCCCCGAGGGCTACGAGACGCACTGGTGGGATGCTCCAAGCATTGTGGGGCTCATCGTCTTCATCCTGTGTACCCTTTTCATCAGGTATGGGGAACATTCGGGGGTGGAATGCTGGGGATGCAGAACTGGCAGTGGTGGGGGATGTGGGAGCAGCTGGAAGGTACCTGAGCAAGAGACTTGTTCAGTCCTTGCGTTGCGCTCTGGGGCAAGCGAGTGCCCCAGGGCACAGCGTGACTGGCTGCGGAGGTGGGCCTGGGCCTGCCTCCTGGCCAGGTCCCTCGCTTGTCATGTCCCCAGCTCATGGGGCAGACAGCAGTGGAGTCAGGGAAGGAGCTGGGGCTGGCCAGTGGGTCAGGCTCTGTCATTCACCTGCTGTGTGCCTTTGGGTAAGTGGCTGTATCTTTCTGAACTTTAGTTTCCTCCTTGGTAAAAGGAGGGTGGTGACCTATAATGCCCGGGGTGGCTGTGACCCCACAATCTCACTTGAGAAAGGGCAGCTCATCATTAAGATCACTCAGCAACCTTTTATTTTTTTTTAAGGAAAGGAACAGGCAGGCAGGTGGGCAGAAATAGGAGGAAGAAGCCTTCCATTTACTTTAGTTAGTGGTTCATCTTGGTTGTTCTGCCGGCCCTGGGACACAAACCCAGATCTCTGGGATAGATGTGGACTGTGCCCAACGACCACTCCACCAGGGCACTCCTTGGCAACATTTTTTTTAAAGGGGCCTCTCTTAATAAGTGCTTATCCATGTGAGCTTTGGAGCCAGATTGCCCGGTTTTGAATCTGACATGGCCCCTTACTAGCAGTGTGATCTGGGCAAGTCACTCAACCTTTCTGTGCCTCAGTTCCTTTATCTGGAAAACAAATACAAACAGTACCTCCCTCATGGGATTGTTGAGGGTTAAAGATAAGTTGATATATATGAGGCTCTGAGAAAAGAACAGCAAACAGTAGGCATCAAATAAGTGCTGACTGCAGATAGATGAACATTTGTGCAGCTGGGTGCCTGTGAGTGGTGGTTTTGTTAAGTGTCACTAGATGATACTGTGGAGTCTAATTATTGTTCACACTGAATTTGACACATTCATTTATCGCCTCCCCATAGCCCAGCATCTCTCCAAGCACCACCTTCTGTGGGCACTTCTTCCAGGGGGACCCCCTGCCCTGCCCCTCCTTTCCGCTCCAGACCCCTGGACTTGAGCATCTTAGGCTCTTTCTCATTTTGCTTTGGTCTTTTTTAAGACACTTCTCTGTCACCAGATTGGGTCCCTTGTTAGACTGGAAGCCTCAGATCACCTCCAGCTGACAAATGAGGAAACTGACCATGAGCAGCTATGGCTGGGAGGTGTATTCCTGCCCTCCCGTCTGTCCCGCCAGAGCCCGGATTCTGTGTTTGGGTGCTCTCACTCACCCCTCCCGTCCCTCCCAGGGCCTTGGGGGCCTGTCTCTGAAAACTCAGAAGCAGAGAAGCATCAACCATCACGAGGCTCTAGCCCCAGCTGGATGCCAGATCTGGACACACACACGGCACCGGAGAGCAACACAGGCTTTGCTGCTGGGGCAGTGGAAGCTCAGCGGGGGAGGATCTCCCCACTTGGTGGAAGGCAGGTCTCCTTCTGTTTCACATTTTTCCGAAATACAGGATGGCATGTGTGTCTTAAACTATTCAATACTGTTAAAAACATCGAGACCTCGTGACAGAGAAGCAATGACAAGTCTTCCTTACTGTTATTACTTTTCATTATAAGCAGAAAGAAAGGGGACATCGCTGGTAAAAGGACTTCCCTAAACAGAATAAAAGGAAAACATACTTGGTAGCAAATGAGCCTGCTGCCTGGCCTTTGCAGCGGAAGCAGTGCCTGGCACGGTGCTTGGCTGCACTCGGTCTGCAGCGCACGTTTATGGGAAAGGCAGCGGACAATCAGATGGTAGTGACCCCATCTGGCGTCCATTCTCTGGCCAGGCACCATGCTAAGAGCTTTACATCCTGTTCTTTAACCCTCCAGCACCCCTGTAAGCGGGGGCACTGCTCGCTGTTACCCTGTTTTACAGATGTGCACTCAGGCTCAGGGAGGTTAAGTGTCTGGCTTCAGGTCACACAGAAGAGGGGGTCGAGTTGAGCATCAAAGTGGCTGGTTAACTCCTGGGCCCAGGGCCTACCCGCAAGTCACAGCGCCCGCGACTCCGCAACCATCGTGTCCGTGGCTCACTGGCCTCCTGGCGCTGCCCACTGACCTCCTGGCGCTGCCCACTGACCGCGGCCTCCCTCCCCGCAGCCTGCGCTCCTCGGACCACCCGCAGGTGAACAGTCTGATGCAGACGGAGGAGTGCCCGCCCATGCTGGAGACCACGCAGCAGCAGCAGCAGGTGACGGCCCTCCCAGGCCGGGCCTTTGACAACGAGCAGGATGGTGTCACCTACAGCTACTCCTTCTTCCACTTCTGTCTGATGCTGGCCTCCCTGCACATCATGATGACACTCACCAACTGGTACAGGTGCGCGCGGCAGCCTCTGGCGCCCAGTGCACTTCTCTCCGCTGGCCCTCCTGCCTTTTCCTGATGTCTGCTCCAGGGTCCTGGGGTCTCCAGGGCCCTCCGGAGAGCCTGCCCCTGCCCCACCCAGACCTCAGTTTCCCCGCCTGTGTCTGTTCTGCTCAGCGCCTGGCACCTTCACTAAGTGCCTGAAAAGTGGGGATCCCAGGGAGGTTAGGGCCATGCAGGGCAGATGGGGTCTGCAGGCCCGGGGTAGTGATTTGGATTCTGGGGTCAGGCATGCATTCGTGATTGGAGGGTTCAGGTTAGGGTGTGGAGCTCAGAATTGAAGCCCCAGGGTTAATGAGAGGGGTCATGAGGTCAAGGTCGGGGGCTGGGGCCGTTAGAAGTCACGCCTTTGGTCATTTGGTTAAGATTGGGCTTAGGTGGCCATAAAGCAAGGACAAAAGTGTCAAGGTCAAGGAGCTAAGACCAGTGTGACCAGAGAGACCTAGTCAGGGGCCAGAACAGGGATCACGGGGTTGAGGGTGAGAACTGAGGTCAGAGGTATCGGATCTGTGGTCCTTAGGTTAGACGTCAGGGGCAGGGACAGGATTGAGGGTCAGAGTCAAGGTGAGAGGTCAGAACTAAGGTCAGGCACACCAGGGCCCCAAAGTCGTGTCATAATACATAATGCTATAGACCCTCTTAGCTGAGGTTTCAGTTCCCACGGTCGACCACAGTGTGAAAATATTGCCTGCAATCAGGCATTTCAAGAGTACATTCTTACAACTTTAATTTTCATATATTAGTCGTCCTATTTTATTATTAGTTATTTTCGTTAATCCCTTGCTATGCCTAATGTAGAAATGAAACATTAACATGAAAAAAACTTAGTATTAGAGAATTCAGTACTGTCCATGGTCTTCAGCCTCCACTGGTGTTTGGGAATTTGTGGCCCCTAAGAGGGGACTGCAGTGTTACGGTCTAGAACTGGAATCAGGGTGGGACTTGATGTCAGGCTTAGGTATGTGATACAGGTTATATCTACGGTCATGATGCTGTGTGTCAAAAGTCTCAGATGGACCTTAGAGTGACAGAGCAGGACCAGAGTTGAAGTCAGGACACACCTGGGTCATAAAGTCAGGCCAGGCAGGTCACAGTCGGGCCAGGCTGACAGTGACGTATGTTCCAGACCTGGCGAGACCCGGAAGATGATCAGCACGTGGACCGCCGTGTGGGTGAAGATCTGTGCCAGTTGGGCGGGGCTGCTCCTCTACCTGTGGACGCTGGTGGCCCCCCTCCTCCTGCCCAACCGTGACTTCAGCTGAGGCCACCACCTGCCGCCTGCCCACCTGGTGCCTTAGGGCTCAGGAGAGCCCCGCCCCCTGCAGGACTTGCCCCACGCTGGACCCCTCTCAGTGCCTTTGGGACAGGAGCATCGGGCCCACACCTGCGCCCCTCCTTCCCACTGCCCCCACCCACCATGGGGCTGCCCTTCTTGTCCGTTAGCCCCAGTCACCACCCACACTCAGCCTCTTGGGAACAAAGGGCCCCTGTCCCCAGGCTCCCCCAGGAGAGGGTCCTGAAAGAGAGACTCGCAGAGCCCCGGACACTGGGAGCAGTCCACAAGGTGCCCAGCACCGTCCAGGCCGGGTGTTCCTTACCATGCCCCCCAGAGCAACCCCTCCTGACTGTGCCTTACTGAGTCTCTAAGACAGTCCAATAAATACTGATGCGTGTGCTCCACGTGTTCTGTGCCCCCTCGCTCTTGGGGCGGCCCTCCCATGTGGGGCCACTGTGGGACTGGGAATGGGGTGCCAGGGTGGAGGCGGCTGATGCGTTGGAGTGGGGCCGTGAGGGGCCTCAAACGCCTGACTTAGGAGCCTGAGTGCTATCCCCAGGGTCGTGGAGAGCCTGGGGGACGGGTAGTATAAAGGAAGGAGGGGATTTGGACAGGGAAAGGGGAGCCTGGAGCTGTGTCCACACCAGGGTTAGTGAGTCCAGAGGCCAGGCCATCTCACCGGCGCCTGCCCTGAGGTCCTGCGTACCTCTGACCCATCTCCAGGGTCTGGCTGAGGAGCCCCCTTCCTGCTGCAGTCACAGGCACTGCTCTGGGCCAGCTGCCCTGGAAACGTGGAGACGCATCCGACCGAGCCCCGGGCTTCAGGACACTGTGGGGAAGAGCATGCGCTCTGGAGTCAGCCAAACTGGCCTGGATCCCCTGAACCCTGGAGGCTGCGGGCTCCTGATTGGCTCCTCTGGGCGCTGGGCAGGCCCTTCTCTCAGACTGGTTTCTTGTTCATCCGGTGGGGAAAGCCTCACGTGCTCCTCCGCAGGTGCACGGCAATGGGGGACACGGGCTGGGCTCCGGGATCTGGTGTCGACATTGAGTTGAGTGACCACAAACCATTCACCCCTTCCACCTGTGGGCCAGCAAACAGGAATTGATGTGACTATGGCTTGTCGGTGCTGGGGTCATAACGTAGCCCGCTTCTCCAGCTCCCCGCGGTTATGTGTGTGGCGATGCTGGAGACCCCTGACACGGGCCAGGAGTTGGGACAGGCCTCTTGTTCTGAGGGAGAATGAAGGGGAGGCAGCCAGGTCCAGAGGAGCAAAATGGTCAAGGCAGAGGGGACAGCTGGTGAGCAAGAGAGAGAGTGGGGTCCCTGAGGGCCAGTGCAGAGTGTCTGGGGTGGAGAGAGCATGCGTGGGTAGGAGGTATGTGGGCTTGGAGAGATGGACCCTGGAAGCCACGGCAGGAGGCCACATAGTATCCTTGGGCAGACAGGAGTCATCCAAGGTTGCTGAGCAGGGGAGAAGCTGTGAACCTATGAGCTGATCCCCGAGAGGCCACACCAAGGGCTGAGAAAGGCACCTCTCAACCCAGGGGCAGCTCTCGTGGATCTCGACCCTGGTGCCTTGACCCAGCTGGAGGACACCCCTCTCCCTGAAGCTGCCTGCATAACTCCCTCCACTAAGATTTCATTTCTTTCCTTATTTCACCATTGGGTGAAAAAGTCCACATTACTGATGCATTTGTAGAAATGGTGGTTTTGTCCTGCTTTTGCATCCATGTTGCTTTATAGCTTTTCAATCATTCACTCACCAAGCTGCACTGAGCATGAGTCATGGGTCCGGTTTGCGCTGGGCTGGGTCTGACAGGGAAGGAGGCAGGGCCAGACTGAACAGCTGGAATGCCAGTACCGGTGTCTCAGGTCCCAGTCTGGAGGCCACCACCTCTGGATCTTCCAGCAGGACCAGAGCTTTTCCTCCAGGTTTCTTCTGTCCCCCTTCTTCCCTCCACAACACAGTGGTCACACTCGCACGCCTGACTATTGATGTGGCAGAGTGGTGGGGCGGATGTCAGACCTGACCTGCCACCCACCAGGTACCTGTCCTCCTCATCCCCTGCTGCCCAGGACCCTGGGCATCCTTTCTCCACCACCCCCATCTCCCCTCCACCTCCTCCTCTTTCTTGGTTCCCTCTTCCCCTCATACCCGTCTTACCACCTCTCTCCCTCCGCTCTCCTTTGTCACCTTCCCTCCTTCGGTCTGTGGGACAGGCACACAGGACACCGGCTTTTTGTCTGCCAACCCCTGGCATTCTGGACTTGCGTGCTGAACTGGCAATGGGGGAGGGGCTGTCTTCCCTGACCCAGCAGACCAGCTACCCTGCGGAGGGAGGGCAGGAGGGCCGACCTCACTACGCAGAGGGTACAAGCAACCTCAGCCCAGCCTGTCTGGGAGCAACTTTGGACCCACTGGACAGTGGAAATCAGGGCAGAGTGAGTGCAGGGCCCGCAGATCATGTGGGGAGATAGGCAGTGAGGTGTGTTAGGAAGGGCTCTGGACTCTAGTTCTGTTGGCATTACTAAGAGCTGTCTGACCTTTGACAACTCAATTGCAGCTTCTGTAAAGCAACGGTAGCTGTTTTGTAAACTGTAAATCACAGTGCTTTTGTGGGCAGACATGGCGATTAACCAGCAAACATCCATAACCCTCTTCTCTCTTCCCTGCTTCTAACAAAAGACTGGAAAAGCCAACTGGTCACCTTGTAGCTTCCCTGAGAGTCGGAGGTGGGCCCCTGCCAACATTGTGGCTCATTAGATCCAAATGGGAATGCTAAGAAGCCTTTCCAGGAAAGTTTCTGCATTCCTTTTACAAGGCATTGCTCATTCGCTTTTTCCTATTTTAATATAAATGTGATGCCTGGAGCTACAGCAGCCATCTTGGGACTGTGAGGCAACAACCTGAGGATGAGAAACCAACATGGTCACAATAGTCACAGAAAACGGATCTTTGATGCACCTTTGAACTGCTGCATCAAATCGACTGTGCCTGACTCTGAACTTCTGTTATATGAGGAAAACAAACCCCAATATATTTCTTCCTTGTTAGTTGGGTATAAGCTCCTTGTAGTTGAATGTATTCCTAACTGACATAACACGTGAGAGGGTCTTTTATTTATTTTTTTTAAAGGAAAAGTACAGGAGTGGAGGTGAGTTGATAGGAAGAAAGAGAGAAGAGGAAGAGGTACTTTATTTACAACTCAATAGTTGTTCACCTTGGTTGTTCTCTGGGCCCTGGGTCTTGGACCAGGGATATAGATGAACTGTGCCACAGTGAGCTAAACCACTAGGCCATCAGGGCGGGCACACCAGTCACTGATTCTAGTCACAATAAAAATAGCAAACAGGAAAGACAATTATTCAGGACAATTGGGTAGCAGCAGTGAGGTACATGCATATCCACATATGTGTGCATGTTTGTAAATAGGTTTTTTCTGCATATATTTATACAGTATGCATATATGTTTAGTAGCAGACGAAACTGTGATAAGATAGTTTATGAGATACTAATTTTTATCTTTTCTGCCAAACACACTGGAGAAGGTTCTGGGCCTCTTGCCTTAAGGGAAGTTTGAGGAAGAGCAGGAAACAGAACAGACATTATAAGCAAATTAGGTTTGCCTCCTGTCTTTGGTGTATAAAGCCCATATCAGCTGGGTTTTTTGGTGGTGGGGAAGGGCAGTGTGGGGGCTCACAAATGCCCCTGGAGAAGAGAGAGCAGACATCCCTTGGGTGGGGACCTTATTGGGGCGGTAGTGTGTGTGTGGGAATTGGTTTCTCCCAAACCCGAAAATTCTCTGTAATGGAAGAAGGGGTGGAGCTCAGGGGATTCCATGAACAAGGGTGGGGATACCAGTTTCTGCTGAGCTGGAGGAACAACCTGAGCTGGGGGCATCCGGGGAGACCTAAAAGGGGTAGAAGCGGTTTCTGTCCCTGCCCACAGTGCCCACACACCCTGGCAGCCCAGGACTTATGGCCCCGGTGGGCTGGGAAAGTATTTTGGCAGAAACCTATGTGGACTGGCATCTGAGGGCAGCAGGTCCTATTCTGCACACTGGCCTGCTGCTGCAGGTGACCCCAGGACTTTTGCACAAACCTGATGGGGACGCTGTGTGTCCAGGAGGACAATGAATGTCTGAAATTTAATTTCTCAGCGGCCTGGTAGAACAGGGCTTTGGAGAGAAGGAAAATTGACATAAAACAAATGAACAGATGTTCTGTTTCTTGCACACCTGTGAATTGAGCTCCATGCCCATTCTTAGCTAATTATAGATATAAAACATGTTTATAGTAAAACATAAAAATACAAGACTATGAAAAACGCTTATCTACTTCATTTTTTCCGAACAGTAGCTTGAAAAGTATTCATTCAGTTGAGTGAATAGTCTATCATGTATGTTAGTAATCCTCAATGAAGGGCGTGTGCTGTTTCCACTGTTCTTTTGTTCCTTTATCTCCCTTTTTTTTTTTCCTCTTTTCATTCTGCCTTTGCTGCCACCAGGCAGTTTCTTCTGGCAGCTGGTTGAGTTGCGGGAAGAATAAGGACTTCAGAACCAATGTCCTTGAGGTTCTTAAACCAGACCCGCTGTCGTGCTGCTCTGGCCTCCCTGGGCCTCAGTTTCCCCATCTGAAGAATGGGATTATAGTAGCACCCACCACACAGGCTGTCACCAGGGCCGTGATAGCACATCTGTAAAAGGTGTGACACCATGCTGGACCCAGAATGGGAACCGAAGAGAGTGACTTTTTCCTGTCCCTGGCTGTCCCTGAAGCTTCAAGGACAGAGGCAAAAAAGCCAACAGATGAGGTCATGTTGGCCTTCCCTCTTCCTCCAAGGAATCTGCCCTTTGCTCCTCTGGAGGTGGAGAGAAAAATAACAGGAGCCTATGTTTACTGACCGTTTTTTGTGTACCCAACCTGGAGTAAGCCTGCCAGTGCACAGCAAAGATTGCGTAAGAGAATAGAAGACAGAGACCTGTCTAACTCCCGTCTAACTCTGCCTCCTGGTTTCTCCTAGTGCACTTTTGACTCCTGTGTCAGTGTGTGAGTGTGTATCCATCTGTGTGTCTATCTGTGTGTTGTCTGACTGCCCCAGGGGTAGTGAGGGCGAGAATGGACCCTCATTGTGTATAGTTTCCTGGGTGCCTCAACCAGAGCCTGACAAAGAGAAGCACTCAGTCAGGCTCGCTGACTGAGGGGCTGACTTTTTGAAGGATGAAGAATCCTTTCTGGGGAAGCCACAGGCCGGAGCAGGGGCCACAGGAGTTTATAATAACTCTTTGTAGGAAAAGAGGGAGGAGCCCTGCACTGGGGTCAGGGGCCTGAGCTCCACTGTGGCAGTGTGCTGGGGTCAGACACTTCCAGGGAATGGCTTCGAAGCTGAGGCCTGGAGAACAGATGAGGGGGCTCGGGGGGAGAGTGGGGAGAGCTACTGGGGCAGGAGGCTCTGCAAAGGGAAGACAGGACTGTCCAGGAGCCAGGGAGCAGGAGCATTCTGTGGATGGCTGACACACTGAGAGGGGCTGACGAGCTATGGAGTCCAGAGGCCACAGCCGGGAGACCGGAAAGGATGTCTGGGGTGGCCCGTGCTCTGTTTAACACAAGAATTCCCACAAAGACGGTGGTGCCTTGCTCCAGGGCGCAGCTCCAGCCTCCCCAACTCCTCCTGCCTCCTCCGTGTCCACCCGCTGCTCCATCACCGAAGTGGCCCGCAGGCCTGTGAAGACACCTGCTATGCTGTCCTGCCGCAGGGCCAGGCAGGCGGTGGGGGGCTTTGAAGGGGCCTGAGACCGCCTGCCCTCCTCTGAAAAGCCCCGTGGGCTGTGGATGTGGTCGGCTGCAGCCTTTCTCTGCTCTGCTTCGCAAGGGGTCCCGGGCTAACGACAAGCTGGGAGGGCGGGGGGCCTCAGAGGGGCAGTACGGTGTGGGTTCAGATCCCGAGTTGGCGGCCTGGCTCCCCACGGCCTCCCCTGAGCTTCAGCTTCCACGTCTGTGAAGGGATGACGAGCCCAGAGCCCGCAGGGTTGTGAAGCTTTGGTGGGGGAGTACGCAGGGCTCTCTGCCGGGTGGGGCACGCGCTGGCTGGCTTTGACCATGAGCTGTTCTAGAAATGCCACCCGTGCATTTATCTGTCCACTGTGCGGGGGTGGGAGTTCACCAACTGTGCAGTTTAGAGGACACTCCATCCAATGGTGAGTTCCAGGGTTCTCTCAAAGGCGCCCTGAGCTCCATCATCTACCAGAAGAACTCATGGAAGGCTGTGAAACGCACCCTCATGGTTGCAGGTTTCCCTGTGTTACAGGGAAAGAACCAAGACTTAAGTTGGTCAAGGGAAGGTGTGCTGAGTGGAGCGTGGGAAGCATCAGGCTTTGGCCTTCCATGTCTTCCCCTGTGAGGCAGGACGTGTCAGTTCCAGCGTCTAAGGGTGACCGCCTGCACGGAGCGCGCCACCCAGGAGCCTTGGCGGAGAGAGTTCTAGCTGGGACTGGGTATCTACGCTTGATCGATGGCCTGAGTGGTCGATCTTGGTCTCCAATCAGCCTGGAGCCGAAAGCCTCCCCTGACTCTCGTGGTTGGTGTTTCCTGTGGCCCCCACCCTAAACCTTCTGTTACTACCTGACTAAATCCCCCGGGAACAATGATTATCTGCTGGGAACTGAGGGTAGAGGTCAGGCCTCTTTTGGGTGAGGTTGCATTCTTTACTACGCACTAGGTCAGCCTGGAAAGTCCAGTGACTTCTGATCCTCAGACCCCGAGGAACTTCTTCGCCTCTACATTTAGAGCTGGAGCAGGGGGCTGGCAGGCTGAGGGGTTACCCCGTCCCCTCCCCTCTGCTCCACGAGCAAGAAATACTCATAGCTTCGCTCTCTGTATGAGAAAACCAAGAGGCTGATAACTCACCCAGGGCACACAGCTAGGAAGGGCCTGAAGCTGGGATTTGGACACGGGTCTGGGTGACACCTAAATCCACTTCTGCTGTGTTGCCCCTGGTAGTGTAACCCACTGGTTTGAATTTAGATACACTGAGTTCAAATTCTGGGCTCAGCAACCATTTTTGGAAGGAAGGAAGGAGAGAGGGAGGGAAAAAAGGCGGGAGGCAAGGAAGGAAGGAAGGAGAATTTTCATTTATTTATTTGTTTACTTGGTCCCCCCGCTTCCCACTCCAGCCCAGTCACAAACCTGGGTCCTAGGCTTTGTATGTTCCACACTCCAGTTATACCAGCCACCTGAGCCTCCAGGGCACACCTGGGCGCAGCCACTTAGGGGTTGTGGACCTTAGTGAGTCAGGGATCCTCTAAGTCTGTGACAGCAGTTAGGAAATCCCCACAGTGCCTCCTCTCTGACCTCCTGATGCTGCTGAAATAGGCTACCATACTTCTTTGAGACAAAACAGGACACTGGAATGACAAAAATGGGACAGGACGACGTGCTGGCCACTAAGGGGAAGGGAGAAGGTGGAGCAACCTGGGAAGGAGCAGAGCAGCCAGGCCAGCAAGTAAGCCCTACATGATCCCTCCCTTCCTTCCTTCCTCTCTCTCTCTAGGAAAGGTGCAGCAGGAATGAAGGTGATCGGGCAGCAGGAAGATAGAGGACAAAGAAGCACTTTAGTCATTGCATTAATGTGTTTATCTTGGTTGTTCCCGCCCCCCGCCCCCGGGTCCTGAACCCTGGTTCCTGGCAGGCACGTAAGCCACACTGGTCAGAGGCACTGAATTTATCTGCTAGGCCACCAGTGCACACCAGCGACGGTCTTCTTGATAATACCTTCTTTGCTTTGGTCTTGAAGCCTGTTACTCCCCCAGCTTCCTCCCATCGTGGTGCATGTTCACTGAAGACATGGACAGAGTGCTGTACACACATGGACACACACGCATGCGTGTGCACACGAGACAGACATGTGCAGGCACACAGCGATGCAGAGGCTGGATGGACTGTTACCAGTATCCGCTCAGCCCCTCTCTGGGCCTGTCCTGCTGCAGAGGCCGGACCGCTGGAAACTCACTTCCCAGACTCCCTCCCAGTTAGACCTAGAGTTCTGGGCATGGCTTGGATCAGCCTCTTGGAGACAACGACACGACTTTTGGAAGGTGGAGGTGTCTGCAGACAAACATTGCTATGAGTGTCTGTATATTTTTTCCTCCTCTACAGCCATTTCTGGTGCCTTGGCACCAGGTTCAGGTGAATGACAAGGCGGGGCCTCGACTGAGCAGGGGACAAGTGTTGTAGGGGACACCCTGACCCGGGCGGCGTCAGCAGGGGACTGAGGGTTGGGAGGCAGAGGCAGCTCCCCTGGGACCTGACTTCAGGGTGTGATTTGAGAGTGACTCGTGAAAGCGCAATCAAAGGCAGTTTCTTCGGGTCTCCTGATTACCTTATAACACACTCTGTAGCGAGGCCCTTCCTACTGGAACCTGCTATAGCTTTTCCGTTCTCCACACCGAAATCCATCGGGTCTTGGCCCAGACATCCCGGCTGCTGGCTGGACCAAGTCCTCCACTGTGAGCCTCCCGTTCTCCAGATGCACCCGACCGCTCTCGGAGTCCAGACTATACATTTTAATTTGTTTTCTTTAGTGGTTCATCTTGGTGGTTCCCCCTGGTCCTGAGTCTCAATCCCAGGCCCTTGGGCTACGTGTCGACTATATCAGTGGCCTTTTCCACTCGACCACAAAGACGTGCCAGAATGAACACTTTTAAGGCATACAATTCAGTGGCATTGACTCCATTCTCAGTGTCGTGCAGCATCACCTCTACCGAGATCCGAAATAGTTCCATGACCCCAAAGGGAAATTTCAGATCTCTCGTTACTCTCCATTTACTCTCTATGTCTGGCTTCCTTAGCAATCACTACTCTGCTCTTTCTCTCTGGATTGGCCTACTCTGGATAGTTCACATAAATGAAATCATGTAAGATGTGCCCTTTCGTGTCTGATTTCATTAACTTAGGAGATGGTTTTGAGGTTCATCCATATTGCAGTATGTATTAGTGCTTCTTTTTTATGACTGAATAATACTCCATTGTACGGATTACCACAATTTTCCCATTCATCAGTTGATGAATATTTGAGTTGATTTTACTTTTTAACTACTGTGGATAATGCTGTTATGAACATGCATGCACAAGTTTTTGTTTGAAAATCTGTCGTCACATCTTTACATTGTATATATATATACACATATGTATATACATGAATATGTGTATGAATATGTATACACGGTGCAGGTGCTAAAGTTGTGGGCTTGTGAGTGTGTGGATGTCTCATATTGACACAAGGTCACCCCTGGCCACTGGCTGCCAGAGGGAGACGAGACAGAACAACGGCCTTCTACACCCCACCTCTCTCCAAACAACAGACCAGAATGTTCACTGTGTACATTTCTTCTCTCAATCAAGCTACCACAACGTCTTAACTTGTGCCTGGAGATGGGAAAGCCTGAGCCATCACCTCATCTAACTGTGCTCTTCTAGGCTTTTCTGTCTACCCTACGCAGTTTGAATAAGAAGCCTCAATCCAGCGGGAAGTCTTTCCACCATTCAGTGACCAAGACAGGACAAATGACCCCAACCATTAGCACTGTGACCCTGAGGTACATTACGAGCACAGGTGAGCTAGGGGACCTTGGTTTGTCTTTAATGAAAATCCATAGAGACATTTCTTAAACAAATGGAGACTCAGTTTTCTTACCTGTAAAGTGACAATTCCTTTTTCCCTCCCTCCCTCCTTCCTTGCTTTCACTGTATAGATATATGTGTAATTTTTTTGTCCATTTTTGTGTTGAATGATCTTTTTCTTATTGATTTGGGAAATGAGTCCTTTGCTGGGTATATATTTTATAATTATCTTTACCTAGTTTCAATCTTATTTTTACACTTATTTTGTTTTTTGATGAAGTCTTTCTTAATATTAATGGAGTTCTATTTATCCCTCTTTTATTTTTTCGTGGTTATTTTGTCCTGCTCAAGAAAATTTTGTTTCTCCTAAGGTCACAAATAGATTCTTTTCTTTTTCTTCTGCAAGTTTTATAGTTTTACTTCTCAAATTTAGATCTATGATCCAGTTCATATCATTTTTTTGTGGATGGTATAAACAGAGGTCAAAGTTCATTTTTCCACATGGGAATCCAAATGACCCAGCACAATTATTTAAAAAGCAATCTTTCTCCCTTATAGAATTGCCACAAATGAGGAGTTGTCAGACACGCTTTGTTTCCCAGTTCCCTGTTCTGGTTGTTGGGGATCTTAGACAAGCAGCGACAGACGCAGATTCGCAGTCAGGTTGTTGATCCTGACTATACTGTGGCTGGGGCGTTAGTGGCAGTGGGGATCCGGCGACACCTGGCGATTCTGACAGTCCACGCGGACAATGGTGCCCAGGACAAGGGAGGTTGCAGAGTGAAGAGAAGAAGACGAATGGGGATATTTAGGAGGTAAAGGCAATAGATTTGGTGATGGATTGGAAATGGATGGGAGTTGGTGAGGGGGGATGCAAATATTTTTCAGTCTTGTGAAAAGGCTGAATGGTGCTCCATCTAAAGGCCTGGAGTCCTGGCTGCCCGCAGCCCTGGGATAGCTCACTGGAAGTGGGTGCTCACCCACTGTATCCACAAAGTATGGTGATACGTGTGTCTTTTCTGTCTTACTGGGGTGAGTTCCAGAGGGTAGGGCCCCTTTGTGTGTGTCTGTTGCTGATGACAGTGTAAGTGCTGCTTAAAAGTTTCTCATATAAACTGACTCAACATGTGTTTTGTTTATAATCTATGCATCATTTGGAGTACTTTCAGTTATGACCAACAGAAAGCCCACTTCAAATTTGTCTAAAAAGTAAAGAGAATCTATTGGTTTATGTAACTAAAATGTCAGAGGTAGGTCTCGCAGCAGGTGAGGCGTGATCAAGCTATGCAAAGTGTCAAGAGCTGATTTCTTGTCTTCTCTGCTCTTACTTCCCTGATGTTGGATTCTCCTCCTCCTCCTCCTCCTCCTCCTCCTCCTCCTTCTCTTCCTCTTTCTCTTCCTCCTCTTCTTCTTCATTTTAAATTCATGACTATGACTGAATCTATAGATTGTATGTTAAACATTGTATCATATATGACTCTAATAATAATAATCACTACTATTTAGTAAGTAACTTTCAAGTGTCAGGTACTGTGATATGTTCTTTATATAAATTAGCTCATGAAATGCTCACATAGCTCTATGAAGTAGGTATTACATAAATTTTCTCTCTTAACACAAGGGAACAGAAGTATTAAAGAATATTTAAAATGATAAAACATTACCAGTGCTTTGTCAGTCTCCTCCCCACAAAGGAGCTAACCAAGAGAACTAATATATGTTCGTTAATTTGCTGTGTATGTCCCTTGATTCATTCTTTCCACTTGTAAGTACTTATTAAAGGCTGACATGTGTCAGACATTTTTCTAGCCCTAGGAAGAATAGCAGCGAACAAAACAGACCAAAATTTTTGTCCTCATGTCTTTTTTTTTCTAATGGAGATGAACAGATCATTTTATTTCATGTTTTCAAATGATTTAAGAACTTTGTGAACAGGTGCTTGCAGTTTGTTGGCTTTTTTTTTTTTTTTTTTTGAAAAATAAAATCATGCAAATGTTTCTTGTTACAAATGAAAATGAGGTTCTTAAAAATATCCACTTGACCAAATATAAAGCAATTTTTAAAACCTTTAATGGTGTATTGAGGAGAAAAAGTAGACTTAAAAAAAATAAAAACACGTTTATCATTACCAAAAAGAGATGTCTTTAGGTAATAAAATAATAAAAACCCCATGTTGCATAGATAATGCAGCTGGTTCTGGTTAGAACAGATGGTTTTAAACTGTAGATGACATACTGTATTAAGAGCCAAGACATGGTGTGAAAAAGGAAAAAATAATGGAGAATAAAATGCAACAACATAAGAAAAAAACAGACTGGTGGGCGGTGAGGAGCAGGCCAGTTGTCTTAAACTGGTCTGTGCTATGGGCCTCAGACAGCCTGTTAAAGCCTAAGGTTCCCTTTTCAGAATTTTTCAAATGTACAAAATAAAATATATCAGATTATAAAGATGCCAATCATATGAAAGCGCAGCTATTAAAATAACGAATAAATGAAGTTATACTAGAGTAGAGCTCACATGCGTGTGTGTGTGTGTGTGTGTGTGTTTTAGAAAGGAAACAGGCAAGAATGAAGGCAAACAGACAGGTAGGCAGGGAGAGAGGGGAGGGAGAAGCATGATTTATTTAGGTTAATTAGCTGTTTATTGTGGTTCTTTCCTCCTTCCCTGCCAGCTCCAGGTATCAAACCCAGGTCGTTGGGCTCTACATGGACTGTGCCCCAGGCACCAACTTAACACCTGAGCCTCCAGGATGTGCCCATTTTAACCCTTTTTGAGTGTACAATTCAGTGGTACTAAGTCCACGCACATGGTTGTGCAACCAGTGACACACGTGAGGATATGACTTGGCCCAGAATGAGCTCCCGTATTTGTAGAATAAATAAATGATGTCACGGCTAAAACAGCTGCTTCCACAGTCCAGGAGAGAAAAATCCATGGGACAGAACTGACATTGCAGAAAGAGAGAACGAAAGAATTGAGCATGTCACCAACTACCAAAAACAAAAAAAGGTGCAGTTGGCAGAATAAGAAATAGGCCTAAAAGATGTGCGTGCCCTGTCCACGCTGGCCAGCCTTCAGGCGAGTGGGCACCTGCTGGTGTCCACCGGAGACCTGGGGCTGACTATGGTGGGAGCCGTTGAGCGAGGCTGAAGCCTTCAGAGCTGGAGGCAGGACTCAGGGGTCTTGCCCTGCCCTGCTTGGGCCCTTGACCCACTGCAGCCCCTCCCTCTGGGGACCCCACTTGTCAAAAGGGGCAGGATGGGATGTGCGGATGCTGAGGCCTCCTGCCCTGAGGCCCTGGGGTTTGGGGTCCTATCACGACACTCCCATGACGGGGAGCCCACAAAGTACCGCCATTACAGCTCTGCTTTTCCAGGTTTCGGTTGCTGCCATCAACTGTGTTCTGAAAATATTAGGAACAATAAAATATTTCGAAAGAGAGAGAGCCACCACATTCACAAAACTTTTATTACAATAGGTTGCTGTAACTATTATATTTTATTACTGTTTTCACCTCTTATTCTGCCTAATCTACACCTTAAACTTTATCATAAATATGCACAGATAGAAAAGAATCATAGTGCATACAGCACAGAGGAAGAAACATGGTCTTCCTGCACCCAGCTCGTGTCAGAGGGAGAGGAAGTGGGGGCGGGGGTCTCATCCTGGTTTAACCTGGGTGTGAGGAAGTGGTCTCAGGGAGCCCATCACCCTATTAACCCGTCAAAGCCAAGAGTGTCCCGTCCTTGACACTGAACTGTCTGCACAGGTCCTGGGGAGACGGGCTAAATAGCTGGAGCCCTCAATGGTGCAGAAGCAAGTAGCAACGGGCTCCTGGTTCCATGACACACCTGTCCACAGGAACTTTCTGGAGTCAAGGGTTCATTCCAAGTGCCCAGCAAGGCTGGAGGTTCAGATGCGGTGGCAGGTAGGTCTCTGGGGGAAACGTTTTGAGTCAGGATGGCAGGAAGGAAGCGGAGCTTCAGGTCACCCAAATCACATGTGGGACTTCCACACGTGTCTGTGCTCACATTGGAGTCGATTCTTAGGCTGAATTTTCTCAGCAGAGGCTGACCCTGCCCACCCCCTTCCCGTTGGGCCCCCCATCCCCCTTTCCCATCCACACGAGGAGTGGGTGAAGAGGATGAATTACAAACTACTACTCTTCCGGGTGTCAACAAAAACGTGGGCTATTCATCTTTCCGATTCAATTATGCAACCTACGAGTTCACTCCCTGTCTATCCTAAGCTATTAGGCAGTGCGCATTGATTTAACTTCTTAAATTCATCCCTCCTCCCCCTTTCTTCTTGTTTACTCATGCCCTGCCTTGATATGGTTGAGAGTGTGGGCGCTGGAGTGAGTCAGAGCTGGTTCAAATCAGCACACTCTCACCTACTAGCTGTGAACTTGGACAGGCCAATGGAAGTTCTTGAACCCAACTTTTCTTTATAGAGGGAAGAACAACGCCCCCCACTCAGGGTTGTTGGCAGCATTAAAAAGTAATGAAAATGGTGAAGAACATTTGGTGATTTGGTGGAGGGCAGGGTGTGTTGGAATATATTGGAGGAATGGGGAACCTACACATATTAGTTTATTTTAACATGTAAAATCAAAGTTACTGCAATACATTTTTTTTAAGTAATGAATTGGCACACCCTTGTGGCTCAGGCAGCTGAGATGCTGGTGTGCAGACCACACACAGCCCGAGAACCCGGCATCTAGGTCTGGTGTAACGGGCCATCGCAGGCAGGCCTTCCCCACCTGCCCTTCTGGTTGGTGCTTTTGAAACATCACATGTCATTTCTCTGTCCTTTCCTCCTCTTCCCCTCTCCTGAGAGCCGTGGAGAGCAGAAGGTAACAATCCTCCCATTCAGAGCTGGACTTACCTCATCCTTGAAAGAATGCATGTCAGCCAGACCTGTAAGTACCCACTGGGTGGCCTGCAGCCTAGGGGACTGACATTGAGAAGCCACCATCTGGCCAGGAGTGATGCTGCCCTGCGCACAGACACAGAGCCCAGTTCCTGTACTTCCTTCTAAAACCCTGCTTACTTTTGCTCAGGTAGACTGTGGATTTGAGTCTTAGGTCTCCCCTGTCTCCATTTACTTAGTAGATAAACTAACCCTTCTCTTTTCCCAAGTCTTGTATCTGGTTTTCACCCAGCACCGCTGCACCAGAACCAAATACTGGTGTTTCTTCCTTCTCTCCCTTCCTTCTTTAAATGTGTCTTCCTCCACTCCTTTCCTCCCTCTCTTGAAAACCAAAGGATAAATGTATCACTTAGGGTCAGATTTTTTGTAGGCTCTCTTGCTCTTGCTGGCTGTCATCCCGGAGTTTAGTTGTCTCAGAGACACCACCCCTGAGCCTTTTCCCAGAGCATGATAGGGAGTCCCAGCCAGGCCAACACAACTCTCCGATGTCAGGGCACGTGCAGGATGCTGGGGGACGGGCGAGGCAGGTGCGGGCGCTGTCCTAGAGGATTGTGGGAACTGCTGGAAAGGGGGTCAGGCCCAGCTGACTTCAGTGTAGGGTGGGACATGGGATACTCTTCAAAGACAGTTCAGGTAGAAGACTGGTCTGTGTGAAGTCAGAGGGCTTCTTGGAGGGAGAGAGGAGGAACATAAAGACAGCAGAATCAGGGAGCTAAGAGCAGGATGGCTCAAGCTGTGGGAAACAGCTCGGGTAAGGGCTGGGGCTGTGAGAACATGTGTCTGCTCAGCGGGGCGAATGGTCAGGATAGGAGCGCAGAAATGGAAGGAACAGGACAGGAGTGTCCTGTGGTCCCGGTTTACCTGTTATTATCCACCTGGATGGTTAGGGAGGGAGGTGGGTGGGACAGAGGCCGGACCCTAAGGCTGCGTTCCTAAGGAGTGCTATTGAGTAAGCCCTGACTGTGCCTTTTCTTTTTGTAATACAAACCAAGTGCCTGACTTAAGCTTTATTGCATCTACTCCCAGAAGCCTGAAATGAACAGCCTCTCCACTAGATGGGAAGCCTGGCTGCCCACTGAGCTTCCTTTGTTCTACAGATTCTGATTGTTTTAGGTAACTAGCCATCAGCACCACTTGTTGTTTTCCTTTTACTTTTTCTCTTCTGTCACTTTAACTTCCTGCTTTCATGTTTCAAATTCACCAATAAATTAAGTCCACCCCGATCACACGCACACACGCACGCACGCACCCACGCACACTCACAGCAGGACCCAGCCCACATACTTGCTGTCTCTACTTGCTACGTGGTCCCAGGTAGGTGGTGTCATTTCCGGGTCTTATGAACAATGGACTCTATTTGTGGCAAAGTGTTCTTGTGGTTATCAGGGATCTCTCCACCCCTTCCTGCTGCTGCTCCAGCCAGCCAGGTGGGACCAAAGGGACATGTGCCCTGGAGAGCACAGGGCGGATTGGGACACAGGTGCTACCAGAAGAGCTGGAGGAATCCAACAGTCCCTCCCGAACAAGCTGCTTTCATAGCTGCATCTCAGAACATCGCCTTCCTCCTCTGCAGAATGGTCTCGACTAGGCAGGCCACACATTCAGGGCTCTGAGACGTCCAGACGACCCGCAGGAGTCGGGTGTCCGAGGAGGCTTTGAGAACATGGAAATTCGAATTGGAGAGATTTCATGGAATTTCCTCTGCATGGGAAGGATGGCGTGACCTCTTATGTAACCTACAAGCCGCCAGGCCTAAGCAGCCTGGCAGACCACAAATACAGGACCTTTGTTTTTTAGTGTAAGAGTTCCCATCACTTGGATCATTTGGAGAAAATGACTGAGAACACTATTTAAAAACAAAAACCAAAAAACTAGGTTTCCACCTTCAAGAAATACTGGGTATCCAAAAGGAGTGTTCCTATGTCCCGCAAAGCCATTCTGTGTTAGCTGCCCTGTGGCATAGTAAGAGATACATATTTGGTTTTTGTCCCCAGCTTCCTGGCACCCAGCCTCTTCAATCTCTGGGATTTCCAAAGTGGTACGTGTCTTTTGTGCTAATGAGATGGGGGCTAACTGAAAGACCATCTAATCAGAGGGTGGAATTTTCACACACACACACACACACACACACACACACACACACACACACACACACACACACACTTCCTAGGAGGAGAGGGCTGCTGGAGGCTGGGCTAATCACTTATCTAACAATTTAGTCACTCACTCCTCTATAATGAAGTCTCCATTAAAGCCCTAAATGAAAGGGTTTGGAGAGCTTTTGGAAGTGCTGGGACAGTGGCCCTCAGGGACGACCTGGCAGCCCTTCCCCCATAACTTGCCCAAAACATCTCTTCTACCAGGCGGCTCCCGAGTGCTACCCTCGTATAAGAAACCAGCTATCTTGCAAGAACATAACTTTTCTGAGTTCCAACCATTCATGCTAAGCATTGAACTTGAGCAGGAGGTCATGGAAATCTCCAGTTTCCAGCAGGTGATCAGAGGCACAAGTGACAGCCTACACCTCCAACCTGCTCCTGAAGTGAGGGACCTGTCTTGTGGGACTGAGCCCTTAGCCTGGGGAATCTGATGTTGTCTCCAGGTAGGTGGTGTCAGAACTGAATTAAACTGTAGGCGTCTCAGTTGGTGTCTGCAGAGAGTGGAAAATCCTTCCATGGTGACCCACTCGCCCTGCTCTCCCTGGTGACAGACCCCTCCTGTGAGTGCAGAGAGCAGCAGCATGCTTTTCTTCTCTGTCCTCTGTAGCGGACACCCCCTTGGCCCACAGCTTCCACGGCCTCCTCTGGGCTTCTGCCCTCAAGTCACTCAGAGCCTCCCCGCATCCCAGAGTGCAGTCAGATCACGTGTGGTGTAAGACAGGCCTTTTCAGAAAGTTTGATGATACACAGAATTTTAATGTACAGCAGGAAAGGTACATTTGTTTCCAGGCCAGGTGCTTGATTTTCTGAGCCCCTCTTTCTCATCTGTGAAATGGTGATTACAGTCCCTTCCTCTGCAGGGTGGTGTGAGCAGCAGAAAAAGTGTGGCGAGTGTCACCTCACTACATACCTGTGTGAGTCAGTAAGTATTTATTAAGCACCTACTGTGTGCCTGTCCCTGTGCTGGGTGTTACAAAAGAACAGTGGACTTTCCAAGTCAACAGTCCATTGAGAAATGCATAGATTAGGGTCTGATCAGGAAAACGGAAAGGACTCTGGGTTTTTCAAACAGAGATTTAGCAGAGGAAATGAGGTTCCTGAATGTATTGCTTGGTGTCTTAATCCCACAAGACAAGGATATGAGTGCAAAATCTGGCAGCTCCCAGGGACACTGGTAGGGGCTGGGGGAGTGAGCTAGGGAAGGGAAGGCAGCCGATAAGGAGCAAACACTTGGCTCATCACAATGGGCCATGGGAGCTTAGAATGTTGGGCAACTCCGGGATATAGAAACACTGGGTTACCTAGTGCCGACTCCCCACAGTTACTGGTTGAGGTTCCCGGGAGGGAGTTCATTCTCCCGACGTTTCCCTTCTGCCTTCTTCTAGCAGGGAATGCACCTGCCCCAGGAACAGAGATGCAGGCACACTCTGAAATAGCAGACTCGTGCGGGCCGTGGGCGGACCTGAGACCTCTGAAGAGCTAGGGGCCACAGGAAACCCCAGTGCTCCTCTGAGCCACCGTCCTTTGTGTCGCTAGCCTGCGGGAGGCTCCACTCCTCTGTCACCACCACTTACAGCGTCACGACGGCTGGCGGCCTGGGACAGCCCTCTGCTGCCCTCTAGAGGCGGATTCTGGCGGGCCCACAGTCCCCACTGCGGCTCCAGAGCCTGTCACTGCCACCGCGGGAGTCTTCTTCCCGCCTTCTTCCCTGGCAGGAGTGCCTCTCGCCTGGCAGAAGGCAGCTGAAGCCGCGTCCTGGTGGAATAGCGGTTAGGTTTATCGCCTCCAAAGGAGCAAACCACATACCCCTGGGTTCGCCTGGGAAAAGCAGCCAGTGAGAAATTTGAAAAATAAAATAAAGATGTTTTTTCTTCCTCTCTCTTCCTGCCTGCCTACTTGCCTTCATGCCTGCCTGCACTTTGCATTTTTCCTTGAAAAGAGAATGCAGTTG